>PVKP010000256.1:0-228857 GCA_004027715.1 Plecturocebus donacophilus | reverse complement strand
TGTCAGTAGCACTCTGGAATGCCAGGACGGCCGTGCATAGGTAGGGGGCAGTGGCTGCTGAGGGCTCACTGGGCCAGGGCCAGGCTGTTTCAACAAGACACTCCTCTCCTTTGCTCCTCGACATTTCAGAGTCTGAAGTGTCTGAGATGACTGTAAGCCAGGAGGGGAGTGTTCGGTTGGCTTCCCCTCCTGGCATTCCTACCTACCAGAAAAAGCACTGTTGAGGGTCTATTTATTTATGTATTAAGAGCCTAATGTGATGAAATGTGTTGTGAAATGACATCTGATTAGCCAGTATGGCCACTCCAGTCCACTTCACCGTCATCTTCCCATACCAAAAAAGTCCACATTTTAGGACATTGTGTCACATTGCCTCCGAGAGCTTAGCTTTGAAGTGAGCTCTTTTGTCTCTTTTGGTGAATGCTGCAGGGCACCCAGGCTGGTCTCTCTGCCATGCCGACCTCACCGGATCCTCCCCTGGACCGACTGAGCGTAACCTGCTGTTGGATGTCTACCTGGAGTAGGGTGTCATGGTCAAGGGACCTCCCAGTTCTTTGCTTTGGATGGGAACCTAATGCTGCCCTCTAATGATATCCCTGAACTCTGAGGGGACCTTGGGCATCACTAAGCCTCCTTTAGTCAACAAGAAAAAGGAGGTGGTGCTTCCTCTACTCAGCAGATCATGCACAAATTATCCCTAGACAGAGGCTTCCCACTTGAGGCAAAGGGTCTTCGGTCCTTCTGGGTTCAGGGCGAACATTAACATTCTTCTCTAGTGATGCTTACTTTGCGGAATATACTAGTGCAAGTCATTTTGGTGCTAAATACTATGGAAACCGACACCAAGAGGAGAGCTGTCAGCCAGTTTCTGTGGCTGCACAAGGCTCAGCTCAGTAAAAGTGAGTCAGCCACGCCGGGAGAGGACAGGATGCATTGGAAGTTAAGTAGAAATGAAAAGACCAGCAAAATTTCTGATTTTGTTATTAGTTAGTTACCTCTGTGGCCTTGACCAAATCAGCTAATTTCTCATCTGAGACATTTAAGAGGTTTTTACAGATATTTTTAGAGTCCTTTTCATTTTTCTAAAAGCTGTGTTCTGGTCCCACCTGTTTTTTTCTTTTTTCTTTTCTTTCTTTCTTTTCTTTTTTTTTTTTTTCAAATGCTTACTTGTTAAAAATAAGAGATAAAGTAAAAGATAAGGGAGGAGACCAAGAAAAGTTACCAGTGGTAATGGCAAGACATTGAATTTAGAAGGCAAGTCAAGAAGGCCTGGTGACTGGTAGATTTGAGGAATATTGTGCAGGGAACCAGGCAGACAAGCCAGAGACTTCATTTTTATGCTCTTCAAAGGAGGCCTAGCCCCTTGCCTGCGTTTCACCAGGCTGCTCTCCTCAGCTAGTCAACCTTCCCTGTTCAAAACTTGGAAAATTCCAAGTTTACGCATCATTATTAAGACATCGATATGGGCTTGGGAAAGTGTTCTGGTGTTGCTTCCATGCTCACACTTGGCAGAAACTATTCCAAGATATGGAGACAGCCCTGCCCGTCTCTCATGCAGGCTGCTGGCAATCTGAACTCTGGGTCAAAGCAGACAAGACTTTTATCTTTGAATGCTTATTGTAAGAGAATGGGATGTTAGAAAGAGAGCAGCATCTCAAGTTGCAGACTATTTGCCAAAGTCCTTTTCTATTCAGGAGTGACTAATGGCTTTCTTTATTCCCCTTTTCCAAACCAAACAGCAGCAGTGTTACCTGGACTCCAAAGTACAGTGATTGCAATGGATAGTCTTGAGGTTAAGGTTCTTTTCAGCTCTTTGCTCAGAATGTGGAGCAAAGAAATGTCTAGGGATTTTTGTTGAATGGACCTACCTGCCAGCAGTGCAGAGAGCTGTCCTCAAAGGCCCCTGAGATGTCTGTTGTCTCCTTTGGTAGGGAACCAATTTGCTAGAAGACCCAAGGGCATTTGCCTTAGAGAGAAAAAAAAAAATGGCACCTTTAGTTCAGGACATGGGTGCTGAGGTCACTGTGTTTTTGGTTCCTGAAGGTCCACTTTCTTTTTTCATACCAAATACATTGTTTTGGCCAATATTTAACAGGTTTTTAAAGAAAAATTCCAAGTTTATGCATCGTTATTAAGACATCAATATGGGCTTGGGAAAATGTTTTGGTGTTGGTTAATAATACTGGGAGTGTCTTGCTAAAGAAAGTATGCATATATGTACGTTTTGTGCTTATTTCTGTATATTTGACTGGAATGGCTTCAGAGAAGGCCTGTTTGAAGTCAGCAAATTGATTTCAATTTGGGATTATCTTTGAGCTTTACCATTCTTGGGGATAAGAAATCTGGAGATGAACTGGCCTCAGAAACATTCAGGAAGATTCTGACAGGAAATCTGTCATCTTGTAAAGTCTGATCATTTGGTGCTCTCTGAATTAAATGACACTGACAACATTCTGAGCATCTGAAAATCATTCTTCCTGGTTGCCTGCTAGATGACCGCACAGGAACCATTTCTATCACATCTTATTTGGGGGTTGGTATTGAGGTCACCAGCACTGCAGGGGAGAGCACCCCCCTAAGAGGGATGGGATAGAGAATGTGAGGTTCACATTCAGTTGCTCTTTCTGAAAGGCACTGCTGACCGTAGTGGGGGGGGTGAATATTTCTGTCACTGCATTGAATATTAGAACTTTTGCTCTGAACATAGGCTGCTTACCCTAAAGAGCTGAATCTTGGCTTCTGATAGAGGCTCTTCCTGGTGCATTCTCCTCAAGCATATTTTACTTATTTGCTTATAAAAATATCTACAGTTTGCCACAAGAAATGTTTTTGGCCTGTGTCTCAGTGTACTAGAATAAATGCTCTTCTGTGAGACCTGTGGAGCGAGGTTGGGAGGAGGTGGTCCCTTCAAAGTATTTGGAATTCTTGATCAAAGAAATAAAACTCAGATTCCCTTTCTTCTAGTTTACTTCTAGGTTCCAAATGTAAAGCAAGACCTGGTTTGACATTTGCAGTAGGAGGTAATGTCTTAAATCAGTGAGGCAGGCTATCTTTCTTTCATCATAGGGAGGAAGGACAGTAAGTTGTATTAATTTTTCCTGATCACCCAGGCAAATAATGCTTTTTGTGCAGTGTCATGACCGACATTTATAGCTTGCAGGAAATACCTCCAGATGACAGAGCTAGAAGTTTCTAATAGATGTTTCAAGATAACAGAGGTGAGGAAAGGCCTGTTGAACATCTACTTCTGAGAATCACTGAGGCATTCAGGTCTTGCTTTTCAGTTTAGTTTCTTATGAAAGGAGTTGATTTCTTCTCATTTTAGGCAATGAGAAATTTAGACATCTTTGCTGAAAAGCCAAAGATAGATTGAGAGCCCAAATATTTGCTGTTTACTCTGACATTCTTTTATTTTATTCTCCAAGACTTTTATATATATATTTAATTTTTTTTATTTCCATAGGTTATTGGGGAACAGGTGTTTGATTACATGAGTAAGTTCTTTAGTGGTGATTGATTTTGGTGCACTCATCACTCAAGCAGTATACAATGCACCGTGTTTGTGGTCTTTTATCCCTCACTCCCTTCCCACTCTTTCCCCCTGAGTCCCCAAAGTCCACTGTGTCATACTTGTGCCTTTGTATCCTCAGAGCTTAGCTCCCACCTATCAGTGAAAACATACGATATTTGGCTTTCCATTTCTGAATTACTTCACTTAGAATAATAGTCTCCAATCTCCTCCAGGTCGCTGAGAATGCCATTAATTCATTCCTTTTTATGGCTGAGTAGTATTGCATCATATATATATATATATATATATATATATATATATATTTATTTATTTATTTAATTTAAATAATACATACATATGTATATACCACAGTTTCTTTATCTGCTCATTGATTGATGGGCATTTGGGTTGATTCCACTTTTTGCAATTACAAATTGTGCTGCTATAAACATAAGTGTGCAAATATCTTTTATGTACAGTGACTTCCTTTCTTCTTGGCAGATACCCAGTAATGGGACTGCTGGATCACTGACATTCTTTTAGATGTGGCACCCTAAAACCCAACAAGAAATGTAAACACTGAAGTCCAAGTCTGATCAGTATTATTTCATTTAAGAAGAGCACATGGGAGTTTTACATATTATTTCTAAAAACTAATGTGTAGTATGTTAAATGGTATGACATATTCAATTTTTTTTTCCTCACTGGAGATCTGTCCATGTTCCATCTTGATTTCATAGCTACCCAGCATATAACTGATGCCTCTGAGCCTACCTCTGAAGTAAATTAATAAACCTGGTCCAAGTGATTTGATTTCTGCCATTCATAGTGGACAAATAAATCTCAGTGAAGAAGACTATTCTTTTCATTTTTCTTCTTTTTTTTCTTTTTCCTTTGGCTCTTATCCTCCTGTTTCCAAGGGACTGAGAATCCAGCTTCTCAAATGCCATGAAAGTCTTAATACAAGGTGAATCCCAGGACCACAAACAGTTTGGACTTCAAACAGTGAGAAAATTGGCACTCAATGATTCGGCACACAAAGCAGAAAACTTTCATTTCCTGTAGGCAGGATGGAATTGACTGTTACATTAAGACTTCTGAAGAAGCCCTGCCCTGGAGTAGTTTCAGTGCTGTCAGATGATGTTGACATCTAGATTAACCTCTGTGCAGTAAATTTCGCCGCAAAGCTCATTGAGATGCATGTGATGTGTCTCTGCAGATCGCATCTGGAACCTTTGGTGGCCCACCCTCAGCAACCCTCCTCTCCCTCCCTGACCCTGTTTTCTCTGTCCATAAACTTTTAGCCTCCAGGAGCAGAGGAGCCATGGCTGGGATCTGACCTTAGGAGAGGGAGTTTGGGCTTCTCTCTGACCATGGTTCTGAGCCAGGCTTTCTGCTCAGAGTGACGGTGATTGTCATCATATTGGGTTTCCCCTGAGGGAACCGCAAATTAAGGCATGAAAACCACTGTGCCGATGACAGTTTTACAGCATATCTCATTGCTGCACAAAGTGAAATGGTTTAAAAGGAATTAGTGTGTCCTAAGTCATTGAGCCCTGCTCTGGGCTCTGCAATCCTCGAGGGATTCCAGGTCCAGCTGAAACAAGATCATGACTGCGTCTAGGTGGGACATAGGGATGCTGACAGACAAGGTGTTTGTCTCTTGTGTGGGTGTTTCCTATGGTCCTTACAAGAGAGGCAGCCGCAGCTCCTGTTTCTCCCAGTTGGGACAGAAGATGTAGCTATCTTCTATTGTCAGCTCTTTCTTTAAGGGATGGCTGGCTCCAGAATGAGCCAAACTCACTCTACAATTCCACATTGTGGCACAACAACCACATAGAACCTCAAAGCTGAAATTGCAACTTCTCTGCAAAATAGGGCCATTGATTCCATCAAACATTTTGAGGAAAGGCCTTTAGTTTAGATTCCGCCACCTTCAGACTCCACAGAGTTGCTCAGCATGATAGCAGGCATCTTTAGAAACTTACCTCAGGGTTTTAGGATACGTGACCCAGTGTCTAGATCAGTTTTCTCTGAGATTTTACTGATTCTAATTCCCTCTTAAATTGTTTTTCCTACTTGCCTCTTGTCTTTAAATAATAAGAATCTCCTTGCACGTTCTTAGGTATTTCTTTAGGAGAATTGGAAGTTTCCAGCCAAGGAGATTGTGTTTATGGATTGGGAAGAGAGCTTTCTGGGCTCAATAAGATATAAATCCTGCAGAGGCAATCTTGATAACTTTATTTAAAAGCCATTATCAGCATTGTGTTTTATTCTAGGTGCTCATGCTCATAATGAAAGCTACATTCACCTTTTTCATTGTTTATATTATGATACTTATTCATGTATACATATATGCACACACAGATGCAAAAGCCCCCACAATTCTACTGGTATATACATTCATATGTCTCATTTGTGTCACTTCCATTAATGTCTGGGTGCATGCATTTGCAGTGAAGTATGCATCACATGTGTGGTTTCTTAAACTCATTTGTACCTCCTTCTTGTTACCGACACATACCCACATACCCTTTGACCTTCTGCACTTTGGATCCCATGAGATTAGGGCTTTTTCAAGGGAGATTAAATCTTGAGTTTCTTTAAATCGTCAGGCTTAAAGTCAGGATTGGTTTTCATGGAGAAACAAAAATGAAACCGAACCTTGATTCAGATTTTGTTTAGCTAATTTTCTGTGGAATTTGTTCTTGAGTAATAAATACTAAGTGCAAATGTAATGGACAAGGAAGGGGTTCAAGCAGATTATTGAACCTATCTTGTGGCTGAAACAAGTGGTCAGATATGAAGCTCAGACACTCAAATTGAACTAGAACATGAAGCAAAACAGTTAGCATGGGGCACAGGAAGAGCACTGGGCTAGGAGCAAGACTGCTAGATTGTCACTTGAGTGTCCTTAGCTTAATGTGGGCAGCTGACGTTGCAGGCCTGTGCCCCTCTAATTCCAGTGACGGGGCATGACAATCTGTTTCCCATCCATTGTTCAAGTTGGTTATCACCGAAGTATTATATATTAGCTCAAGGTCCTGCCGTGAACAGGTCTGCAAACATCCCCACTCTGAAGAGTCAGTCCATTTTTGTTTTACGGCAGTTAATCTGTTGTGGCCCTCCTTTGGAAGCTGTCCAAAGTCTGAACACTTGCTCTCCAGCCCCTGTTCCCCACCCGACACTTCTAGGCCAGGGAAAAGCCAGGGAAAGTCCTATTGATTCATCTTCCTCTTTCCTAGCCTGCATATCAACCAAGCTTGGGAGTTAGCCTACGTTTTTAGAGAGGAAAACAAGTGTGTTCTCCCAGCCATCAGTATCTTTCCAGCTCCATGGACCAAGTGATTAGTGCCTCATTAGCGCCTCATCAGTTGCTTTTGCACAAGAGACTCTGGGACAGCAAGCCTATTATAATGCCTCAGTCTGTCTTTTTGAAGTCAAACCATCCTTCTAGCTTGGTTAGGAAAGGCGAGCCTTTTTACAAACAGGTTTTCTTTTAATTTCCTCTGTTGTTTTCTGGCTGTTAACTATGTGGATAAATGGTAAAACATAATTTTCATTTTTTTTTAGGCCCCATGAGTGTGGGTATGCTATATTTCTGTAGATGAGGAGTTCCACATGTCAGCAAAGCATTTATTTATTTAGTGAAGTGGCTATAATATTGACACACAGATTTGCAGCAGTATCCGAATCTTGAGGGGAGAAAAGAGCCTTTTTCAAGCAAATGAAACCTTTTTCTGTGGTGGCACCAGAAAGGTTTATACCTTAAGAACGGAAATGAGCCTGATAATGTGCTTCCTTTCTAGAAACAAAGAGGTAGAAAAAATTGCCGAAGGAGCTGGATGACCAAACCCTCTATTCCCCAAATCATTATGTATCCATAGATACTTCAACTCTGTCCCTTAAATGGCTCTGAAAAACGCAAATACCATATTTGTTATTAAAAACAAATTCATAATGTCTAACCCAATCCCTTATTTTAATATATACACATATTAAAGTAATTCCATATATATAATTATTATATGGGATATATATTTACATATATATGTTTGTTTGTGTATATATGTATTTACATATATATAAATATATGTATTTTTTAATGCTGAGGATAGTTCCACATTGTTTCTTTTCTTGGTTCCTTCTAATATATTCAATGAGATTCATAATTTTTTCACTTTTATTTCTTTAGGAAAGAGTTGGGGTCTATTTGAATGCTTTCTAGGATAAAATGGCAAAACAGAAAGTGTGATGAAGGGAGGATAATGGGACTAGGAGGCAGAGAACTTGCACATTTCTATTTCCTGCTGAGAGATCTTGGAAAAACATTGTCTCCCCTTTGCCTCAGTTTCGTCTGTTTCTTAATATACAAAACGGAAGTACTATCAGCCCCTGCATGCCACAGAGGGTTATTTGAGCCCCAAATGAGATCATAACTTTTGACACGCTCTGTGAGCTGTACAAGGCCAGACAAACAGATAGAGCCCACTCTCTGGGCAGTGCATGTGACATGCAGTCTTGCTGGGCGCTGAGCTGAATGAGAGACGCTTTTGAGAAGTGCCACGTTTTGAGGCGTATCTTCCTTACATTTTTGTCTCTGTCTGGTTTTTAGATGTTTTGCCATTAGCCTTTTTTGCTTTGAGTATCTAGTGATGGAGAACGCTTTAAAAAATACGAGCAGAAGAGGGGATGCTTTACTTATTTAGGTTCATCATTGGAAAGGGACAGTTAGATTTTGTTTTCAGGCCTGGAACCCTGAACATTTTGTAGCAAAATGGCATCTCCTACTGCATTTAATTCTTTGCCATCGACTCTTGCTTTCTGTCAATTTCAACATATTGTTTTGTAAAATAAGACTCTATGAAGCTTTCTCTATAAATTTGGTGGTATAACTAATCTTTCAGGAAGCATCTGAAGGGATAATGATTTTTAAGTAATATCCTATTCATTCCAGGACCAGCATTTGGACATGGGGAAATAACTTAAGATAGGTGAAGAACAACGCTAGACCACTCGTTTAATAGGTTTGAGTGCCAACAAATAGGTGTGAGTGGGATTCCCACTGAGAAATGTGTCTGAGTGAAAATGAAACCCTTGAGAATGAATCCTGAGGCCAGAATGTCAAATTCACAGTATTCTGTCATTTATATCCCCTAAAAAAAAATCCCAGGTGTTTGTGATGACAGCCACTGTTATAAGCACTCTGTAGCTGTGACTACATGGCAAGTAAAATTTTCTCAAATGTTATTTTTCATAGAACTCCAAGCAACAATCATGCATATGACAAAATTCTGTGAATGATTTTCTAGAAGTATTTTGATCACTCCAGAAAGAAATCAGAATAGGGGCCGGGCGCGGTGGCTCACGCCTGTAATCCCAGCACTTTAGGAGGCTGAGGCGGATGGATCACGAGGTTAAGAGATCAAGACCATCCTGGCCAACATAGTGGAACTCTGTCTCTACTAAAATATAAAAATTAGCTGGGCATGGTGGCGCGCATCTGTAGTCCCAGCTACTCGGGAGGCTGAGGCAGGAGAATTGCTTGAACCCGGGAGATGGAAGTTGCACTGAGCCGAGATTGCGCCACAGCACTCCAGCCTGGTGCTTGATGACAGAGCAAGACTCTTTCTCAAAAAAAAAAAAAAAAAAAAAAAAATCAGAGTAAAACTGCATACCTAAAATCCTAAGAAATTCATAAGTATTTTTCTCAAGTTCAGGCTGTCTTAGCTTCTCTTTTCTCTCTTTACCTTTTACCTCATAGAATCTTGATGACAAAAGATTGGGCTCAATTTTTGTCTTACATAGGAAAGCAACACCTCTGTTCTGGACCACTGTCCAGTAGACAGAAAACATCCCAGCTTTCAAAATGAGAGTCCAAATTGGGTTACCACTGGGATTTTACATTATGATGTGAAATTGGAGAAGCCAAGCTGGTTCAGAGCGAAGTTTCATAATTTATTCGGATAATCTGGAGGGGATGGCCTCCTTCACAGCACTGTTAAAGCCTGCCTTGAACAAGCTCATTTCACTACATAACTTCCTAGAGACTGATTATTTAAGGATATCAGAGGTATCATTTGGGGAGTAACTCACCACGTAGAGAAAGTTTGAACTAATATGTTAACAGGCACAAAATCTAATCTTTCAATGCTTTCTCACTCTGCCCCTTCTCTGAGAGTTTAGCCTTTCTTAGAGGCCATTAGGATATGTCCTTTCCCAGGCTAGAAATGATTGATTGTACTTCATGTCCCAAAATAAAGGCACCTCCAAGTCTGTTGGACATGAAGGCAACCAAAATGACCCATGTTATTTTTCTCTCACTTCACAGCATCGAGGACCTTCTTGTTTTTGTGTGTGGGCCATGGTGGGTTAGCTTAAGGGAACTGTCAAATTAAAATGAAGGGAAAACAAGTTGGGGCAAGAAAGCTCTCACTCTGAATGTGAAAGAAAATAGCAGCGTTCTTTTCTCTGGCAAAGATTTGTGTGCTGTTGGGGGAAGATTCATGTTATTTCTCAGGTAGATTTTACCTTCTGAGATCCCGTGTGTGTGTGTGTGTGTGTGTGTCTGTTGGCTGGTGGGGGGTTTGGAGCCAGATAAAATGTAGTTGTTTATGAGTTTATACTTTCTCTTTAGCATAATAAATGCCCTGCTTATTTTCTCAGAATGTGACCACAAAATTAGGAATCAAGAGGAATTCAGAGGCCCATGTTGCAGTTCATGGTAAAGTTTTACCCAAATATTTCCTTCAGAAACATTTAGTCATAGCAAGCAAATCAATTCTTATCTGCATCTGGCATCAGAAAAAGAAATCAGTAGGTGGGGGCTGTAGACCCTGATGCTGCATCTATTTACAATCTTTCTTTTCCAAGGTTTTAGGTTTCATGATTCACATAAGAAATTTTGGGGGAGCTACCACATCAGTACTTTGGTATGCATTAACTCTGTTCCATAGGAAAACTAGGGCTGCTTCCAGGCTAATTTTGTTTGAAATGGCACATGTACAAAAAGAGACTTTTGGAACATGTTTGAAGCCTTTCACCTGAGGTCAGCCTCTGCTGAAAGAGTGTTTAGTTTGATAGGCATGATTTCTTGCTTCTCCCATCCCGGAGTGTAAATTCTACAGTGATCCCTGGGTGTATGTTTTCAGCACCAGGGACAGCAAACAACCCCCTGAATTGAAGGGCCCTGCTGTCCTGATTGACCTCCCAGATCCAGGAAGGGCAGTTTCGTTTTCCTTTATTCCCTATCCACTGGGACCTCACCTCGGAAGTCTTCATTCTTTAGGTGCTTATATCTTTCATTTATTACCAAACCTAACTTAGCTGTCTCTCTCACATTCTTGACCTCCTAACAAATGGGTTTGGAGTAAGACTCCCAGGTCTGCTGGCTCAGAGAAGTAGAAAGACACTAGACTTCATTTGAAGGGCATGCTTTAGAATAGGCTCCCCTTACAGAAGTCTTTATAACATACCATTGACTTGTAGACCCCTAAATGAAGGACTGCTTATACATGATCACTTTCCTTTTAAAATTTCTGCACGTCTCACAATGTACAAGTCTACGTTTGACTCAGTGTACATCTGCAGGCAATATTTCACAGCAGTTGAGCAGAAGCTATGAACTTTGGGGATGGAAGGGGGCCCAGTGATGCTGCCGTTATGTGTTTTGGAGACTCAGTGGGGGCACTGCTTTGATTCTCAGCATCCACCCTTCAACCCTGAGTGCTCTTCAACAGCTGTTTTTGCCTTAAACAATCACAATAAGAATGCAAATGACTCCTTGTGGCATTCTTCAGGCCGGACTGAAGGGTGCACTGAGAAAAACAAGGGGAGCAGAAGCACATGTTTTTACATTGCTTTGTGATTGGCCAGTTTTCATATAGCACAATGACACACAGATGTCATCCTAGAGTCAATACTGTTTGCTCTTAACTAACTGTCAGCATCTCCTCCACTCATGTCAGGATGAATCCCGTGTTGGTAAGGCAAGTCAGTCACTGCAGATTTCGTCTTAAATGCTGCCTTCTATCTCACAGATGTTAGAACAACTCTATTTCAACTGCGTCTGTACCATCCACGACTCTGAATTCCCTCCTTATCTTCACCCTTTCTTTCCACTCTCTTTCAGTGTTGCTTATCATAACATCCATTAGATGTAGTGGTATAAGACAATAAGGGGTTTCTTTTAGGAATAAATGAGGTGAAAAAAGTAGGCCAGAGCCAGATCTTAGAAGAGCAATTTCAGTGAAACTATGATTTCTAACTTGGGAGTGGATCTAAGATATAGCCATCCATTCCTTCCATTCCTTGTCCTCCTGAGTGAATCCCATTCCAGTGCTCACACTTGCCCTGCCAGAGAGGCCATGGCACAAGAATCTCTAGATTATTTGCATGAAGACTGGAGGTGAGTAGCATCCAACACCTCTGTAAGAGTTCTTTAGAATAGAGGAGCTTTGTCTTAATGTCTAAATCCAGGAATGCTCCTATGTTTAAAATGTTTAGAAGTAATATGTACAGAAAGGACCTATAGTGACAGGAAAGCTTAATAATACAAATTATTTTCCCTTAGAACAGAGAGGAAGGAGCTGCAAAGTGACTGCTAATGAAGCAATGATCTGCTGGCTGGGGGAAATGTGGCCTGAGTCTAGAGGCGCAGAGCTGGCATCTCTAGAAGGAGAGATGATATCAATAGAAGAAGCCCCAGGAGAGAACTGGCCAGACAATACAATTTTATGAAGGTTCTCAGTACTTTTTCTGAAAAAATTCCTAAAATTTTCAAGGGCGCTTCTAGCCCTCTGCCTCTTTAGAGAGGTGAGCTCAGTGCTACATCTGGGTTCTTAAGGCAAATGCCCTACAAACACCAAAGTCTCGTATTTTCCACTCTCAGCCGGCACTGGCTAAGTGGGATATTTTTTTCCCTTCCCTAAGTGAAAGGGACTTGTTTTCAGGAGAAGTGTCCTTTAAACATCCAGCTAAAACTGGAAGTAATTTTTTGCATGAATGGCTTTTTACAGCTAGGTCTAAAGCAGAACAAAACTTGTATTAAACTAAGTGCTACTTTACATATCTTATTTCAAGGGAAATGAAGGATTTATTGTCATGTAAATGATATACACCGATTTGTTTCCTACTGGACATTACATGTCCCTTTATCTTTAGGCTGATATTGTGCAGCAAACTTTCAATATCTGGAAAATCAGCTGGTACCTACTTCAGTGCATTGCTAGGATATTACATTCCCTAAGAGGAATTTTCCCAATGAAGTTTAGGTACTGTTGTAACTGATTTCCATCCCTCCTCCCTGAGCTTCTGTACTAAGTATATGTAAAGTTACTATATATTGTCTGACCCCATGTGCTTGTGTGTGTTTCCCAATGTTTATATAAATATATTGGTGACTGGAAGGGTTAGCTGGATTACGGCAACATGTGACATGTGGCACACCTGATACCTGTGCACACCCGTTCTGAGGCCAAGCTAATTTTACAGGTTTTGAAAACAAAAAACAGCAGCAACAACAACAGCAATGTGGCTTGAATTGAGGAAAGTTTGACGATGGATACAGTATTGCCAAGTCATCATTTATGGGTGGAGACCTTGACCACAGCAGAGTTGAGGTGTGTTCAACTGGATCTTATGTCCTTTATTTTAATCCCAATTGATCGTTCCTCATTTGTATTTTATGACTTAGAAATATTCCTACGTGATGCTTGTTTGTTTATTTCCCAGGCCTCTGGAAAGTGCTGATCATGATTGCTTTCCATCATTTGGATCCCAAAGTTGATAACTTAGCATGAGTGACTGAGGCTTTAGTAGAACTGTTTTACTAACTGTGTCTCCTCCTTGAGGTGCTGTTCCCTTCATTCTTTCCCTTTATGACAGATGAATGCATTGGCTATGCTAATTTTATTTGCATCCTGGCAAGTTTTAGAGGATCAATCTATTTAAAATGATGACTGCATTTGCCTTTGGAGAAGAAGTTTATTATCTAAGTAAAACTCTATGTGAAGGTGTCCTTTATGCAAAAAAAAAAAAAAAAAAATTCCAACTTGATAAGATGGCCACAGGTTAGAGAGGTGTGTTCTCAGTTGATATTAAGGGATATGTTGAAAAGGCAAGTGCCCACCCTTTCTCTATTCTTCATGCCCCTCCTTCCTTCCTCCCCAACCTCAAAAGAAAACAGAAAATTATTTTTTTAAACTGTATTAATAATTTATGTTTAATACAAAAGGCTGATTTAATGGTATCACCAAAGGTTGTTTCTCCCATTGTTCATGTCCTTCAGTCTCAGCCCCATACCCATCACCCCATTCTTCACCCTCATGCTTCCATCCCAAGGCAAACACGTGTCTTCATCGGAATCTATGGGTGTTGAAATTAAATGTGGGGGCGGAGATTTAACACCATGACACTAATACAAATCAACCATTCTTCACTTTCAAATGGTTAATTGCTACAGGAAGGCGAACTCTTTCCTTGGTTTTTGTTTAAAAGCATTTTATACATATATATGTATATATGTGTGTGTATGTATGGACATATGTATGTATATGCACATGTACATGTATATATGTATATATCCATCTTCAATATAAATATATCATATGTGAGAGTTGTAAATACTCCTTGGTCATATGTCTGTTTTTCTCATAGTACAACATCTTCAGTGTTATGTTAACAACTCCATTTATTGATTGATGAAATTGTGTGTAGAACTGTATCCTCCTGACATAGTTTATGTAGGGTCTCTTCTCAAATAAAGTATAAAACAACAATGCCCTTGTTTTATTTGGATTCATTATGTGGTAGGAAAGCATGTTGAATTTAAAGGTAGTTTGAAAGTTTGAGAAAGTCCGAATATGTGCAAAGGTCATGAGATCCAGGATCAACTCGAGAGTTTGAACCTTGCTTTTCTGAGAGTAAAAGTGGATTGCACAATTTTTAAGGTCGCCTATAAGTTATACATTGGATGGAAATGAGTGTTGTAAGGGGAACACACATGCAATTAGGATTTGAGACTGGGTCCCAAGGAAAAGATTTATCTCCAGCTCTGTGAATGGTGATATCCTGTTACTCCAGATACGTTGATATTCAACTTCTCAGTTGTAATCATTTGAGTAAGTTCTCAAAGTGGGATAAAATGTGTTCTCTTGAATATGCATTTACCCCAGAGATTTTATTATCCTTTAGCATAATTAATTTAAAACTCCTCCCTCTCTTCTCTTTTCATTGCAGTTTCCCTCTGTCTACATATTATTTGCTTTATGTCATCTAATGTGTTTTCCCTAATAATATTTCTTTACTAGTTCTCATTAACTTTTTTCAGAAACATTGATGGGTTCTAGGAGAAAGTGTGAGAGACAGGAGGCACAGGTTGCAATTCCACTAACAAGAGTTCAGTGGAGATGTAGAACGGTTTAAACAGAGTTTTTCCATGATGGCTCTGTTGGCATTGCAGACTAAATAATTCTTGGTTGTGGGGAGCTTTTCTGTGCGTTGTATGATACTCATCAGCATTTTTATTAGTGCATTAGCAGTCCATCCTGCCTCTTCCACCCCCACCCCACTACTGTGTGGAGACCAAAAATGCCTCCAAACACTTCCTGTGGGGAAAAATTGCTGTACTCAAGAAACACTGGCTTGAGCTTTTACATCTTGTCACACAGTATTAAAAGAAGAATCAAATTCAGAAAATATTAGAGGCCCCAGTCATGCTCCAGGCCTTTCTAGACCAGCAGCTTGGCTGTCCCACGTGGTAAACTTGCTGCTTTTCTTGAAGCACATTTCTCTTCAAAGCCCGTCGCTGAGAATCAAGTTACGATACTACATTTGGGGTTTAGACAGCGATAGAAATACCTTCTTCATGTCCATGGATCAAAAATGTCTTCATTCCTAAAATATTGGTTCATAACACGTAAAAATGTGTAATTTGTGTGTGATTAGATCCTTTGGATCTGTGTGAGAAGAAACGCAAACACTCTTTTTAAAGATGATGTCCCTGTGAAAGGTTCTGGCAGACCTAAGGGAGAGAAACGTTTCTTTTTCAATTGTTCCAACATATTTTCCACCTGGCCCACGTGGTTACATACATTATAAGCTAATAAGTAGAACTTTTGTAGGCCTGGGGTTTAGGTCTCCAGTATATAAATTCCTTTTGTTGAGTAAATAGAACTTGCATTAAGTTGGTCGGCAAAACTGAATGTTCTTTGTGCAATTCTATAAACACAGTACACGTTTAATGGACATGTGCTGCAATGCGCTGGATTTCTCATTCTCTAAGCCCCAGATTATTTGTACAACATTCAAAGTGCTGTCATTATGTCACCTCTTCAACTCACTCATGGAAGCACTCAGGATCTAAAATCCTGAACAACCTGACAGTATGTTCGTTACGAAGGAAATATCTCTTGTCCCCTGAATGTGGCTACCTTTGCATTACTGGCTTCCTATGACAGCCAGCTAGAGCAGAATTAGGCTGCTTGTAGGCAAAATATGTGTTTCTCAAGGTAGGTGTTTGAATGGCCTCTGAAATCTAGGCCTAAGGCTTGACCTTTACATAGTGTACTCCAGTGATGGCTTGAGAACAAAGTGCTGTGAGAGACCTCCGGTCCACCCTGCACAGCCTCAGACTCAGCCTTCTGCAGGAAGCCCTTCCTACACGACACAAAGGCCAAGGAGGCTTCACCTTAGATTGTCCTTATGCCCTTGTGACTCATTATTTGACATTTAATTTGAGGTGACAATCCAAGGACTGGATCACATTATGTCCTCCTATGTCTGGAAAGTCCTTGGTTGACAATCTCATTCAACTACCTGCCTGTGGCTATGATTCTCAGATCAATAAGAACTGGGACAGTGTCCCAGATAAAAGCGTCTCCCAGTGCTGGAGAGCATGGCCGGTAAAATGATCTTATAAAGATCACCCGATCCTAAAACATCAGCAGCTCAATGGTGACACAAAAAAGGTATGGTTTAAAGAGGATACTTTAGAAATAGCAACTAGCCATTCCTGGGAGTAAACCTGGAGGCTGTTCATGATGATACTGAGAGCAGAAATGCCAAGAAGGTATTCACTTGACACAGGAAAGAGGTGCAAATTAATCTGAAAGTTCATGTCTGAGGTATGGGTCACTCTTTTTAAAAAAGTTAATAATTAAGTTTGATTAAAATTTATTTTTTAAGAAACAGGGTCTCCACCCTACTGCCCAGGCTGGAGTACAGTGGCACAATCATAGTTCACTGCAGCCTCCAACTCCCGGGCTCAAGTGATCCTAATCTCCTGCCTGCCTCAGCCTCCTGAGTAGCTAGGACCACAGGTACATGCCATCACACCCGGCTAATATCATTTTTTTTTAACTTTTTGTAGGGATGAAGTCTCACTATGTTGCCCAGGCTGGCCTCAAACTCCTGGCCTCAAGCTATCTTCCTGCCTTTGCCTCCCAAAATTCTAGAATTACAGGAATGGTAGGTAACTCCTGGTAAGGAACGTGGGTAGATATAGAAGTAAGCTCCTCAAAACACTGCTTAATCTTCTCAGGACACATTTCCTTAGTATTTCAAGGCATGGTGGGCTCCTTGCACAGGGCCATGCCCTGTTCTTTGCTCCTGTTGGGATGCTCAAAATTACTTAGCTATTAACTAGGGAGATGTTCTATTTTAACCTCTCTTTTTCTCTATCACGAATGTTCTGAATTATTCAAATCTCCAATTTGGGGCTCAGCAGAGGATCTAATTACTGCCCTGCTTGCCACTTGCTGATGAGCTTCAAGAGCCAAAGAATGACTTTAAAACAGTTAAATATTGAGAGGCAGCTTCTTTAGAAAATTCCGTAGGAGTCTCAGTCTTATTAAGAAAAGCTGGATGGCATGGTCTCAGAGTTTGCTGGATAAGGCCATCTTCTGACTACACATAATTGCCAGATACTCAAGGCTCAGGAGAAAGTCCTGCCTTGAATTAAATAAGCTGATCTCTATGAGTGTCCTAGTCATAGTCCTTTTCTCATCAGAATCTTGAAAACATTCACCACCCCTCTTGTCACTCAAGAGGGGTGGTCTTAGCTGACAAATGCTAAGGTATAATGGAAGGAGGTGGTGGAAGGAAGAAGGTGTGGAAGCTCCTCTCTAAAGCAAGAGTGGAGGGTTTTAAGCTGAGGAAAACAGAGCAGAGATGCAGTTTGGAAGACATATCTCTTTTTGAATAATCATTCATTTATCTGCTCATTCCTTCACTCATTTATCCATTAATTCATTTGTGTAATCAATCAGTTTAGGGGTGCCTTTAAGGTAGATGTGGCACAACATGCTGGAGCCTGAAGATGTAAAGGCATTTAGGGTTCCCCTCTGTCCACACCGTCTCCATCCCTGCCTTGTACTGGGAATCCCACACTGAACAGAAGACGAAGGAGTAGGGTGCTAAGAGCAAGCGTATAAGACTCAAAAGGAGGGGCAGTATTTTTGTCCATGACTTGGGTGTTGGCTAAGAGAAGAGTGTTGGATGAAGAGACTCCCCTGGGCTTCTCCCGGAACAGAGCCAAGTTCTCACCCACTGTGACCTTGGGCTGTGCATGGCAAGTTCTAGGGTTTTGAGATAACACCTAAGCAGAGTTGAGTGAGAGTCTTAGCCTTTGCTGAATTTCACTCTAGGTGGGAAGCCAGAACTCTTCTCCCAAGCCCCATGCATGTACTGACTTAGAAAGCAGGGAAATGTCTCCATCATAGTCTGACACCCTTAAGTCACTGCTCCAGGGACACACTAGCCCTGCTCATTTTCCACCTCTGTGAGATGCAACAAGCCAGTGTGTTCTGCTACGTAATGGAAAGCCCCACTGGCAGAGTTATGCTCAATGGGGCCGATCGTAAATGTGATTTACGGAGTTAGCTCATTTACTGCCTCTGATACCGGCCCCAGCTGCCAGGAGTTTGACTGACAATTTCTGTTTATTTATTTCTCACTATATAATATCTGACTTCACATTATAAATTCTTTTGATTGGAATTTCATGGCGTCTGCTCCAGTATTTATTGATGGGATGCTCATCGGGGACTCGGTCCTTTTTCGGGATGAGCTGGACTCTGAGCTCTTTGTTGTGCCTGTGAGGATGAGGCTAGGGCCCTATCACCCCTAGAGATATTTTACTATTGTAAAAATCCTTTTGTGTCGTTTGATAGACAGTCCTCTTTACGTTAGAAATATGGCCACCTATGATAGATAACTTGTGATTCAGAAGCAGTGGAAGTAATCGGCAGAGTAACTCAGAGTCAAAGTGGTGTGTGTGTGTGACCGTTTAGAAGAGGTCTGGAGGGGTAGAGTATGGCATGCCGGTTTTTGCCTGGATGATGGCTCCCATGTCCTTTTCCTTATTCCTTCTGTTCTAGTCCATAGATAAAGCAAAATGATCACTTAGCCAAAGACTGGACAAAAGCAGAGTTCTGAACGTGCTTTTTGCTCACCCTATGAATGTAGGGCCTTTCATCTAGAAATGATTGATCATAAAATGTTTTTTGAGAAGAACGGTGAGTTTTTTAAACATGAGCTGCATATTGCTCATAAGAAGTTTACATTTTCTCTAGAGAAATGAGGCCATCATATTGTTTATGAGTTTTTTTCCAGTGCCATCAACCACTGTTAAGAAACCCCTCTGCCTAACTCTCGGGCAGCCTTGTCTGCACCAACTCCTATAGTCAGTCCAGTGCTGCAGGGCTGATATGGCCCAGCCCTCCTCAGTCCTAGAGGAAGGAAATAACATTCATTAAGCACCTCCCATGCACCAGATGGGCCCCTCAATAGACCTTCATAATCACTCCCCATGAGTTACATATTTTTGTCTTTACTTTGCCAGGTGAGAAAACTGGGGTTTGAAGAGCCTAAGTCTCAGAAAGATTAATTTCCTTCCCAAAGGACACAAAGCAAGTGTGAGTCAGGGACAAAATGTAACCTTATGTCTCTCTGACCACAAAGCAAATTTTGTTTTCACTTGGCATTCCCTATGAGAATGTTTAAAGGAACACTCTGACTTCTACAGCATTGCTTTATTCCCCAAACAATTAGGAAAAAATATAGCTCTCATTATCCCAACAGCCTTGTCATCCACTGGGGACCTTGGGCAAGTCATTTAACTTCTGTGGGTTTCAGTTTTCTCATTTATAAAAATATATAGTCCTATCTATGGTCTGTTGTTATAACACAGGGTCATGTGAAGACATGCACAAAGTGTCTAGTGCAGGGTCTTGCACTTGATAGGCCCTGAATAAATGGTAGTAATCATTTCTCATCATCACCATCATCATTGTTGTCATTATCAATTGTCTTCATCCTCCTCTTCCTCCTCCTCATGTCATCAACATTATAATCATCATCATTCTTCTTATCTTATTGAGAGTGGCCTGTCCTTTCACTGAGAATTAAATGTGTCCCTGATGGGCTTGGATACTGTCTGGGAGGCTTTTTCTGAATGAAGGAGACCTGGTGAGCCAATGACAGCACTGACATTACATTATTGATTTGTGCCTCCCAAGGCCAAGTCCTTTTAAGATTCATTAAATCAAACAATAAAAACCTCAGCTTCCACACTTTCCCAAGCATGGACCAAATTCAATCCATCTCTCCCCATCTTCCCCTAGCCTGGTCATGGTTATTTGTCTCTATTGTTCACACAAAGAGAAGATCACTAACAGCCACTAAATAGATCCAGAAATAATAGTGGCTCCCAGAGCTTTAAAGCTAGCATATATTTTATGAAAGTAAAAATTTATCTTCTGTTAATGTTTGAGCAATAGAAAGAGACATAGAAGAGTGTAATCTGCCATTTTAGGGTCATCTGCTTGTTGCTTAGGTGGACTTTATTAATCCCATTTTCCAAATGAGAAAATTGAATTTCAAAGAGGTTAATTGACTCTTCTGATGACACAAACTCATAAATGGCAGAGGAGAAATACAAACCTAGGTTCATCCGACTCTGAAGCCCATGTTATTTTACAATGTTCTGCTTCTTTTGTAAACTCACAAGCACTCACAGACACATACATACTGACACATGATTGTATATACATTATAGTTTCCCCAAAGACTTCTCAGGGCAGTCAGGTCAGGGTTAGTTAGATGAACTTGCAAACCAAGGGACTCCAAGGTCAGGGCCACCATTGCCCTCCCATGTGGTTTCTTTATAGGCCAGAAGTAGAAACTTTTCCCCAAGTCCTGAGTCATGGTCATAATGCCCTGAGACCTTGAGAGAAAGGATAAAGAGTCTGGAAAGTACGACTTTCATCTCATTCCTATTCCTGGGCAAATATCTTACACCATCCACTTTACTGATCTTCAGATAGGAGGATAGCAAGGTGATATTCTGTACTACTGAGCTGAGTGAACGAATGGACAGCAGACAACCAACACTGGGTGTATTTTAACTATGGCCACTCTTTACCAGTAAAACACAGCAAAACATTGAAGCCTTTTCTTTCACACCATCAAGGACAAACTCATTACCGGGGCTCCTCTAATCCCATGTACACATCAAATTCTTTGTGTTTGGAGGACGTGTATAATATGAGACATTTACATTAAAGAAGTAGGCAAAATACATACTTGCAATTTTAAAAAAGGTGAGAAGATGCTACTTTCCCCATGAAGGGTCAAGGATTCATTGTAAAAATAAAAATGGCGAGCAGGGCAATGTTGACAACAAACAAAAACAGATGAAACAGTAGGAGTCAGTGAAAGACAATATTACCCCAAAGTAAATTTAACTTTGCAATAATTTGAGGTTAGAATAGATGAGGAAATTGCTTGCATTAACACAGCTGTTCAAAAAATTACAATTTTACTACTAATAATAGTTCCAGGGATGATAATAATAGAGGCATTATCTGTATGTTATTATGACTATTATTAACATTAAAACTCTAACACCTATCGACTGCCTAAGACAGGCATTATTACACTCATTTTAAAGACAAACTCACTAAAGCTCAAGGAGGTTAAAGGAATTGCCCAAATCTACTCACCTGCCAAGGTGGAGTCTCTCAATCTTGGCATTATGGACACTTGGTACAAGATAGTTCTTTGTTCTGGGGAGCTGTCCTGTGAGTATGTGGCTTGGCACCAGACCCTGCCATTGTCTGGCACAGCATCCTTGGCCTCTACCCGAGAGATGCCAGTAGCACCCCCTAGCCATGATGAATAAAATGTCCCTGGACATTGTCAAAATTGGCCCCAGTTGAGCTGAGAACCACTGCTGTAAGAGATGGAGCTGGGTTTCATACCCAGGTTTACACACTTTCTAATACAAGAATAGTGAAATTAAGTCCAGGCAAGGAATGTCCCTCTAAAAAGAAAAATAATCTGAAAACAACTTACTAGCAGGAAAAAAAATAAAGGCTGGGGTATAACTTTATGTTATAAACTCCCAGAGTGCTGGTTACAACACTATAAACTCTGGTGGAGTTGTTATGGTCTCTGATCCTCCCCTCAGCTCTTAGAAGTAATGCTGGAGATGCCAATTGGAAAAAATAAATAAAAATAAAAACAGCTGAGATTTGCAGAGAAGTGGCTTGAGGGAACACAGGAAAGCTGAGGGCAAATCCTCTAATGTAGAGGGCCCTGCTGACTTTGTGAGGCTCTCATCAAAGGCTATAATGTTGGTGAGACCTCCCCTCAGTCCCATGGCTCCAATCTGTCTGGGGACAGATCCAAGCACACCTCTAGTATATCCAGTTCATGGCTGGGATATCAGCCAAACAGTCCATCAAAGAGTATTTATACCAAGCCAAGTCCTCTAGAATTCCGGCCCCCACTGGGCAGTCCCTCTTTCCTTTCCAGATTTTCTTAGACCACAGAAAAATTGATGGCACACAATACTCAACCCCTAAATTTCTGGTAAGACATAAATGTTTCAGTTAAGGTGGGAAGAATGTCAAAGAGAATTCACCCACTATGGATCAGAATAAATAGAAGATATGGACACAATTGCTCACGTTAAGAAAGAGCTTTGATCTTATTGAGGAGGAAAAAAAAAAGAGCTAACAATAGAAATATAACAATGAATATAATATTCTATTATATGTAATATATAGTTTGTTATATATAATATGGATTATACAATAAAGAGAAACAGAGAAATGATGGATGAATAGTTGGGTGAAAGGAAGGAACACAGCATTCAAAATACATGTACAGAACAGAGTCTGGAAGAGAAAACAAGAAGAAAATTCTCCAGAGTCCTTGAAGGTGTAGAACAAAATAATGATAGAAAGTTAATAAAGTAAGCTTTATAATGAGATTATAAGCAGCAGATTGAGAAAAAATGATCATAAGAAATTAAGAAAGCAAATTAAAGACCAATGACAGTATCCTTTCCTAACAAGTAAAAAAATAGCAAAAAACGTAAGAGACATGATCAAAAATGAAATCACTGACACAGAGAAGGAGCTTGAAGAGATTACCATGTGCACAAAGGAAAGGCGTTTAAATCAACTAGAGATAGGAGAATGGATATGGATGTCACAGATAATTCAACTCAGGTTAATTGATATCCTTTAAGAAGCTAATCAAACAAATGGAACAGAAGCAATATTTGAAGATGCAATGGAAGAAAATTATCCTAAAATTTCAGAAGAATTTAATTTGTATGTGCAAATATTAAAGTGTATTCCAGAGGAACACAGAGACATTTTCTGCCTAAATTATTAAATTGTGTATAATAAATAATTTGAGGTAGCCAGGAATGCCTCAGTTTTGAGGCAACCAGTCTCCCTCCCAGGGTAAAAATTAGTCTTGTCTTATTTTTTCACAGAAAGAAAGAAAATGTGCCACAAGGATGCCATAAGCAGCTTTGCTGAAATTTAAATTCATGTCACCATCAAGTTGGCTAATAGACTCAACTTAGAAATGAAATCTGTTAATCCTAAAGTTAAACCTATATCATTAAAAATGGACATGCAAGGCTGGGCATGGTGGCTCACACCTGTAATCCCAGCACTTTGGGAGGCCGAGGCAGGCGTATCACCTGAGGTCAGGAGTTCGAAATCAGCCTGGCCAACATGGCGAAACCCTGTCTTTATTAGAAATACAAAAATTAGCTGTGCCTGATGGCGTGCACCTGTAATCCCAGCAACTCGGGGGGCTGAGGCAGGAGAATCACTTGAACCTGGGAGGTGGACGTTGCAGTGACCCAAGACTGAGCCATTACACTCTAGCCTGGGTAACAGAGCAAGACTCTAGCTAAAAAAAAAAAAAAGAAAAAAAAAAGGACATGCCAGATAAACCGCTTGTGCTAGAAGACTGTTAAACAATTGCTACAGGATTAACAAACAAAAAATGCATGCCCTAAGAATTTTATAAGTCCAGGCAAATTGGACACAAAGTTAAAGGACAAACAGGTCATTGTTCATGTGACCCCTTCTCACTCTACCGCTTCCCACCACACTGACCGAAAACATGAAAACAGCTCCAAGATAGGAGACTATGTGGGGATTAGTCATAAATACTTTTAAATATGGAATACAATCTAACAGTTATTCTTGTGGAAATAATGGTTTAAAATCAGAATATGAAATTTGGCAATATAAAATTATACTGTAATTAACAAAAATCAGTAAGAGACAACGTAAACATCTCTTCATTTCTCCTAGTAGGGTGTTAGTTAATAGTAGCTAAGGTGAAACAAGTAGTTTGGAAATGACTTCATATTTTCTTTGTTTATTCATCCACTGATGTCTTGGCTAATATGAATAGTGTAATTATAGTGCAGATATTTATGCCACATACTGATTTCAATTCACTTGGAGATATATCCAGAAGTGGATTTGCTGGATCATACGATATTTATATTTATTTTTTGAGGGACCGCCATACTTTCTCTACAATGGCTATACTAATTTACATTCCCACCAATGGTGTAGAAGGATTCCATTTCCTCGACATCCTCACCAATACTTGTTTTCTTTTGCCTCTTTGATAATAGCCATTTTCACAGGTGTGAGATGATGTGTCATTGTGATTTCAATTTGCTTTCCCAGATAATTAGCAATGTTGAGCATTTAAAAAATAAACCTGTTAGACATCTAAGCTAGGCACAGAAAGATAGATATCCCATAATTTCACTTATATGCAAAATCTAAAAACGTCAGACTTGTAGGAGTAGAGAGTAGAATGGTGGTGACCAGAAGCTGAGGTAGGGGATGGAGTGGGCAATGGAGAGAATTTGAATAGAGGGTACAGAGTTCCAGTTAGACAAAGGAATAAGTTTTCAAGATCTATTGCACAGCAAAATGACCACAATTAATAATAATGTGTCAAATATTTCCGAATTGCTAGAAAATAGTTAAATGTTTTCATTACAAAAAGTAATCATGTGAGGTGATGAATATATTAATTAGCTTGATGTAATCATTCCACAATGTATTCATGTAGCAAAATATCACAATGAACCCTATAAGTGTATATCATTATTATTTGGCAATTAACATTTAAACATTTTAAAAAGATACAAGAGACATATAAATCTGACTCTGACATTTTCATTTTTTATATAAACTTTTATATCAACAATGTATTAACTTTTAGGCATTGTCGTGCAATGGTTTCTATGCTTCCAATGGATTTGGAGGTATAGAAAGATACAACTGAAAACATAGATGGTGTGTGGGCTTTGGAGTTTTACAGATCTGCATACACCTTGCATCTGTCACTTTACTAGAGTTTCATTAGACAAGTTCCCTAAATCTAAGTCTGAAGAGTTCTCAACTGTGACAGGGGAATAATCACACCTACTTAGCAGGGTTGCTTTGAGTTTGTGATGTTATGCCCAGCACAGCGCCCAGCATTGGACAGTCTCTTAACACTGGATTCCTTTTGCATTTCTCCTGGAAATTCTTTTGCAGTCCATCCATCTATCCATTTATCCATCCATCCATTTATCCATCCATCCATTTATCCATCCATGCATCCAATCCATCCATCCATTTATGCATCCAAGAAGCTTACATTGAACAGGTGTTTACTAACTGCTGGTGACCCCTCTAGGTGAAAAGATACAGCCTCTGCTTGGCAAAGAGAACTAGCCAGGCAGGATGAGAAGAGGGAGGTGGCAGAACTTCAGGGTCAGAAGATGCAGGTGCTTTGCAAAGAAGCCTGGGCTACCTTTGATTAATATTTGTTTCAGGGGCAATCCCTTGATTAGGGGCCCATTCCCATGCTCTTGCTTGGCCTGTTGGAGAAGCGGCGTTGTTCTGAGCCCTCAGAACTTGGAGAATGTGTCATTTTACTTTCCCTTCCTCCCACCTCTTCTGTCTCTGTTCTACCTCCCATCTTTAAGTGCTCTGGCTCTTTATTATGGCTTTGAAATTGAGAAAGACATTTTGGAACGCAATTAGCCACACCGTTGCCATAGCAACGAAAACATAAACTTAAATGGTTTATACACAGAGACAACACTTCAGAAAATAATGAATTTAATCCCACAGCTGAAAATGAAATGGATTGGACAATGAGAAAATTGTATTCTTCTCTCCCCAATGAGAAGCCTCCAGGTCTTCATGTGATGTGAGTGTACATTGAGACGGAGAGAATTAGGTGGCCGGAGAGCCACTCCTGCACACACCAGAGGTCAAGGTTCATGTTGGGGTTCATGCCTCACACTCAGCCTGCTCTGCAACTGCTGAGGCAATCCAGTCCAGCAAAACCAAATATAAGGGTGAACATCATTCCATGAACCATAAGCATGTCTGCCCATAAGGTCATGCTTGTCTCTTCATAATGCTATGCATATCCGTACCCATAAATTCAGAAAACGTCGTTACATTAAAGGGAAATCTTTTACACAGCCACAGAATGGGAGGGGTTGTGCTTTAAAAACAAAAACAAAACAAAACCTACAAATCAGGTATTCTGCAACAGTTTCTACCTTACTCCTGTGCTCGCCCCTTGAAGACTGCCTAATTAACACAGTGCCCTTGGACTCGGGATACTTTTTAAGGTAGCTTGAAAGCTACTCAGACTGTGTCAGGTGTTACAGTACTTTATTTCTGCTATAAAATGTTGTTGTCTTCCTAGGAGATAGGTATAAAAATAAATGAAAGCAGATATTATCTTGAAATATTTATCTTTCATTCTTCATTTCTTTTCCACATTTTACATATATTGACCCTTTACAGTCACTAAGAACAGGAGTTTCTGAATTTCTTCTACTGCACATTCCTGTCAGTGGAACAGATATATGTGTAGCACACTACTGCCAATCCGTATATACTCAAAACTAATGAAGTATAATTTTTTAATCTTTGAAAAAATATACTGAAGTTTTAATTTTTTCTCTCATACCTAAATGAACCAACTTGCATCCCACTTTGGAAACCACTGTAAGTTGCAGGTATCTCATTTGTTTCAAGAAGAATTGGGTTGGTTAAAACGGGAGCTGTAGAAAAAAATAATGCTTAAATTTCTAATACAAGATCTGGAGGATCAAAATGGAAGATCATGAGGGGGTTGAGCACAGTGTGTTTCATAACAATAGGCTGGAAAAGGATAAAGTGGGGATAGAGAAGATACTAATTCTCGGGTCCTCCTGGAAGATTTCAGAGGGGGTGGGGAGAGGAGAGACGTAGGAAAGAGCCCTGTGGGTGCCTGGCTCTAGGGAGTGAGTTGGACACAAAGCCATGAATTGGGTGGCCACTGTGACACAGAGACTGAGAAGCTGCTCTTCAGTAGGTCCTGTGAAGGCTCTCCATCAACAGTGACTGCAGGTGGCGACTGGGTGCTCCAGCTGTTGGACACTACCCAATGCTTTTCTGAATACATCCTAACTGCTGACCCCATCAAGCACCCATGCTATATGAAGTTAGCCCTCCTCACACTACCAATGTAAAAAACAGCACAAGGGGTTCCCTGGCACTCATGGAAGATTAGATGCATGCAAGGAGCATCACTCCTTGATAGGACTGATCAGTGATGAAACCATCCCATGGTTTCTTGGGAAACAACTCACATCACTCAATCCCACTAATCGACTTCCACTAATTTTGCATCATTGACTTTCCACACTGTGCCAAATATTGAAGTCATTTTTTTTCTACAAAAATGATTTCTTTTTCAGCAGTGAACATTGATACCACAAATCAGCACATAGGACCTCAAATTCCAAATAAAATCATATCAACTTATATGTAATGTTTCATATTTAGGAGCTCCTATTAAGGAATAGTCTACTCACCAGGTTTGGTTAATGTATTGGGGAAAAAAGAAAATATGGTAATTTATTTGTATTCTGCAAGCTAGGATTTTCTTTATTTCAGACAGTTCTCTGGATATGCATGAACTTGGAAGTTGGAAATGGTTTAGATTCCTGCTCTACTGCACGTCAACTCTGTAGTTTCAGGCAAACCACAACCTCTGAAAATCTCCATTTCCTCATCAGTAAAATGGGGATGATAATATCACCCCTGCTGAATTGTTGTCAGATATTTGTCATCCTTCACTCCCTTCCTTCTCTTCCTTTCCCTCCCTTTCCCTTTCCTTTCATTTTTCCTCTCTTCTCTTCTCCTCTCCTCTCCTTCTGCCCATTCCCTTCCCTTCCCTTTCCTCCCCTTCCCTCCCTCAACCTCTCCCCTCCCCTCTTCTCCCCTTCCCTTCCCTTCCCCCACCTTCCCCCCTAACATTTAGGCTCATAGGAAATTTCCAGTATACAGTATTAACTATCGTTCTCCTCTGTACACTACATCTCTGCACCTATTCACCCTACATAACTGCAACTTTGTACCCTTCGATCTGCATCTTCCAATTTTCCTCATCCACCAACCCTCACGCACCCCTGGCAACCACACTTCTCTATTAGGTTTGTTGTTTTTAGATTCTGATGTAACTAAAATAATCACTGTTTTTCTTTCTGTGTCTGGCTTATTTCACTCAGCACAATGTCCTCTAGTTTCATATCATTGCAAATAGCAGGATTTACTTCTTTTTAAAGGTTGAATAATACTTTGTTACACACACACACACACACACACACACACACACACCAACTCTTTATACATTTATCCATCAACTGACACTTCAGTTGTTTCCGTATCTTGGTTATTATCCCTAATGCTACGATGAACATGGAAGTCTAGGTATCTCTAAGAGGTGGTGGTTTTAATTCCTTTGGGTATATATTCTGAAGAGAAATTGCTGGGGCATATGTTCATACTATTTTTAATTTCTTTAGGAACCTCGGTTTGGTTTTCCCCAGTGGCTGCACCAACCTGCATTCCCACCAACAGTGTACAGGTTCGCTCTGTACCCTTGCCAATGCTTGCTATCTCTTGTCTTTTGGATAGTAGCCACCCTAACAGGTGTGAGGTCCTATCTCATTGTAGTTTTGGTTTCCACATCCCTGATGATTAGTGATGCTAAGTACCTTTTCGTATATGTGTTGGCCCATTCATGTATCCTCTTTGGATAGATGTCTGTTCAGGCTCTTTTCCCATTTTTTATCATTTGCCCAAGTTGCCCCTGTGATGTTAGATGCACCTACCGAGCTCTCCACAGTGCCATGCATGCCACGTGTGTGACTGTAAGAAGAGTCTCTAGCACTCAGCAAGCCACAAAGAATTGCATTACTTCCACTTCCTTCCCTTCAGGACAATGGCTATGTCTTATTTCTTATTTGTCTGTGGGCTCCCTAAAGTGTCTAGACCAGGGTTTCTTACATAGAAGTGGTGGCTAAAGGTTTGGTGAATTAAGGTGAATCTGCAGACCCCACTGGCTGAAGCATCACTCCTCCATCAGAACAAATCCATTGGATCTGTCTTCTCCCTGAGGAAGCTCAGGAAGACAGAGCCCCTGGGGAAGGGCTCTTTACCCCACGAGGCCCTTCCTCCTTAGCAAATGCATACTGGTGAGTAAACCTAATAAAGCAATTGCCTTGGGGGTCACAGAGGCTGAGACAGCCCCAGGAGAGCTCAAGTTCCCACAGTGGGCTGGGCTAATGAGGTCCTTTGCAACAGGACCTATGACTCTGGCCAGTTCCCTGGTGGGGGTTGGGGGCAGATTTGTCAAGTCTTGTGAAAAAGGCATCAGTCCTCTGCAGGAAGGTCAAGGTGGGTGAGTGCACACGGATGGGCAGCAAGTTGTCAGAACCCAGAGCTCCCCAAGCAGAGACTGTGCTGCCAGCAGGGTTGTTGGCTACACCCCAAGGCCCTCTGGCTGCTTCCTGTGTGGGCATCATTTCAACTGCCCAAGCAGGCATCAACGGAGCTTCCTTGTTTTTGTTTGAAAGAAAGACAGACAGCGAGTTTGATACTTTCCTGGCAAATAGAACAGGCCCAGAATGGCTTATCTACAATTCTGAAATTCAAAGAGCTCAGAAAATGGAAATTTTTCTTATAACTTAATTGGCAGCAACACCTGACCTGATCTGAACTCATTCAGCTGCAAAACTTGACCTTATATGATGTGAGGTTATCTGGTTAGTGTGAATATTCACACATTGCACTGCAGGAATATTTAGGTACTTGATTATGGGTGTTGCCCTAGATCCTGCCGAGGGTGCTGTGGAATGTGCAGTGTATAAAAGCATGCGTTCCCTTCCTAAGTCTGGAAAGGTCTGCATCCTAAAACATCGCTGGCCCCTGGGGTGTCAAAGGAGGGGCTGTGGGACGAGACTGAATACTTCCTATAATTTTCCATTTGCACATCGGCATTGAGGAATATTGAGGAACGACGTGTTCATCTAGCACTTTGCCTCAGCTGGTGCCTTCTGGTGGCAAGGACAGAAGACATTCAGGTAACTTCGGAAAAGGGGCTTTGCTGTCAAAGCCCCTGTTGTGGAAGTTCTCATATGAGTGAGAACTGAATGAGTTCAGGAGTTGCCATTGATGGGAGGAGCAGCTTTACATTCTCTCTCTCTTTCAATCTCACTCTTGCGCTTTTCTTTTCCTGTTTCTCCCCCATGAGGTTGTTGTGTTGTGTTCCTTCCCTCGCCGCCTTCTGTCCTCTCCTCCCTTCTCTTCTCATGATACCTCTGCTCCTCTCTGGGCATCTGCTCCCTTCTCTCCACAGCCTCCTCTGTGTACTCATCATCATTCCAGTTGCTCATAAATTTGGCTTACACACAGCTTGCCTGTATCCAGCTATATTTCCATGGCTCGCTTACTCATACTGTTTGCTGCTGTTTATTCCATCTTTCTGTGCGTCTCAACTGGACAACGAAATGGTGGGTGCAAAAGTAATTGTGGTTTGGGGTCATGAATTTTAGATCATTATAACTGGGCTCAAACACATCTTTATTAATCAAAACAGAAACCCCTACAATCAACACATTTTCGCCAATGAGAAATAGGTTTGTTTATTTCTGTAGCGTAAAAAATCGTGCTTTGGGATTTGACAAACTGCTGGGGAGCATTTTCTGCATCCTGCTGGTTGTGGAAGCGTTTCTGCTGCAAAAAGCTGTCGAGATGCTTAAAGAAGTGGTAGTAGGTTGGTAAGGAGGCAGGTGAATATGGCAGTTGAGGCAAAACATCGTAGCCCAGTTCGTTAAACTTTTGAAGCATTGGTTGTGTGATGTGTGGTCAGGCATTGTCATGGAGAAGAATCGGGCTCTGTCTGTTGACCAATGCCAGCCTGCAAGCGTTGCAGTTTTTGGTGCATCTCATCAATTTGCTGAGTGTACTTATCAGATGTAATGGTTTTGCTGGGATTGAGAAAGCTGTAGTGGATCAGACAGGCAGCAGACCACCAAGCAGTGGCCATGACGTTTTTTTTTGATGCAAGTTTGGTTTTGGAAAGCGCTTTGGAGCATTGTCTCGGTCCAGCCACTGAGCTGGTCATCGTCGGTTGTCTATAAAATCTACTTTTTGTCACACATCACAATCTGATCTACAAATGGTTTGTTGCTGCTCTGTGGAATAAGAGAAGATAACGTTTCAAAATGACAATTTAAAAAAAATTTTTGCTCAGTTCATGAGGTGCCTACTTATCAAGTTTTTTACTTTTCCAATTAGCTTCAAATGCTGAACAACCATAGCACGGTTGACTTGAGCTCTTTGGAAACTTCTCGTGTAGTTGTAAGAAAATCAGCTTTGATGATTTCTCTCCACTGGTCGTTGTCAATTTCCAATGGCCAGCCACTATCTCCTCATCCTCAAGGCTCTCAACTCCTTTGCAAAATTTCTTGAACCCCCACTGCACTGTAGGTTCAATAGCAGTACCTGGGCCAAATGCAATGTTGATGTGAATTGTCTCAGCTGCTTTGAGTTTGAATGACCCATTTTGAACTCTAATAAGAAAATCGCTTGAATTTGCTTCCTGTCTAACATCATTTCCATGGTCTAAAATAAACATAAAATAAATAGCAAGTTATAGGTCATTAGCAAAAAACCATAAAACAAGAAATGCCCATTAAAATGATGTATAACATAACCATATTTATTTAGGAATGTATTCCAATATCAAATGGCAAAGTCCAACAATGTAAAAACCATTAACTACTTTTGCACTCACCTAATAATAGTCTCATGTTATCTTTTCATGACATGTCTATGGAAGGAACACCCTGGTTAAATGATCACCCTGATACTGTCAGCTGTGTTACGGGAAAGGGACATGTGATACAGAATATGGCTGCCTAAGCCTGATTCTTGAGTGGGTGTTTCACTTAGAAAGGGCCATGGCTATGTGGGGTCCAAAAGTCTACTACATGGTCCAAACTCTAACATTGCTGACAGATGCCGCATAGGACCAAAGATTGGAAATATTTCATCAAGCTCTGGTAGTCCTGGTTGTATACTTCTTTTTTTTTCTTTCTTTTCCTTTTTTTTTTTTTTGCTTTTGCCATCCTCCAGCATACACACAAATACTCCTCGCTTTCCAGCTACTCTAAGATTACAGAGTTCTTGTCTTAAAGTCACATGCTTCTGAGAGTCGCCATTGCAGATATTCTCCTTCTGGACCAATGCTTGCCAATTCCCATCTAACCCTACGATCCTAATACCTCCCACAACGAAAGAAACGGAGACCAGAGCAAACCCAAAATAGAGTCACATTTATGGAAGTCATTTGTATGGACAGACCAAAGAAAGACAAAGAGTCAATGACTACTAGTGCTTCTATGACCCTATTTACCACATGCACCTTGTTTCAGTAGCTCCTAGAAATGCAGTTACCCAAATCGGGGAGAATGGGTTTTGCTGATGGAATGAACACCCCTGGAGTCCCTTAGTAGCACATTGAGAAGGTGGTCCTTCTGCATCTGTGTATAGACAAAATTCCAAAAAGGAGACTAAGATTGCTAGGATCACGTGCAGCCTGATCCTAAGAGGCTCCTGCCCTCACCAAGTGCTGGCAGGTGTGGGAGACAGTGGCACTGACAGGTCTTGGGCAGAGGGAGATCAGAGAGCAGGCATCTTGGAGCTGAGCTGGGCAGGGCGCATGCTCAACTGTGCCATCAGAAAGGGGCTGAAAGAGCATCCTCCATGCAAAGGGAAGTGTGCTGTGTCAGCAAGAGCTGTTTAAATAGATTTCCTTGCTGGCAGGGTGCTAATGAGGTGTTAACACAGGGGAGGGAGGCAGGCGGGGCTTTCTGGAAGAAGGAGCAGATCTGAGCAAGGCTTCAAAGGACTTGAGTTAGGAGCTTCAGACAGCGGTCCTGCCCACCTGCCCTAAGTCAACCTGAAGGCTCCCCTTAAGCGAGCTGAAGAGAACAGCTTGGATGTTCTGAGAACAGCTCCTCTTGTTCATGTCTCACAATCTTTCAAGAATGCTCCTCCTTATTCTTTAGAAGCCAAAGTGCTCACTATTGTGCTCAGGGTCAAACTCCACTGGAGACTCTGCCTGCACACAGAGGTAGAAGGTGGGCTCACTCACTCCCCATCTTGCCTCACATCATAGAGGTGGGCTCTGGGGCCCATTGCCTCTGGAGGGTCTCCAGTTCCTGGGCTCCTGCTTCTTCCTTGCCAGAGAAACTACAAGAGGCATACACCTGCATAACGCTTCCCAGCTGGATTTAAAGTTTTTTAAAAATCACTTAAGACTTTCTCTTCTATGAGACTAGCGTGATACCTTTGTTTATGTCTCTCCATTTTAAGGACAAAAGGAGTTGGCATCTATTAGATCAAATTGTATGAAAGTCCCATTTTTGTAAGTCAGAAACAATTTTATATATGCAATGTCACATAGTTCCAAATGATACATCTGCCTGGAGAATGCTGGATTTTCTCAGGGTGGTGTGTATGATGCACTGGCTAGAGGAACATGAGGGTGCAGAAGGGGAACTGGAATTGGAAGTTGAGAAAAATAATAATAATGATACTAGAGAGCTAGAAGTCATAGTAATAGAGAGTCATTTACTGAGTTCTTACTACATTCCATAACACAAGTTTTGTATGTCATAACTCATTGAATACCCAAAATATCCCCAGAAGTTAGTTATTGTCCAAAGGGAGAATTGAAAGTTCAAGAAGATTAAGTAAGATGTCCAAGATCACTTATGAGGATGCCAGAATTTGGTCCAAATGTGTTCTGAAGTCTGTGCTGTCTCCTCGGCTTTAACATAGGAGGAGGAAATTTGAATAACAGAGAGGTGTTCCTGACCATGCCGTCTTCTCCCTGGATGTTTCCCTGCTGCGCTGTTTGGACGACAGTCCAGGCTGAGTGCTACAGGGGAAACAGGGGAAGAGTGGACTTCAGAGGTAAGACAGACTTGGGTTTGGATACAAGCTCTGCTTTTTATTGTTCATGTGACCTGAGAAAATGAAATCAACTAATGTGAGTTTCAAGTTTCTTAGCTTTAAAATGGAGCTAATTATAAACACCTCATGGGGATGTTGTGAGACATCCATGAAATAAAATCTTCCTAAGCTAGAAACTCTCCAGGGCAGGCAATCTTATTCTCATCTGTGTGACCCTTTGTTAAGGGCTCTGTAAGTCTTTATTGAATGACTGGGTATTAAGGAGAGTTTGGGAAGATATGTATGGTGTGGGGAATGTGGAAAGGTGCTGCGAGTTATTAATGAAGAGGAAAAATGGAAAAGCAAATGTGAGGGAGTGAGTGAGAGTGGAACTCAGAGAAAAGATGTGGTCAGGAGTCCATCCAGGCAGGGGAGCTGTAATGGAGAAGACGTTCCTTCCACACATCTGCATGCCCTTTCCCTGGGTGTTAGCTTTCTGGGGCTGGAGCAACAAATGATCACAAACTGGACAACAGGATTGGGCCATGTGCGGTGACTCATGACTGTAATCCCAGCACTTTGGGAGGCTCAGGAGGGCGGATCACTTGAGGTCAGGAGTTCGAAACCAGCCTGACCAACACGGTGAAACCATGGCTCTACTAAAAATGCAAATATTAGCTGGGCAGGTGGTGTTCGCCTGTAATAACATCTGCTCAGGAGGCTGAGGCAAGAGAATCACTTGAACCTGGGAGATGGAGGTTGCAGTGAGCAGAGATAGTACCAATGCACTCCAGCCTGGGTGGCAGAGTGAGACTCCATCTCAAAACAACAGCAACAACAATACGGCAAAAAAACTAACAAGAATTTATTCTTGTTCACAGTTTTGGAGCCACAAGTCCAAAATCAAGTTGTTGGCAGAGCCACACTCCCTCTGAAGGCTCCAGGGCAGACCCCTTCCTTGTTTTTCCTAGCTTGAGGTGGCTGTCAGCAGTCATTGGCACTTCTTGGCTCGTGGTGACGTAACTCCAGTCTCAGCCTCTGCCCTCATGTGGCTCTCTTTCCTCTGTCTGTGTTCAGATTTCCCTCCTTTTACAAGGACTCCAGTCACTGGATTAAAGCTCACCCCTATCCAGTATGATTTTTAATTTAACTTATTACATCTGTAAGAGGGAAAGCATCAGAGTAAATAGGTAATGTATGCTGGGTTTAATATCTAAGTGATGGGTTGATAGATGCAGCAAACCACCATGGCCCACGTTTACTTATGGAACAAACCTGCACATCATGCACATGTATCCCAGAGTGTAAAATTAAATTAAATTAAACTAAAAAATTATATCTGTAAGGATTCTATTTCCAAATAAAGAAACATTCATAGGTTCTGGGTGGACATGAATTTTAAGGGGATGCTATTCAACTCAGTACACCCTGCTGTTCATTAATGTCAGCCTAATACTAATTTATTCACTCATTAATTTATTTAACAAACTTTTTCCAAACATCTACTCTCTGCCAGGCACTGTGTTAGACGCTGGAGATACATGTTGAATAATGTAAGGTTATTCTCCATAAGGATCTCACCAACTTTTCATTAGAAACAGATGTGTTGGCAAGAAAGCTTAATAGAGGTTTATGGCACCAATTATTGGACTTTATTCCTAAGGCTTGGCGGGGAAGGGGTCAAGTTTGCCATGAAAGAGCATTGGTCAGGGTAGGCTTCGTAGAAGAGGTGGGGCTTGTGTTGAATTTTCTTGAAATCATCAAAGGGGTTTGCCGGATAGACAAAGAGGGGAAAGTGTTCTATGTGGTGGGCATGGTGTGTGCAAAGACTGGGGACTTTGAAGCCGCCTCTTATGTTTGGAAGTTCTGCAGGTGCTTTGAGGCTGATGCTAGCTAGAGCAGGAGTATGAGACTGTCAGAAATAGATGCTCCGTGCCGTAAAGAAAAATCAACACTGAGACAAAGGATCTTTCAGCAACGCATTGTTTACTTCCTGAACTGCAGGAAGGGTACTCTCTCCAGCCATCGTGCTGTAGAGTGCAGTGAACAAAGGAAAACAGACAAATTTATCCCTTGTGCATTTGGGGTCATCCTTACTGCTGTATCTGATTGCCATTGGCTAGAGCCAGACCTCACAATCTAAATGAAAACCCGATTTGCTAACAACTTAAAACTTTTCTAAATAGGTGAAAGCAGTGGAGAGCCGGGACACGCCTGTGAGCACGTCCAGCACAGATACTTTGGTTAAAGTACAAGGACGTAGACTGTACTATGTGCCTGTAAGCATGGCGTGTCTAACAGCTCCATAGGATAGGGCTTAGCAAAGTTATTAACACACTTATTCTTTAACAAGAAAGGAAACTTTAAAAAGGAACTTTTCTACTTCTCACAAGGACCCTCTCATAGGGAGAAAGACATGCCATGGGAGCTGTGATTGCACTGAAGCCCAGCAGTGGGTCACATGGTGGCACCAGTAAGCCTTAAGAGGGACAGTGCAGCAGTTGGGCTAGAAGCTCCCGGCCTTAAACTGGTTGCTTTTGGTGCCACTTGCCTCGCCAGTTGGCCCTGAAAAAGAAAAGACAAAACAAGAAGAAAAGAGGGAGGGAAGCTCTGTGGTCATTTGCTTGTCATGACACTCTCGTTTTACAGATTGGAATACTGAAGCATAGAGCGGTTGAGCGGTTTTCCCTAAATGACAAAACAAATAAATGGCAGAGGGTGCAACCTCAGTGACTGAATTTCCTCTGTGGATCGTTCCCAGTGTTCTACACTGCCTCGCAAGGAAGCGCGATACAGAAAGAAAACAACCAACAGTTAGTTACGGAACAGGCCAGTTAAAAGCAGTTATTTTTATTACACCACGAGCCTTCAGCTTACTGGGGATTTGCCACAGTGTCATGTTTCACTAGCAGCCCCCCAGTAACAGCCTCCACTCAACGACACTCCTTCTCAGGTATTTAAATGTGCCCTGATAGATCACAACTTGCTTATTTTAGGAAGAGAGAGTAGCAGAAAACTATCAACAAAGTGTTAAAAGCCACCACCAATTAAAGATTAACCAGAATTGAATGTATTAGTGCTTCAAGGAAATTATAACCAAAGTCAACAAGAAAATGTGATTTCTTTTCTTCTTTCTTTTCCTTCCTTCCTTCCTTCTTTCCTTCCTTCCTTCCTTCCTTCCTTCCTCCTTCCTTCTTTCCTTCCTTCCTTCCTTCTTTTCTTTCTTTCTTTTCTTTCTTTCTTTCTTCTTTTTCTTTCTTTTTTTCTTCTTTCTTTCTTTCTCTCTTTCTTTCTTATTTCTTTCTTTTTGATGGAGTCTTGCTCTGTTGCCCAGGCTAGAGTGCAGTGGCGTGATCTTGACTCACTGCAACCTCTGCTTCCCAGGTTCAAGTGATTTCCTGCCTCAGTCTCCCAAGTAGCTGTGATTACAGACAGTGGCCACTGCACCCAGCTACTTTTTACATTTTTGTTAGAGACAGGGTTTCACTGTGTTGGTCACGCTGGTCTCAAACTCCTGACCCCAGGTGATCCAGCCACCTTGGCCTCCCAAAGTGCTGGGATTAGAGGCATGAGCCACCGCACTCAGCCAGAAAATGTGATTTCATTAAAAAAATCTGTGTTAACTGTGGATGTCTCCTCCACCCTGGGTGCGACCAGGGCTACCCCTTAGTTTGAACTTGTTTAAAGGAAATTTGGATCCAAAGTATATACAGTGTGCAATAGTTGAATATATACAATTATTTAGAAACATGCCTTCAGTGCAAAGTGAGGAAGAACATCTCAGCCATTTGCAAACAGCAACCATCTGCAAGCCTCTGGCATCTTAGAGAGGTGCCTTGGCTCTGGTGGTTGTGTCAGCCAAAAAGGGGCCTTGGTTGGAACTGGTGACCTGTTGGGCTTGCCCCCAGTATGGTCAAGACCCTAAAGACCCCAAACACATGTGGGGCCTTTGGAACAGAAAACCAAATTACCTCAAGGAGGCTGTATGCACTGGGAAAGCCCCAGGTAGGATTATTCTAGAGTAAGGATGGTTGCTTGCTTCTAAAGTGGAACAAAGACTAGAAGAAACTGTTTGGATGTGAATCAGGAAGAAAAAAGCCCCAAGTTCAAGTCCTTGCTCTGTGCTATCTGAATGGCACTGGGCAAGTCCTTATACCTTTCTTGATCTTTCTTCTCTCACCTGTTAAATGAGTGGATAGAATTAGATGTTTCCTTTTACCCCTCCCAGCTCTGATATTTTGTGATCAGTGACCAGGCAGGTGTGAGGTCAAAGGTCTTCACATAGAACAACCTGGTCGGGGGCTGAAGCGATATCTGTCTTGGCAAGGCTCAGACAGGACTGATATTGAGGCTGCTGGCCAGGATGGGGACATAAGCTACTGCAGCTCTTTCAACTTAAGACTGGGAGGAAGGGATCAATACAAGTCAGATGGAAAAGGACATAAGCGTCAGGGGAAAAGTTATTGGCAAAGGGAGACACTTAAACCCGTGCAACTGGAACTATAATGCAAGGACAATGAGGCCTTAAAACCAAGCAATAGCATCAGCAGTCTGCACTTGGCTGGCTTCACCGAGCTTGGACAAAAGAGGGAAAGGGGTCTTTGGAGGTGCAAGGGGTGCTAAACCCCTTTCTCTTTCAATTGCCAGGATGTGGTCCCACAAGTTGACCTCCCTGCGCTCTAATACATAGCTCTGTTCCCTCTGCAACTCCCCACCGTACCTCCTCGATCCTCTATAGGAATAATGGAGTATATGACTTCAGGTATTTAGCAGAAGACATTTTTATTATTGGAAGCTATCGTGCCCTATGATTCCCACTGATACAGGGATAGAAAGAGGCCTGCTTTTAATTAGCTGCCACAGGCCAATTCCAGAGTCAAGAAGAATTGAATAAGTTCCTGTCTAAGGACATCCAGTGGGATAACTGGGAAACCTAAGGGACATGCATTCTGCTATTAGGAACAGTGACAGCAGTCACGATGTTAGCAGCCCTCATATCACACCTGCTCTGTACCAAGCCATCATCTACTCTGTACCAAGCATTGTGCTAGGTGGTTTATATGTGTTTGAGGAGGTGGCTGTTTTTAAGCTGGAGGCAGGCTGAGTTTGCTGCTCCCAAATGTGCAAACATTCTGTTAGAAAAAAAGGAACCTTACTTTTTTTTAAGGAAAGCACTTTGTTGGGGTTGATGGCCAGGAAATATGGGCTTGGCTAGGTAAGAGAGGGCTGAGATTAAGAAAGAGTGAAATTACTTCTGAATAAAGCAACAGGCCTAAGAGGAGTGAATGGGGAATAGCATCTGCTTAAGAGGAAAGATGGAGAATGAACGACTCGGTAGAAGGAGCAGGGACTTAGGAGAGAGAAGGTCTTGTGATATGTACCTGTGGTTGCCTTTATGCCATAGTCTAACATGTCTGCAATGCTACCTTGATGGCAACAGTTATTGGTGATGGGGGGTGAAGGAAGGAGTTCCACAATTGGGCCCTGCATTAGATAATGAGTGAAGACATTTTTGGTTGTCATAATTAGGGTGACAGATGCTACTCCCATCTAATGGATGGAGACCAGAGATGTTTCCAAACATCCTACATTGTGCAGGACAGCCTCACAACAAAGAATTATGCAGCCCCAAATGTCAGTAGTGCCAAGGCTGAGAAGCCCTTAAGGAATAAGGAGAAAAGGCTGTTTCAGACTGAGGCAGAGCTGGGCAGTGAGAGGTCTGAGCCATCCGGCAGGATGACCGAGAACCCAGCAAAAAGGCGAGCAGAGAAGAAGCAGAAATATGAATATGGGGCAAGTGACAGTGTGGGCCAGGCGCAGTGGCTCGGCAGAGGTACATACGTGGCAATGTGGTTTGCTGCCTCCATCCCCCCATCACCTATATCTGGCATTTCTCGTCACATTATCCCTCCCCACCCCCCCAACCCCCAGTGTCCCTCCCCTGGCCCCTCCCAACTGACCCCAGTGTGTGATGCTCTCCTCCCTGTGTCCATGTGTTCTCGTTTTTCAACCTGCCCATGAGTGAGAACATGTGGTGTTTGATTTTCTGTTCTTGTGTCAGTTTGCTGAGAATGATGGTTTCCAGATTCATCCATGTCCCTACAATTGGTTATATACCCAAAGGATTAGAAATTGTTCTATTGTAACGTACATGCACACGTATGTTCATCGAGGCACTGTTTACAATAGCAAAGACCTGGAACCAACCCAAATGCCCATCAATGATAGACAGGACCCTTTTTCTATGGGGGAATGATGTGACATGTGTGGACTGGGGTCCAGGGCTGAGCCTATTAATGGAGGTGTAGTGCAGCCCTGCGCTCTATCCTGCAGACTGGGTGTGGAGTCCTCTTAGGAATCTGGAAGGCAGCTGCTTGGAATGTCTAGATCTGGTTATCATGGCTAAGTCTAATTGACATCACAATCAATCAGAAAAATTGCTTCACCAACTTATATCAATTCTGCACACACTCCCACAAGGCTGACATAGCTACCCAGCTATCCAGCACTGGTGGTAGTTTTCATATGGGGTCCAGTGAAATCTCATGCTTTACCTTGGTTACAGACTTCTACAAAATGCTTTTAGATCCATAGCCATAAGGCTGCCTGTTCACTAGAATAGTCATTTAACTCTTTAATACATTTATTATAAAAAGATAAGTCATGCAAACACATTCAGTAGCGTTTTCAAATGAGTCTGTCTTTTATTGATCAGGACATCAACCACACACATTTGGAAAACTGCAGCACGTGTATACACAAGTACAGGTTTGCAGTTTTTCGGCAGTAAGTCCTCCCTGTCTCCCTTCATTGTTCACCCTCAGACCTCGCAGCCTGCAGGCTGAGAACTCCGTGGTGGGTTTCAGCTCTGAAAACCTGCGTCTCTTCCCTTCCCCAGACAGAAAGTGAGTTGTGGGAACCTAAGAAGTTAAGTGGTTGATTTGTGTTGTTTATGCTTTATAACATTAACGATATGTGATTGTTCTCAAACTTTGATTCTTCTCGATACTTCTGAATCGGGATAAGAAAGTGTTAGAAGAACAGATACAGATGACATCTTCTCTCGTGCTACAGTGAATATTTGTATGAATTCAGATGCAGTCCTAATTCTCTCCAACTCTCCCCTCCCTCGCGTCTTATCTCTGTATACCGTGGTCTGGGTTCCTCACTTTTGATATTTTTTGCCTTTTAGGTCACATAATTCTTTGTTGTTGGAGCAGTGGGTGCCATCCCGTGCGTTATAGGCTGTTTAGCACCATCCCTGGGCCCTCCCACTAGATGCCAGTAGCAGCTTCCCAGTGGTGACAACCAAAAATGTTTCAAGACCTTGCTAAATGTCCCCTGGAAGCAAAATTTCCCCCAGTTAAGAACCACTGCCTTAGTGGATTGGCCTTCTGTAATCACTTGCTTGATGTAAGCCATAAAAATGAAACCCTTTAAATGAGAGTTTTTAATTTCCAGGGTTAGCTGATCTAAAAACAAAGTGAAAGTTGGAAAAAGCATTGCACTTGGCGTAGGTAAAACCTGGACTTGAATCTAGATTCTGCCATATATTATCTGCATAAGTGAAATTCTCTCAGTTGCGATCTCTACTGTGAAATGTGGGTAATGACATTCACCTTGCATGGCTGTTATGAAGATTAAATAAAATACTAGAGGTAAAGCATCTAGCACTGTGCCTCACACACAGCAGGCGCCCAGTGAAAACTGATTTCAGAACTGGATTCATCCCCCTCGGTGTTTTGCAGGTTACCATCCTTGTACTCAATATGTGCTCGATAAAGCTTGTTTAAAGACTGTATGTTTCTAGAAATTTGCTAACGTAATTAGGAAAAACTGACTGCTAAAGACCATTATTTCAAAGTGAAACTGAAGACTCCGAATCTCATAGAGTCTTACTGATGGAGGAAAACTCCAAGAAAATTTAGTTGGTTAAGTCAAGTTAAGGCAGATTATAGGACATGGGGAATTCCTTAAGCTAATGACTGACAGACTTGGGAGTCATATCCAGCCATGGTAGATGACCATGGCTTTGACCTACATCTCACTCTGTGTCTAATTCATGGAGCTGTGGGCAGTGTGAGAGTGGGGTGCTTCACAGAGCGATTCAGTTCACTGGTATGAAATTCCTGGAACATGCCCGTTATACCCAGGAAGCTCCTGTGCCAGCTCTCACCCCAGGCCTTCAAGGTAAAAGACACATTTTGCATTTTCTAGCAGTAAAAGAGCTGAATTCTGCACTGCAGTCCAGGGAGGCCGTCTCAACTTGGTTTTCTGGGTATAAGCCTGATATATTTGGGGCCTGAGGTCACCTTCAAGACAGCTGTGAATGACATGGCTGGCAGTGCTGCTTAAATAGAGACCACCTGAATCCCCTGTCTTCTGTGGAGTGGACAGAAATCTAGTATGGAAGTAGAATGGTCACAGGATGCACAATGTGGGTGAAACAGAAAGAACATGGATTTTGGAGATAGGCAGATGTGATTCAAACTGGCCCCACTGCTGACCTGCTGGGTCATGTGGGGTGCTAACCTACTTTGAGTTTTGGTTTTCCAATGTGTGAAGCTGACGTCCAGGGTTAAGTTTTGAGGTTTTGGGGCAGTGTACACAAACCAAGTGATGCAACATGTCCCACACAGTGGGACCCAATACATAGGACTTCCTGATACCATTATTGCTACTCCAGTGATTGCTTTTGAAACGAGAAAACTGGTATGACACTTGTTCAACAACTTTTTTTTTTTTCTGATATAGTAATTTCTCACTGTGAAAGACTTTTAGCAAACACATCCAGAAGAACTCATGTTTAGTTATGCATTTTTGTGGTGCCTTTAACCAAACGGGACAAATGCTTGACATTGGCACTGAACAGAAAAATCTGGGGCACGTAGACTCCAAAGCAAGCCAACAAAAGATCACGTTAGAGAGGCTTTGAAGCCAACTTTGTGGCGACTTAATCACGCTGGCTCTCAGCTCCTCTCTCAGCACTGTGTTTCTCTCTAACTCAGCCTCTACCTGCAGCTCTCCGTCAGCCATCTCCAGATCTCATACTACAGAGAATCCCTTTACAAAGACTTTTATCTCCCAGAAGCAGATTGTTCAGCCTGAGAGCATTAATAGATGGATTGGAGGTAAACTCTGGCACTCCATGCATGTCTGATATATTTTTTAACGACTAGAGGTTATTACTTCTGAAAACTATAATTGACTAGTCTGTCAAAGCACATAATATCTCAGGCTCTAGCTTCTCCCTTTTTGTTGACAGAAAGGCGTTTGTCAAATTCCAAATATGTTTGTTTCTCAGCTTTTCTCTACTATCCTTACGAATTGAAAGGTATCAACGAACACTTAAGCATTAAAGGAAAGCATTGTACTCTGACTGATTTGAAAAAGGAATAGGGCCACGGAAAGAAAAACCCTTTTGCCTGAATTTATAACAGCTTTGGGAGCCACCTGGAGCTCTACTCCCTCATTTGTAGGGAGAGTCCTGACTGGGTTGGTGCAGCCAGGGCTCCTGTAAGACTCAAGCTTAAGAAGTTTAAAGAGTTGGAAGCTTCCTCTTTATTTTTTCTAGTTGAAAGAATTTCAAAATTGACAGACGAACCTTATACCTACCATTCAGCTTCTACCATTACAATTTGTATATTCATGTTGTTAGATCTCTGCCTAGTTATCCATCCCTCTATCCATCTATTAATTCATCTCATTTTTGGTGCATTTCAAAATCAAGTACAATATCAGTATACTCCCCCATCAATATTTCAGCATTTATATTATCAACTCCGGTTCAACATTTCTTTACAGTAGATTCTTCCTTTTAAATAAAATTTACATACAACGAAATGTATGCATCTTGAGGGTACATGAATTTTGACTAAAGCATATATGAAACCAAAATTAGATACTTGCACATACTGGGCAGAATGGTTACAGTTAAAAATGACTGAAAACAAACAACAAACTTGGCAAGATTTTGGAACGACTGAAATTCGCATACAATGCTAGTGGGAGTAAAAATGGTACAACATATTTGGAACAAGTCCTGTCAGTTGTTTATAAATCTATACCTACTTTATGATGCCAAAGTTTCTATAAAGGTTCTGAACTTTGCTGTCATCTCAGAAGTTTCCCTTGTCAGTCCACCATTGCTACTGTCCTCCAGAATTAATGACTGTTTTAGTTACTTTCCACCATGGATTAATTTTGCCTGTTCTTGAACTTCACATCAATGAAATCTCACAGTATGGACTCTTGTTAGAGACTTCTGCCACTCAGAAAAATGTCTTGGAGATTTAGCTATGATGTTGTGGGCATCAATTCCACTCCTTCTTACTGTAGAGTATTGTACAATGTATGAATACATTCCCGTGTATTTATCCATGCTCCCATTGATGGACACTGGGCTGCTTCTAGTTTGGGGTTATTATGAATAAAGCTTCTATGACTATTAATGTAAGTCTTGTTCTGTACATTATTTTAACATCTCTTATGTAAATACCTAGCAGTGGAATTACTGGGTCATAAAGTAGGCACATGCTTATAAGAAACTAAAAGACCTTTTCCAAAGTTGTTGGACCATTTTTTATTCTCACTAACATTGTATAAGAGCTTCAGTTGTTCCACAATCTTGCCAACATTTGGTGTTGTCAGTCATTTTTAATTGTAATCATTCTGACAAATGTGTATAGGTGTCTGATTATGATTTTAATTCACATTTTTCTGATGACAAATGACGTTAATCATTTTTCGTCTGCTTTTTGGTTATACGTATATCTTATTTTGTGATGTATTAAAATATTTCCTACATATTTAATGACTTGTCTTTTAATGATTGGTTGTAGAGTTTATTCAGGATACCAGTTCTTTGTCAGAGAAATGATTTAGAAATATTAACTCCCAATCTGCAGCTTGTCAAAGCATTTCCTTAGTAGTGTCTTATGATAAGTAGAAGTTTTCAATTTTGATGAAATCAATTTTCAATGGCGATTGTTTTCTGTGAATTAAGGAGTTTAGTGTATTATTAAATTTTTTCTTTCATGTTTTCCTCTAAAATATTTATGATTTTATCTTTTACATTTGTGTCTATGATAAATCTTGAATTAATTTTTGTGTTTGTTGTGAGGCAGGGGTTGAGATTCATTTTTTCCTATACAGACATCTAGTTATTTTGGTATCATTTGTTAAAAAGACATTTCTCTTACTATTTAATTTCTTTGACTCCCTTGTCAAAAATTAAATGACTATAAAATGTGAATTTATTATTTCTGGGCTTACTGTTTTCTTCCATTAATTAAGACTGAGGTTCATTTTTGTTTTGCATATATGTATCCTAATGTTCTCCCACTGTTTGGAATAAAGACCATCCTTTCTCCACTGAATTCTCTTAATATATAATGTCAAAAATCGATTGACCATGTATGTTTGTGTCCATTTCTGGACTTCCTATTCTGATCAATGATCTGTATGTCCATCTTTCACTAATTCCGCACTATGTTGATTACGGAAGCATTATAGTAAGTCTTGAAATCAGGAGTATAAGTATTTCAAAGTTTGTGCTTTTCAAGATTGCTTTGGGTGTTCTATGTCTTTTGCATTTCCATTTAAATTTTAAAGACAGTTTTTTAATTCTTACTAAAATAGCCTGCTGAGATTTTTGATTGAGAATTGTATTTATAGATTAATTTGTGAAGAACTGACATCTTAACAATACTGAGTCTTCTAATACATAAACATACTATACCTTTTTATCTGTTTAAATCTTCTTTAATTTTCCTGTTATTTAGTTTTTAATGTACACGTCTTGCACATCTTCTTAAACTCTATTAAGTGTTTTGCACAGTTTGATGTATTTGTAATTGAAAGTTTTGTATTTTGTATTCTGTTTGCAGCTGGAATATAAATGTACAATTGACTTTTGTATATTACCTTTTATTTTGTGATCTTACTAAATTCATTCAGTTTAACTAGTTAGTTTATAGACCCCTTGAGGTTTTATCTGTATTGTCATGTAGAAATAGAAGCACTTTTACTTATTTTTTGCTTTCATGCTTTTAGTTTATTTTTCTTACTTTAGTTCAAAGGCTAAAGCATCTAGTATAATGTTGACTAGAGGTCACCTAAATGGCCCTTTTTCCTGATCTTAAGGTGAAAGCATTCACTATTTCATTATCAATATGATGTTAATTTTTGGTTGTTTTGTAATGCCCCTTGTCAGATGAAAAATTCACTTTTAGTCCAAGATTGCTGAGAGTTTTTATATTGAGTGGCTGTTGAATTTCCTTTACACACAGACTTTCAGCCTCTAGCTCTTTTGCGATCTCCTTTCTGGAATTCCCCCTTTGCAAATCTATTGAATGAGAAAGGCTTTCATTCTGTTTTTATTTTTCTTCCATTTAGCTGGTTACTTGGGATATTTAATACATTTCTCTTATAGTTACTGAATACGTCATTTATCTCCTTTTCTTTAAAATTCTGTCTAGCATTGTATTGGTTTGATTTTTACTGATTTATATAAATTACTATTTATTTTATATAAATTATTAATATAGATATTTAATTATTCTATATGAAGAAAATATTATTGTCAAGTCTGTTTTGGTCTTTTAACCTTAAACTTTAGAATATTTTAAAACTGATGTAGTGAAATTTGTTTTAGTTAATTTTTTTTTTTTTTTTTTTGATATGGAGTCTCACTCTGTCATCCGTGCTGGAATGCAGTGGTGTGATCTCAGCTCATTGCAGCCTCTGCTTCCCAGGTTCAAACAATTCTTCTGCCTCAGCCTTTTGAGTAGCTGGGATTACAGAGGCACACCACCATGCCTGTCTAATTTTTGCATTTTTAGTAGAGATGAGGTTTCCTTATGTTGCCCAGGCTGTTATTGAACTCCTGACCTCAGGTGATCCACCTGCCTTGGCCTCCCACAGTGCTGAGATTACAGGCATGAGCCACCAGGCCTGGCCAGATGTAGTAAAATTTATCAGCCTTTCTTCTTATGGCTTACATGATTTGTATCATGTTTAGAGAACATTTTTGCATTGTCAAGACTAGAAGGAGGCCACAACCAGAATATTATGCAGAAAACCTGTGAGATGTAGCCAAATAAGTTCCAGAGGAAAATCTGTAGCTTTAAGTGCATTTATTAGAGAGAAAGCAAATGTTAGTGAACAGAGTTTCTCACTCAAGAAGCTAAGAAAAGAGTAGTAAGGACTTTACCTCCTCCATGGAGTAATAAGTTAATTAAAAGAAAAAAAAGCAATACAATAAGAAAATTTGGTCAAAAAACCTAAAGTTGTTTCTTAAAAGGACCAATGAAATAGATAAATTTTTGGCATTTACTTAATGAAAGATGAGTTATGAACTAAATAAACAATTGCATTTAAAAAGGAGACAAGCTACAGATGAATTGAAAATTACAAGCAAATACTGACTGTGTAGCAAATATAGATAAACTGCATATGATTTTTCAAGAAAATATTCTTTACCACATTGGCTTATGAAATAGGAAATCCATGCAGAGAATAAATATAGAAGAAAGTTTAAAGGTAGTCAGAGATTTATCTCTAAAAATGATGCTGCACCTAGGCAACTTTGCAAATTAGTCCTAGAAAGCATTTAAAAGAAATGTGATTCCCATATTACATAAACTTTTCTAGGGAATGAAAAGAAATGGAAAGCCAGATAACTCATTTAAGAGGCTCACTTCACTCCCATACCAAAACTTGACAATGACAGCATGTGGGGGAAAATAGTTCAGTCTTATTTGTAAAAAGAGACACAAATATATTAAATAATATATTATCAAATTTATTCCACTGATGTGTTAAAAGGACAAAAAAACTAAAAGATAAAGAAGTATTAGAAAAATTACTCATGTAAATAACTGCACTAATAGACACAGGGAAATGTTATTTGCTTAAGCCAATGCACATAAAAAACAAATATGTTTTCTATTCAACATCCGTTTCACATAAATAAAAAACTCACTAATCAAAAGAAGCCTCTTAGAAAACCAGAAACAGAGAGCAACTCCCTTTACAAGATGAAGGAATCTGCTGCAAACATTAGCACTATACTTGTAGCCCTATATGATGAAGACAAGAAAGAAGAAAGGTTATAAACATCAGAGAAGCAGGAACAAAAATATCCTTATTACAAGCAGACAATACAATCCTCTGCCTAGGCTACTGGAAAATATTAGAACTTACAATAAATTTAGTAATATGATTTAAGATCAACAAACAAAAATAGATGATTTTGAGAGCAAGAAAGTGAAAATCATATAATGTGAGAAACGCAAAACTTTACTGAAGGATGTAAAAAAGGCCTGAAGGAGTGAACAGATACAACTCATTCTTAATGAGAAGATATTGGAAGGATGAGAACAGAAGCCAAATTTGTCCATAATGTCAATGCAGTCCCAATAAAATCCTAATGGTTTTTTATGGAATTTGACACATTGACAATCAAGTACATAGGAAAGGGGGAAAACGTAGAGCCAAAGCAACTTTAAGAATGGACAATAAAGGGAAAGATGCACCATTAGCAGAGATGGATTTCTTGTAAAGCTTGAATATCAGGGCTCTTCACTTGCCAGGCCTCTCTCTAGGTTTTGGGAGGCATGTAGCTACGTTCTGACATGGTTTTATGTTTTTGTAAAAGTTGCCAAAATCAGATTTCCCAAACACATTTTTTCTTTTAGCTCTGCCTTCCATGCAGCCACACTTGAACTTGTTTCCATGTTGGAGTATTAGCAGAATGGGCTCAGGATGGGTGGCAACACCGTGGCGGTTGCTGGGGGCTTTGGTTACACCGAATGGCTTAGCATTAACCAAGCTGTACCCAGAAATGATGGAAACTCTGTGCATCTATCCCAAACTCAACTTCCCCTTGACCAGAACCTAAACACATTGTTAAGCTATTGACTAGAAGTTTTTCCAAGTTTGGCAAAAATCTTAAAATATTAACTGACAATACCAATAACTACGTGTGATGCTAAGAGAAACTTTATGAAGCTACCTATAGTAAAACAAAAACCTACATTCTAATAAACTGTGTTGCAGGAAACTTAGACCAACTTTTCGTTCTCCCTGTAGAAGATATTACAAAATCATTATCATGTTGAGAAAAGTGGTAAGTCCTGTTGAGCCTAAAAACTGAAGAACAAAAACGTGTCACAGAAGTATGTCAGGCAGTTAGTAGTTAATATGGATAATATATTATTTTTTCTGAATTTTATGATGTTTGTAGTATTTTAAACAAAAATGTTTAAAAAGATTTTTAAAACTTTAAAAAATCAAAAAGTTAAAATAATTTTTAAAACTTTAAAAAATGTGTATTTATTGTGATCTTTTTCTCATTCTTAATAAGCATTTACTTTTATACTTAATTTTGTAACTGTAATTTGGTATTCTTTTTTTAAGCTGACCTACAAATTATATCAGCTCTAGGTCCCATGAAACTTGAGTCCTCTGTGGTCTAGTAAGTATTGAACCATTTATCAATTGGAGTAATTTAAACAATGCCATATTGGTTTTGGAATAGATCAGGGATGAGAAAACTTTTTCTGTAAGGAGAGTAAATATTTTCAACTTTGTGGGTCACATGGTTTCTGTTACAACTGCTCAGCTCAGCTGTGTAAACACTTCCAAAAACAATATGTAACAAATAAAGGTTCTGTGTTCCAGTAAAACTTTATTTATGGATACTGAAATTTTAATTTCATATGTTTTTGTGTTTCAGAAAATATTCTTTTGATTTATTTAAACAAGAAACATAAAATCATTCTTAGCTCATGGGCTGTACAGAAATGGGTGGTGGGCCAAATTGGACCAATGGATTGTAATTTGCTGACCACTTGAACAGATAAATATATCAGAAGAATAAGATAGTAATTCCTGTAAAAAAAACTTTATGGATTTTTTTTTGAATTATAGATTTAGATTTTTCAATCAATGAGAAAAGAATGAATACTGTAATAGGATAGAAAGATTTGGCTATCCATGTTGAAACAAAAATCCTTCATAAAGGTAAGTTTCAGATTGATTAAAAATTTAACAACACAGTTTTTAAAATATTAGCAGGAAATGTAGGTAGACAGTTTCTTCCCTTTACTGTGTAATTTTTTTTCTCTTTCCTTAGCCTCTGCTCAACAGCCTTAGGCAAAAACTTGTTTGAACAGTGCAAAAAGAGATGCTGTAAATATAGTTAAAAACAATAAGGATCTTCTATACACTAACAGTGACTAAGCTGAGAATCCAATCAAGAACTCAACTCTTTTTAGGATAGCTGCCAAAAAAAAAAAAAAAGGAAAAAAAAAAAAAAACAACCTTAGGAATCAACTTAACCAAGGAGGTGAAAGACTTCTAAAAAGAAAACCACAAAACATTGCTGAAAGAAATCATAGATGACACAAACAAATGGAAACCCATTCCATGTTCATGGATGGGTAGAATCAATATTGTGAAAATGGCCATACTGTCAAAAACAATCTACAAATTCAATGCAATTCTCATCAAAATACCACTAACATTCTTTACAGAATTAGTAAAAACAATTCTAAAATTCATATGGAACCAAAAAAGAGTGCACATAGCCAAAGCAAGACTAAGCACAAATAACAAATCTGGAGGCATCACATTACCTGATTTCAAACTATACTCTAAGATCATAGTCATCAAAACAGCATGGTTCTGATATAAAAGTAGGCATGTAAACCAATGGAACAGAATAGAGAACCCAGAAATAAACCCAAATACTTACAGCCGACTGATCTTCAACAAAGCAAACCAAAACAGAAAGTGGGGAAAAGGCACCCTTTTCAACAAATGGTGCCAGGGTAGTTGACTGGTCACACGTGGGAGAATGAAACTGGATCTTGGTCTCTCACCTTATACAAAAATCAACTCAAGATGGATTAAGGACTTAAATCTAAGACCTGAAACTATAAAAACTCTAGAAGATAATGTTGGAAAAACCCTTCCAGACATTGGCTTAGGCAAGGATTTCATGACCAAGAACCCAAACGCAAATGCAATAAAAACAAAGATAAATTTCTGGAACTAAACTAAAGAGCTTTTGCGTGGAAAAAAGAATGGTCAGTAAACAAACAACCCACAGAAAGGAAAAAAAAATCTTCACAATGTATGCATCTGACACAGGACTAATATCTAGAATCTACAATGAATTCAAACAAAACAACAAGAAAAAACAAACAATTCCTTCAACAAGTGGGCTAAGAATATGAATAGACAATCCTCAAAAGAAGATATAAAAATGGCGAACAAACATAATAAAAAATGCTCAACATCACTAGTGGTCAGGAAAATGCAAATTAAAACCACAATGCGATACTATCTTACTCCTACAAGAATGGCCATAATCAAAAGATCAAAAACCAGTAGATGTTGGTGTGGATGCCGTGAACAGGGATACTTCTACACTGCTGGTGGGAATGTAAACTAGTACAACCACTATGGAAAGCAGTGTGGAGATTCCTTAAAGAACTAAAATTAGAACTACCATTTAATCCAGCAATCCCACTACTGGGTATCTACCCAGAAAAAAAGAAGTCATCATACAGAAAAGACACTTACGTACACATGTTTATAGCAGCAAAGTTTGCAATTGCAAAAACTTGGAACCAACCCAAATGTCCATCAATCAACAAGTGAATAAAGAAACTGTGGTATATATATATATGAAGGAATGCTACTCAGCCATAAAAGGGAATAAATTAATGGCATTTGAAGTAACCTGGATGAGACTGGAGACTACTATTCTAAGTGAAGTAATTCATGAATGGAAAATCAAACATTGTCTGTTCTCACTGATATGTGAGAGCTAAGCTGTGAGGATGCAAAGTCATAAGAATGACACAATGGACATTGGATACTCAGGGGGAAAGGGTGAGAGGGAATTGAGGGATAAAAGACTTCAAATGGGGGCAGTGTATACTTCTCTGTGATGGGTACACCAAAATCTCATAAATCACCACTAAAGAACTTACTCATGTAACCAAACACTACCTGTTCCCTAATAACCTAAGGAAATTAAAAAAATAAAAAACACAACAACAACAACGATGATGACAGCAACAGAATATTATTTTAAAGGCCCAATCAAGACTTGAAATATCAAGTAAATAATTTTAGAGATTTTGTTGCAGAGAAAAAATTTTGAGCTAGAGTAAGATGATCAGGTCTTGGCTTTTGAAAGACCATATGATTAAAGGGAACAAGGCCTGAAGTGGGCAACCTACTTAAGATGGGGACAAAGAGGGAAGAGAGATGTATGGGACACCCAAGTCTCCAGGGCCCTGAGCCTGGCCTGTTGGACTCACACAAGATGCAACAGTTGCACATCAAAGCCCCTGTTCCTCACATACTGGCTGGCTTTGGGCATTCTGGCTTTAGCCATTGTGAGGCCTATAAATATGCACTGAGAAACTACTGATTGGTTGTAGAAGTACCAGCAAAAGAAATTCCCTGTATGTTGTAGAATGAATCTAACAGGAGAAAAGCAGAACAGAACAACTACCAACAGAAAACCTTCCTGTGCTGAGAATGGGAGCTCTGTTGTGAACCCACATCTTTGGGACCAGGAGACCCATGTTCTTGAGAGTCTCTGCTGAAGTCTGGATAAGACAGACAGAGCTGACTGCTGAGGGCAAACAGCAGATCTGGGCCTCTGCGATGAAAGCCAGGGGTGATTTAGACTTCCATCATAAAACAGAGTCCACGGTGTTCCTCCCCCTCTTCCTCTCATCATCTCCAGAACCACAAGCTCTCAAGATATCAGCCAGCTGGGAGCCTCACAGCTGAACTCCCCAGAGGCTTCTGAGAGGGTAGTCTGTCCGCTCATATCCATAGAAAGGATCCCCAGACCCCTTGTCTGTCTGCTCAGGCCAGAATTTATTTTTCTTCCTATCCATTTTCACCCAGGTTCTCTTGCTCCCAAACAGGGCTGCAGAGCTGGGGAGAGTAAGCAGCCAGTCTTTGCGGTTGGGTTGGGAAGATATGATCAGCAGCCTTCTGCCAGATTCTGTCTCACCAGCCGCTTTATTACAGGCTGTTTCGTTTTAGGTGAACTTGATTTAACCCTCCATTTATTTAGAATCTATGAAATCATAAACTCTGTCTATCGTATTTGCACTCGGCAGATGCCTAGGAGAGAGATTCTCTCAAATGTTTATATCAAGAGACTCCAGGGACCTACTTCACTCCTGGCATATCCACACGTGAGTATGCACATGGCCCTGAGTGTCCTCACGCTTCCCCACCCATCCATAGCCAGCTCCTCACCCATGAACACACACACACACACACACACTCTCACACACACTCACATATACCCCAAAACACACATACCAGCTCTGGCACATCAGCAAATTTTAGAAATCCATCATTTCTCCCTGCTGTAGCTCTTATTTCCACAACTCCCTCAGAATTCCTTGAAAAGTTTCCCAATTTGGAAAATGTTTGTCTAGGCAGATACCTGGCTTTCCTCCACAGCAGATCCAAGGAAAAAGAATCATTGCTGTTGACAACTTCATGCAAGTCTCTCCTTAAGCAAGACTGCAATGGTAATGTGAAGACAATCTGTGGGTTAAGCGTGCGGGCAGCTATGCTGGGATTCTAATTTCTTTACTGTCAGGGGCCCCTTATATTATTTTTCCTACACAGACCCCATAGCTTGAAATGTTTTGTCTAATGAGCCACCTGCATATATAACTAATGGTGTTTTTCCTTTCTTATTCATCAAAGGCACACATGCCCTCCAATTCCAATTTTAGATCAACACCTGATAGCTAAAGCTACACAATGAACGGGTAGGATTTGGCCAAAAAGCTAAGCAACTTGACATTTTACCTAGCCTATGCAGCCTTATCTAGAATAATATACAATTTTAGGTATATTGAAAATAGCTCAAAGACTTCCATGATTCCCTTCATAGATCCCCCACAGATTTGGAGACCACAGGTTGGAAACCACTGAACTAAACCTTTGACCACCTTGCTGGGGTGAGTAACAATGTAAAGTTAGACTAAAATAGAGGAAAAATAAAAGAGTGTGATTAATTTTAGAATCTATGAGCCTTCTGGGAGGTAGGTAAGCTGTCTGAAAATCTGTGCTGGATTTTTCTTGTAAATTCTAATTCCTCCACAGTGAATGGGAATTTATTCACCAGGCTCTACTATAATACACTGAGTTTGTGAACTTTGCCCCATTCTAATTAGTGAAAAAGAATAGATTACATCACCTCTTACAAGCAAAGAAAGGTGGTCCAGGGTCTGGCTGGCCCTTAGGAAAGAGAAACCCTACTAATAATGAGTAAGAGGTTGGGAGCTGAGCTCAAGACCTGAGCTCTAGTCAGGCATGTGGGGAGAGCAAAGGCTGTGCAAAATCTGAACTGTGGCTGAGTCTCAGTTTGGAAGTGTGGACTAGAAGAGAAGAAAAGCTCATGCAGTCAAAACAATCCCCATCATGGAAGGGTCAAGTGAGACTCAGAGACTGAAGCAAATTGTCCAAGGAATCATGCCAGAGATGGCGAGAACCCAAATCTAAGGATTCCTTGACTAAATCTATGGTTTCCTGGACTCTTGGGAAAGACCCACTGGGGGAGATGAGGACAGAAATTTGATATCCACTGCTAGGCTTTGTATGAATTTTCTGAAGAAAAGTCCCTGGGCAGTTCTTCATTCCCTACATTGAATTACACGTCACAGTTTCTGCAGATACAGTGCTTGATTCATGCTTCTGTTAAATACGGGAACCTGAAAGAGATTGAAAGAGCCTGGACCTTCCCTGGAGACAGAGCAGTCCAGCAGAGTTACCCTGGGCCAGAACTGGATATCACCAGCCCTCAAGAGAGTCTAGGCTGCTAGAGCAGGGGCAGATAGAAAACAAGGTGAGGATTCCTAGGGAAGGATGGTGAACTGAGAGTCAGATGTTGTTGGTGATGCTGTTCAGCTCCCGAAATAAGGTGAATACTCTGCAAGAGGAAGAGAAAGCCTTTCATGCCTTCTTGTGCACTGCTAAAGATGCATGACTTCCCCAGCATGGGGATATAATAAGAATGTAAAATTTTCCTGAGAAGGACATAGCAAGTGGGTTATTTATCATAGGTTTATCCAGCTAATGAGAATTTAGAGTGCAACTAGGTCATGATTTCCATTTTAGAGACAGTAAAAATGAGAATCAGAAGTAACTGAGAAGCCATTTATATGTTTCCATGTTAGTCCACGTTCTCCAGAGGAAGAAAGAGAGAGAGTGAACAAGCACACGATTAGGGAGGCTGAGAAGTCCCATGACATGATCTGGAGACTCAGGAAACCTGGTGTTGTAATTCAGTCTGAGTCCAAAGGTCTGAAAACCAGAAGAGCTGATCATGTAAGTTCCAGTCCAAGAGCCAGAGAAGATGAGATAGAATGTCCCAGCTCAAGAAGCGAGGCAGGAAAAAGAGGCCAATTGTTCTTCCTCCACCTCTACCTTGTGTTGTATTCAGGCCCCTAACAGACCGGATGATACCCACCCCCATTGGGGAGGGAAGTTCAACAATTTAAATGCTAAAAACAACCTCACCCACATGCACACCCATACACATTGTTTAATCAAGGCACCCCCATAGCCCACTCTAGTTAACACATAAAATTAACAATCATGGCCTCCAAGGGCTGTGGGGATTCCAGTGGGTAGAACCTTCTCTCTCTGCAACAATGATAATTTGAGCATCCATCCCTATCAGGTCGGAAGATAGTGCATCAGAGCATTAGATTGGCATCATGAATTGCGTCTTTTGTTTCAGTTCCCTCATCTCATAGGGACCAGATACTCTTGGAGTTTTTGAATTTGTGAGAGTCTCACGCCTTCATACATTTTTTGGAAGTTAAAAGTGTAGAAGGACTCACCCTGCATGGTTAATATTGGTGACATGTGGGGAGAGGAGGGAAAGATTATTAACTTTTATTTATGTGTCTCTGAATTAATTTCTTACAGTAAAAATGTGTCTTGTAACAGAACTTATAAAATTAAAAACACATTTTTCCACAGGAGATTTCTGTTGTGGTCCTGACTACAGAGTAAGCTGGGTGCCCCAATCAGTTATTTAATCTACCTGAACCTCAATTTTCTCTTTGATAAGATAGGAAAATAATACCCACCTCCTTATGCTCAATGGATATTGTGAAGATCAAGCAGCAATCCTACACATTATAGATACATAAATAAAATATTCCTGCTCTTGGGAGAACCAAGGATGGTAGATTGCAAGGAACAGGACTGCACGGCTTCAGCTTCTTTCTGCTCATCCCTTCATGGTCTTTGCCACTTTTCTCTAACCGGGGGTTGTTTTCATTGATTCTACAAAGATTTATATGCTTTATCTGAAAGGCTCCATGGAAGATTAGAATGGTGAGAGGTCACTCTCATATTCTTATATTACATTTATTCTGATTGGAAGGACTCAGAGAAAATAAAACAATTTAAGATAAAATAGAAATAGCTATAAGGAAGCTATCACCCAGGCTGACTCCAACAGAAAGGCTTTCCAATTGATTTGTAGTTTTTGATCAACATTTGCTGGACTAAGTGAAATGGTCATTCCTATTGTGGAAAACAAGATCAAAGGAGCATGGAGACCTGATGGCACTGAACGTGGAGATGGAGGATTAACCCACGGAAACTTTGAATTTCGTATTTTGCTGTATACCTTCCAGCTAATGACATAAAGAACCATAAACAAATACTGAACTGTAGTTTAATAGATCTGTTTACACAGGAGTACGGGCTAGCAATTCCAAAACTATTGCAAACGTTTTTAAAACAAGGGTGTAAAATATATTGTGGATAATGAGAGCTAAAGTTCTTAATGTCAGAGAAGAGAGTTCCAAATATGGAAATGGAGAAGGGTGGAATAAATCCTGTGGTGTTGGATTGGAATTGGCAGTGTAAGTATGAACTCAGAACTTTTTACATACAGAGATATACTTAGAAATAAGTAGATAGATAAACAGAGGGGGTATATGTGTGTGTGTTTATATATATGGATATGTACATGTACATATACATATGCACATGTGTGTATACATACATATATGTTCACACATGCACATATATACATGCATTTCCTCGCCTTGTCCAATGAGAGATCCTTGTAGCAATGAACATATCAAATGTCCAGATCTTTGCATCTAAGTATTATTCTCCGACAAAAGAAGACAGAGTTTCTCAGGAAATGGCTCATTCCAGAACTGGGCAGGGAAGGTTTAAGTGGAATCTAGAACATCTGGTGCCAAAAAGCATGGAAATGCTGGAAGAAAGTTGGGACAGGTCAAAAGAACAAAGAAGCAGGGGGCCAAACTGGAGTTGCCACTGACCACATCTCGGACAATTTGAGAGGCGATATAAACAATGTAACCGACTGGAACTCATAGAGTAAAATAAGAATCCAGGAGTCCATACTGACTGTAGTAGACAGAATAACGGTCTTCCAAACTGTCCATGTCTTAATCCCTAGAACCTGTGAATATGTTGGCCTTAGTATGTTATATGGTAAAAGGGATTTTATAGACACGATCGAGTTAAGGATTTTGAGTAAGAGATTTAATGGATTATTCAGGCAGGAACACGTAATCACAGGGTCCTTGTAAAGTGAGAGGGAGGGAGGAGAGTCAGAGAAGGAGACCTGATGATTAAGACAAAGGCTGGAGAGATGTGTCTTCCAGAAGGGAGCCATGAGCCAAGGAATGCAGACAGCCTCTGGGAGCTGAAAAAGGCAAGAAATGGTTTCTCCCCTAGAACCTGCAGAAGGCATGTAGGCCTGTTGACACCTTGAATTTAGTCCAATAAGACCCACTTTGTAATTTTAACTTCTAGAACTTTAAGATAATCCATTTGTGTTGTTTTAATCACAATGTTTTTGGTAATGTGTGGTGATGTGTATGCACATGTGTATGTTTTTATGTGTATCAGTATATTCATACATTATATGAGACATACACATATCCATATGTTAACCCCTCATTTAACATCATCAACAGATTCTTTGATATTGTGACCGTAAATAAAACGACAGGTAATGAAACCAATTTTGCCGTAGGCTAATTAATATAAACAAGAGTTAATTTCCTATGGTATATTTCTAGTCATAGAAACATTGTCAAACTTCTAAATAAAGACCCAAAACACATCTAATATTAAATATTGAAATAAATGTGAGCCATACATACATTTAAGAAAGATTAATTTTAAAAGTAAGAAAATTATTTACCTAATTATTCTAGTTCAGGATTGTGAATGACCAGAGAGTATCCCAGCAGCTCAGAGTGCAAGGTGGGAACCTTGAGTCTGGGTGCGGGTGTGAGTGCACCCTGCAATGGGGTGGCACCCTGGCCCATCATAGGGTACACTCACACCTACACCCAGATGCTCTCAGACTTAAATGATGTAGACATACCACCTACCTTTGTGTGCAGATCTTCAGGAGGTGGGAGGAAACCGGAGTACTCAGAGAAAACCCCTGCAGACATGGGGAGAAAATGCAGATTCCACACACACAGTGGCCCCACTGGGAAGCGATCATTTTTTTTCTCATCAGTGTTACAATAAAACAATGTTCAACAAAATGATACTATTAGAGGACCCGTGATATACATAAATAATGGAGAACATAAAGCTCTTTTTTACCGCAGAATTCCAGGTAATAAATAGAGAATGATGAAATTAGAAAATTACCATTTGGCAAGTAATCATTTTTTCAGGCAAGACTCATCAATGGTTGCTAAATTTAATTCGTGAAATTTTGATGGGAAATAGAACATCTACATAGTCTCAGAGAACCTCTTTACCAAGCATTTAACACTTACAAGAAGAGGCCAGGCGCGGTGGCTCACACCTGTAATCCCAGCACTTTCGGAGGCCGAGGCGGGTGGATCACAAGGTCAAGAGATCAAAACCATCCTGGCCAACATGGTGAAATCCCGTTTCTACTAGAAAATACAAAAATTAGCTGGGCGTGGTGGCACATGCCTGTAGTCCCAGCTACTAGGGAGGTTGAGGCAGGAGAATTGCTTGAACCCAGGAGGCGGAGATTGCAGTGAGCCGAGATTGTGTCAATGTACTCCAGCCTGGCGCCTGGCGAAAGAGCAAGACTGTCTCAAAACAAAAAAAAAATTACAAGAAGAAAAATCGTACCTTTGCAATAGAGAAAGCTAAGAGACACCACCTTAGCCAAGTGATCAAAGTTAACATCACAATCCTGGGACATCCGTCTCTCATGTGCCTCCTGATATGATGCCCTGAGAACACAACATCATTTCTGTGCTACTTTACCAAAAATGCACAAATTTAACCAAATCACAAAGATACATTAGACAATCCTACATTGAGGGTCTACCCAGCAAACAAGTGGTCTGTGCTCTTAAAGTTATGAAGGCGATGGCGGACAAAGATTAAGGACCTCTTTCAGATTGAAGAAGACTAAAAAGACATAACTAAAAGCAATGTGGGTCCCTAGATTGGATTCTGGATCCATTTTTGTTTCTTTTGCTACAAGGGACACTAGTGGGGTAATTGACAAAATTTGACTATGGTCTGTAAATTTGATAATATTCCATTAACATTAGTTTGCTGGTTTTGAGAATGGTACTATGGTTATATGAGAGAATGCCTTTGCATTGATAAAATTCATACAGAAGTACTTAGACATAGAGGGGCCTCATGTCTGCAAATTACTCCCAAAGGCTTTAGAATATACTGTCTGTAGATAGATAACAGAGAGGATGATAAAGCCACAGTAGTAAAATGTTTAAATTGGGGGAGTTTGAGTGAAGAGTATGCATCAATTATTTGTCATGTTTTTATAGTGCTTCTGTCAATCTTAAATTATTTCAAAACAAAAAGATCTTTTCAAAAGACATGAAAGTGAGCTGAACAGCATCTGCTCAGAGCTGAGGTTAGAGTCAGAGGCAGATACACTTGGCTTGAGGATGTAGGCAATCTAGACTAGAGCTCTGCATGAGGACCGGAACTGTAGCTTATCACTGTTATATCCTGAGGGCCTTGCATGTAGTGAGTAAGAATTCACTGAATAGAATACAGGGAAGGAAAGAGGTGGGCAGGGATTCGGAAAGGACTTTGCCTTTTAGGTTGCTTATGGGCAGAATGCGGCCACCCCCATCTCCAGGCTTGCTTTCTGAGCATCACTTGTATGGATTATGTCCAGCCTCAAGATTGTCCATTCCTTTTGGCTTTGACTCACCTGGAGCTTCACCATGGGCCTGGCCCTGCTCCTGAATATTTGCCCCACTCTGCAACACTGAAAACAGGCTGGTACGGTCTGTTCAGAGAATCTTCTAATCACCTGGCAATGCAAGGTATCGGCAACACTTGCTAAATTTATAACCCCTCCTGGGTTCAACTCATTTTCCTGCCTCAGCCTCCCAGATGACTTTCTATGTGACCCAGAGTGTCACATGGAAAAACTTTCAGGGAAGTTGGAAGAAAGAACATTGGAAACCTTCAGTCTGGAGGAGGTTTCACGTAGTAAGGTCAAAAAATCACCAAAAAACTTGCTTACTCAGAAAACTGTCTAAAATAGAACTGCTTAATTCCAACTCAAATATTCATTAATTCAGCTATTGATTGATTGAGGGATCACTGTTCAGCAATTCAGCAATGCTTCACTGAACATCCACAGGGTGTGGAAGGAAACTACCATTTATTGAGGACCTACTACGTGCCAGATCCAAGCACGGTGATGTAACTGCCTCATTTAATCTTCCTAGCCACGAGTTCCTCCTCATCCTCTCCTCTTCTTCAATTGATTTAACACTCACTGTCGGCCAGGCTATTTGCTAAAATCTTCACATTCTTTATATTGCTTGATTCTCACAATAACCCCATGAGTAGGTATGAGTATAATCCTCTTTCTGCTGATGAGGAAACAGACTCAGAAACATCACCAAATTTGCCTACAGTTGTAAATCTAGCAAGAGGCAGAGATTTTCTCTGAGGTTCATGGAAATTTTAGTTCTGTGACTTTTAAAATAATGGATGAAGATGCTCTGTTCAAGAAATTGACGGGAAGGCTGCACGCTAGAAACTTACTCCACTAAAGGTCATCTAATTTGTTTTTTTTTTTTTTTCAGTGTGAGGGTGTATGTTCTAAGAGTACCTGAATCACACAGTTAGAATTGCACAGAGGTATCTTTAGTCAATGTTGTCAATCTCTTTGGTCTTTCTGGCATCTTCTGAAAGGGATGACTGTTCAGCTCCTCCATTGCAAACGAGATCACCCACCCCCTATCTGTCCACTCTGGGTACTAGATGAGAATGTTCAGACATCTTTTTCAACTCAAGTAAATCGATTACAATAGCAATATCGACTACTCATTGTGTGCCAAAACCTGTGCTTCCAGGAAGCACAAAAATGAATGAAAACTTGCCTTCAAGGATTTTCCCAAGTTGGGCATAGCTCTGTATATAAATAACAGTGTGAGAAGAGTAAATAAATAGAAACATGCATAATGTGATTTTTTTTTTTAGAAAGCAATTGTTTTAACTATGGTCTTTATAACAATATAAAGATCAATTGAGATAATCTCTGTGCTATGGTATGAATCAGAAAAATGTATTAACAGTTAACAGTAATAGTTATATGCAAGAACTGTAGCCAGAAAACCATGTGCAATGTACAAATATACTTAAAATATATCTCTGGGGCTGGCACAGTGGCTCATGTCAGTAATCGCAGTGCTTTGGGAGGTCGGTGAGGGGAGATCTCTCGAGGCCGGGAATTTGAGACCAACTTGGGCAACATAGCAAGACAGGAAGATTGCTTCAGCCTAGAAGTTCAAGGCTTCAGGGAGCCATGATCACTTCACTGCACTCCAGCCTGGGCAACAGAGCTAGACCCTGTCTCAAACAAAACAAAACAGAACAAAACAAAACAAAACGAAGCAAAACACATGTCGCTGTGGTGTTAATTTCAGATACCGTTCTTACTACCTCAATGAGGAAGCCTTTACCCAGGACAATGTTTTCTGATTCTCATCTGAATCTTCTTCATCCTACTCTTCATCCACCTCTTTCTTCTTTCCCTTGTTTCTTTCTCACTCATTGTATGATCTCGCAGGCTATTCTGTGTTTAACTCGTTCTTAATGAATTGCTTTTTGGTGAGGTGTTTCAGAAAGATCTATGGAGACCACCTGGGCCTTGGTGATCCCAGGAGAAGACTTTAAATATCATTTAGTACATAACTATATGGAAACTTGATACTTCCTCAGGTGAAGGAGAAATGTGTCTATGGGTTATATGGATATGTGAGTAATATTTATTGATTCCCTATAATTTTTCAAGTACTATGTGTAAGCTCTTTTTCCATGTCATAATGTTATTCCTCAAGACAATGCTATGACATTTTGTTTTATTATCTTTCAGATAGGAGACTAAAGCTTAAAGAGGTTAATAGGCTCCAAGTCATACAGATGGTCACTGGTAGTTTGAATTAGAATCCAGATATGTCAGGTTAAACCCCTGAAACTCCACCACAATAATAATTACCAGACTTCATATTTAGGGGGCCTGGGGTAGAGTTCTGAATTTGCATTTTTAACTAATGCTTGAGATTTGGGAGACGAACTGCCCCAGTTTCCCCAGAACTGAGGGGTTTCCTAAAATGCAGGGCTGTCAGGATGAAAGCCAGGAGAGTACTAGGCAAACTGGGAAGAGCTGATTACTCTACTTTGTTTTTGTGTGTCTGTGTTTGTTTGTTTGTTTGTTTGAGATGAAGTCTCTCTCTCTCGCCCAGGCTGGAGTGCAGTGGCGTGATCTGGGCTCACTGCAACGTCCACCTCCCAGGTTCAAGTGATTCTCCTGCCTCAGCCTCCCAAGTAGCTGGGATTCCAGGCCTGTGCCACCATACCTGACTAACTTTTGTATTTTTATTCAAGACAGGGATTCTCCATGTTGGCCAGGCTGGTCCCAAACTGCTGACCTCAAGCAACCCACCCCCCTCAGCCTCCCAAAATGTTGGGATTACAGGCACGTGCCACCACGCCCGGATTACTTGGAAGACTTTGATTCCTTATGATTGAAGGGACAGAGGAGGAGGAGGAGATTCCGTGAGTGGCAATTACCCGATCCCCACTTATCTATGGCACTAGAGATGGGTGTGCTTCTGAGATGCTTGTGTGACTCTATACCACAGGCTGTACCCTTCAGTCCTGCAGAGGGATTCCTCTGTGGTCAGTAGAGAAGAGAGTTGTGAAGGTCACCTTTGAACCTGCTCAAAATAGGACTGACTGACATTCTCATATATGGAGGAGGAGTAGTGTTGACAGTGGCGTTGTGCAGCAGAGGAAGCAAACATGATGGCAGTGACCACCATGGACCCAGAATTGGGCTTCCTTCTCATTTCTTAGAGGTACCTGAGCTCAGGAAGAAAAAGTTCAACAACTCTATAGTCAGCTGGCTAGTCTCCCCAGCCTTGTCAAGTGTGGCTTCAGAGTTGGCTTTGCTCTGAGAGTCAGTATGACACCATTTAACGTCAGATTAAGTTCCAGCTCTGCCATTTTGCTAGTGATGTAACCTTGGGCAAGTTACCTAATCTCTCTGCACTTCGGTGTCCTCCAGAAAATGAGACGATCTCATAGGGCTGTGGTATAAAACAAATAAATTAATATTTGAAAAGTACTCAGAACATTGCCTGACACATTGTAAGCCCTGTATAAGTGTTTGTGAAATTAACTTGGGGAAAAGTGTGCTATCTCTTAGGAAACAAATTTATATCCATGAAATCATAGTAAAGTCTTGAATTTGTGACTAGAAGGTCATTGGTGACCTTAATGCATGCAGAGGCAAATTGCAATGAGTTAAGAAGGAATGAATCATAAACAATAGAGGCCCCTTTTATATATTACACATTGAATGGCTGGTAGGGAAAGGAAGGAGAGAGCAGAAGGTCTAAATCAGAGAGAGCACGGAGACTCCTGTAGCAGTCCTCCTGTTGCAACTAAGGACTTTTCTTCCTTTTAGTTCCCTTTCCTATTTGTCTGGTTTTCCAAATGAACAAAATCCTTTTTGAGGGTACCCAAGTCCAGGGTCAGGTCGGGGTAGAATCTAGCCACAATGTCCAGGGTCTTGTTTGTATATTGTAGCTTTTGTGCTTACAGATGAGAACAAGAAATTGTACATACCTCACAGGCAAGTCACAGAAACACTGTTATTTTATTGATTTATGATTTTCACTGACAGCAGACACAGGAAGATGGTCCCTCATTACCCAGGGCCCACACAAAGAGGACGGCAAGGAGACATCCTGGGAGGGACCCTGGACATGCGGGGAGCCACGGGGTGTTAACCGGAAGACCTAGCGTGTCTTGGATACAAACAGCTGCCATTTGTTGACCATGGATTGCTATGTGTGGGTATAGCACAGGTAAATTTATTGTATATACATTAAGTAACAATTACGTGTACATAACCGTGTATACATATTGTGATGTATCCTTGCCCTAAAGCCCATTTTTTCCCATAGAGTAACTAAGTCTCAGGAAGGTTAAGTAACTTGTCTACAGGGGCAATGAAGTACATGAGCTGGAGCTGGGAGTTTTTTGTTTTTATTGCAAACTTCTATTTTACACACTCCAGTCTCTACAGTTTGCAAACTGTGATCTATTCATTGGTGCTGGTTTGGCCATACAAGAGGCCCATAGGAAAGCAAAGTAAATAAACATTAATTCCCAGTGATTTCTTATTAGTAGGTCCATGAGGGTCCCAGGAATCTGTGATTTTAAAAGTTCAAGGCGATTCAGCTGCGCAGGCTGGTTGGAGAAGGTCTGCCTTGGGCTACCTGGGCTCTTCGCAAATTCCTTTTGGTCTCTCCAACTTCAGAAGAAAGGAATAAAGGGAAGGAGGGAGGAAGGAGCCACAACAGCCCAAATCTGCCGTCCTTCCCTTCATTTCAGAGGAAGTAAAAGGAGGAGAAGAGAGACACTGCGAAAGCCACCTGGAGGAGGAAAAGGAAGCAGAGAATGGAAGTTCAAGACGTGTACTTCACCTTGCAGCTCTTGTTTTCAGCTTTTAAAGGTAGACACAGATTCTGGGGTGGGGGTGGCTGAACCCACAGGGGGCTGAGCCAGGGAAGGGCAGAGGTTCGGTGTGAGAGGCAAAAGTGAATTTAGTGTTTCTTCGGGCGCCTGGAAACCTAAGTTGTGGTTGCAGTTCCGGCTGTGGGATTTGGGCAATCACCTGCGAACCTTAGTTTCCACCAGTGTAGAATGAAGAGGCCAGATTAGATGATCTCAAAGAGCCCTTTTACCACTGACATTCTATGATTTCATTATCCTTTGATCCTGAGCCTCTCAGTCAGCCAGAAGGGCTATGACTCTTCTGCTCAGACTCTGGGAAGATAGGGGGGAAAAAGAAGGAGGCTGCAGAGGAAAGGAAAACAAACAGACTCTGTTCCCTAGAGGGAGACCCTGCCTGTCTGGGCTGATCAGCGCCAGCCTGATGAGAGGGTGGGGGCTGGGCTGAGTGATGAAGGATCAACCAGCTGATATTTCTCTGGCAACAGAACTCTTCAGAACTAAAGAAAAGTAATTGAACTTAATGTCCAAACACAAAACCAGTCCATAAATCCAGGTGCTGTCTATTGGAAATTTCATAAGGCCTCCGCTTCTCTTAATCTTATCTCTACCAGACAGTTACTGTGTTCTTGATGTAATTAGAGTGATAAAACAATGTGGCACAACTGCTGGTTTCTATCATGGCATCGCCGCTGTTGACTTAAATGACAAGGTAATGATTTTATAAGATGCCCTTTATTTCTATTTCTCAATTCATTGTGGATGGGTGTTTTCCAAATGGGGGGCATATCTTTTAGAGAAGTTTACCAGACACCATATGCAAGGACTGTTTCATTCATTGCCCATTAGTCGAGAAGCTCCATCTCCTAAGGAACAGTTGAGGTTGTTTCTGGTAAACTATAGGGTCAGCTAAGGATTTTCAGAACGATAGCACATTTTCTATAGATCTGGGTGATTTATGCCTCCTTCAAAAGTAACCCTGAAGGGAGCAAGGCTGGCTTTTCCACCAGAAATAATGTACACGTGTTTATTTCTGTTTTATAAGAAACACTAGATTTGCCTCAGACCCTGTGCCCATGAGGGAGCTGTCCAAGTGAATATACCAAAAGGCAGATATTCCTGACCTTTTGAGGTCAGACCCAAAGAATCTAGAAAATAGTATTCCTAGACATTCAGGAGTGGAGACTGGAGATCCAAAGCAAGTTTAGTTTAAAACCAAGAAGATATTCTGAGCTTGAGGACAAACTCAGACTAACCTTGGAGATGCAAGAGCCCAAGCCCATGCCTGGGTCCAATTTACACTGTGGGAAGGCAATTTGGTGCAAGCCCACATTCCCACCAGAGCAGTCACAGATCCACAGTGACAAAGCCTAGAGGATGTGACTTTAGCACTGGAGACCCCAACACTTTACTGTCAAGAATAAAATTTTATGCAGAGAAGCAATGCTTAATTATTTGGAGATACATCTGTGCAGGGCCCTTGCTGAAACTGGATGGCTGCTATGTGTTTTTAGGGTCTAGGTCCTCTATACCTTATTAGCTAGAGGGCTGGGATGGATTCCTGCAGCTTAGGAACATGAGCAGTCAGCAGTCTTTCTTCATTTGACTTCCCTTTATTTCAACCCTGGAAAACATTTCCGTCTAAATCCATATGGATGGCTCATTGCTCTTCATTTCTCAAGAGAACTGGCAAGGAGGACTCTTTAACATGCCAGGGAGGTCTGAGAAAAGGCTCAAAAAGTTCAGAGGCCTCAGAGACAAGTGATTCAGCTTAGGGGATTCAGCAAGGGAAATTACCCACCTAAACACAAGAGGGCATGCATTGCTCTTCCCTGATGGCCTTTTAAAGCTTACTACCTAGAAAGATGGATTTTCATGGAGGAAGGAGAAGATGATCTCATCCAACCTATTCTCAGGAATTAAAGTAGCGAACAGGAAGCCAGCGGGGCCGCTAGTTACCATCCTTCATAGAAAGTCAGGACGTCACAGATAAAGGGCGGGGTCTGTACCACATTCATACAATTCCAGGAACTTTTTCCCTTCCCCTGTCAATTTCTAAAATTATTTATAAAACTCTTTAAAAAAGAAAGGGTTCCTGGCCTTGTCTTTAAGAAAAATCAGGAACTAGAGAACAGAAGCTACCTTGGCCCATTCTGTGGCCAGCCCCAAGGTCAGGCTGAGAAGCCCCAAGGTCAGGCTGAGAAGCCCCAAGGTCAGGCTGAGAAGCCTCAGAAGAGTACACTGTGACCCTGGAGAAGAAAGACGAGAATGGAAGCCCCTGGAGACAATGCAAAAGCAGGGATGGGAGTCCAGCAAACTGGCCCACGTAGCGAAGGATGTGTGGCTCTCTGTCTGCTTCCCTGAAGCTGTTACCCAACCATTCCAGCCACTGAGAATCAAGGTTCTCTTTCCTTCTGGTGATAGCACTTCAACCATTGATGAGACCCAGCAGGCTCCCGGGAGTCTCCTGGGGGATGAAGCGTTCCAAGTTTACTCAGTGGGGAAAACTACAGAAACATTGAATTACTCACTGTTCCTCTTGAACCTTATCAGAACACCTGTCTCATATGAAAAATAGGACTCAGAGGGGAAATACAGATGGCTTAAACCGTGACTTATAATAATAATCAATGCCATTTATTCAGTGCTTACCTTGTACCTGGCAACAGGTAAATAGCTTGCATATGTTCACTCATTTAGTCCTCCCTACAGCCTGATGAAGTGGTTACTACACTTCATACATGAAGAAACTAAATTCCAAAGAGGTCAATTGATTAACCCCAGGTTGCCCAGCTAGGAAGTGACGAAGCTGAGGTTTGCACTCATTTCTGTCTCACTTGAGAGGCTATGTGTCTTATTTGACCCTACATCTAGCTGATATATCAGAGTAGTTTCTACTTTTTACACCTAAGGTAAAGTCTCACATTTTTGCCCTTTTACACAATCTTCAACGCTTCTGTCATTTCGTTCTGAAATCACAGAATACCGCCATGTCTAGGAAAGAGCGATCCGGAACTTTCACAAGTGTGGCTGTTTGACCTAAATTGGGCCTTGCTGCTTTTTCTGTCTAGAATTTACTGTAAACCCTTTATATATCTGCAAATCCTAGATCCTTCTCTCTCTGATTATTCCCTACTCTCTTTCCCATACTTCAAAGATGACCTCACCTAGCTAGCTGGGGGCTGGGTCAGCTGATGTCCTTCTCTTTGCCCAAAGAGACATCGTCTCTGCAAAGGACAATCTTTTGACCAGCGGGTTTGGTTCCCAGATTCTACTCTGACCTTGCTCCTTTGCTTAGTTCCTTCTGTTTGGTGTTTCTACGTCTGTTTAGACATAAATAATACAAACTCTGTCTCCTTGGCCTACAAACTTATGGACAAACCACCTCATCTTTGAAAAACTGATTGGATTTTTCAAAATTTAGTCTCTCGAGGACAAAGGAAAATCTGAACTGAACAATAATCATTGAAGATTATCGAGGAAGAGACAATTCTTATATCATGCAAATATCTTTGAGTGAAAAAAGGAGGAAAGCTCCTACATACTTTTTTGAGTTTTTAGAGAGTGAAAATCGGACAGCAATAGTATAAGAAAGTTATTTCCTAATCTCATTCAAGAGCCCAGATGCAAAAGTCCTAAAGACAGTCACAAATAAATTTAAAATGTAAAAAAATGAAATAAAAATCAGGTTTTTCCTAAGAGTCCAAAGTTGGCTTAGCAATGGAAACTAACAATCTAATTAACCATATTACAGTATTGAATTTGAAATATCATATGATTGTCTAAGGGATGCTGAAATAGAGCTTTTAAGAAATTTGAAAATCTATTGATGACTAAAATATATCATAGCACACTAAGAAAGAAAGGAATCTTCTTTAGCATGATAGCGTCTGTCTAAAATATATTTACTATTGGTACTTAGAAGTGAACCCATTAAACTCAGAGATAAATTCCATGATGTTCTTTCTGTATTAAGACTATTCAGTTTATCCTGAAGGGGATAGCCAGTGCTCAAAGACAAAATACAGAAATGAGATATAAGGTTAGAAAGAAAGAAAAATTTTATTATTTACAGATACTCAAATGATTATATGAAAATATGAGAATTTACTGAAAAATTAGAATAGGTATAAAAATGATGCATGTAAGATCAAATAATGATTCTATACCAATTATATAATGTATTTTGCTTAAAATATATTCACAACAACCACAAGAACTGTAAGATAACAAGGAATAAACATCATAAAATACATGCAGAGAAAAATATGGAGAAACTTATAAAACTTTATTAAAAGGACATAAAAGCCTAAGTAAAGCCAGAAATATACCATGGTCATGAATGGGAAGGCAGAATATCATAAATATGTGACTTCATCAGATCACAATCTATGAATTCGACAAAATTGTTTAAAATATTTATAGTACTTTTCATAGAACATTACAAATTGATTATAAAATTCATTTTGACATATATTTGTTTCAGGATAACTAAGCCAATTTTGAAGTATAATAAGGAAGGGGGATTTATAAAAAGGATTTTTCCCTGTCTAGTATCAATACTTACAAAGCCATGGCAATATTTTTAAGTTTATAATAAGAGCAGATTGAACAAAGTGACCAATTCTGTAGAATCATTGAATAGAACTTTTTGCAGTGATAAGGATTCTCAATCTCATATGTAAAGCTGTCTAGTATGGCAACCACTGCCCACATGGGGCTACTAAAAACTTGAAATGTGGCTTGTGTGACTAAAAAATAAAAATGTTGATATTATTTAATGTTAATTAAGATTAAATAGCCACATGTGACTCATGGCTACCTACCATATTTGGTAACATAGCTCTACAATAGAGGCTCTAAAAGGTAACAAAAAAAATTTAGTAGCACAATGTCAACTGAAGTTTTCCACATCATTAGGGGAAAATAAATTGGCTGTATGTGGGGAAAAATATATGTAAAAATTTAAATCCCCATCTTATCCCATCTGCACAAATAAATTCCAGATGAATTAAAGACCTAAATTTCAAAATTAAGACTTATATAAAATTTTTCGAGACAATATAAGAGAATACCTTCCTGATTTTCATGTATGAAACAACTTCTTGAGCAGGACCAAAGAGTGCAAATCTTAAAGGTGTGAATTGATAAATTCAGCAATATTAAAATTCAAATCTTTGGCACAACTCGAAGATGCTATAAAATAGAGTAAGAATACAAGCCACACAACAAAAGAATATAATTGCTACCTATATAACTGACTAAAGATAATTACCCAGAATATATAAATAACTACAAATCAATATGAAATAGCAAACAACTCAATAAAAATTACGGACAAAATATATGAGAAATGATATCTAGAAGAGGAAACCCAAATGGCCAGTAAAATCTGAAAAAGATGTTTAACCTCCATAATAACAAGAAAAATGCAAACTAAACCAAGAGCAGCATATATTTTTTTCATGCTCATCAGAGTGTCATTGTAGTGGATATTTGTCAAACTTGTCCAGGTAGCCTCTAAACCCACTTCTTACGATTGGAGAATTCTCTCACTTTGAAATAAAACAGGCCTTCTTACAAGAAGCTGAAATGCTGGATGCCAGTGGTTCCAGCTTCTCTTGAAGCTGGGGCATGGCACATGACCCGGGCTGTACCAGTCAGAGGCTGCTGAAATAACTCTTTCAAGGGTAATGATGCTGCTGGACCCACAGCAGGGTCACGAAAGGGACATGTGCTGTTGACGGTGTCGGTGGTATAGCTGCAGTGAGCTATGCGTGGACTTGATGGCAGCCTAGTAATGGTGTCCTCACTGGACTGGATTTTGGTTGTTATACCTTGCTATCTAGTGCTGAATCTGGTGCCTCGGTCTCCCTGGTGAATGGTTCTATACATCTTCGAGTCCTTTACATACTTTTTCCCCCTTGAATCAACCAGAGTTTGTTTCTATTGAATGTAACATCCAGTAACACCAAATGTTGGTGAGGATGTGGGATTGTTATATTTGACTCAGAATATAGGATAAACAGTTATACAGTTACAAAACAAAATATACAGGGCCAGTGGGCCCTGTTTCTTAAAAAATTGGTTACAAATATGCCAGCTGTCTTAGACTACACATTCTCAAAACAAAATGTCCTACATAACTCAGAGTGGACAACATAACTCAAGAGAAACAAAATAAAATTAACAAAATTACTTAAAATATATTCATTATAGCCAAACTAGAATATTTCAGGATAATGGAATCTGTTGCGTACACTCCAGAGGGGCTAGGACATTTGTTACAGACACTTTTAAAAGCAACTCATTAATACATGTGAAGATGAAAATACACATATCTTGGGACCCCAACTTTTTACTTCTAGATTCATACCGGATAGAATTTCTTGCTCGTATGCATAGTTGAATGTGTATAAGGATTTCCATTGTAGTGGTGTTTTCAGTAGGGACAATTAGAAATAATTTTCATCAATCGCTAAATCAAGGGTGGTATATGCAGATGCTGGATTTAACAGTAATCATAGTATATGAAATTGATTCATAAGCCTCGATATGTATGAATATCACAAAAATACTGACTCAAAAGGAATTTGAATGTGATACCGAGGACCTGTCATTTATGCACATTTACAAAACAATACTCTAAAACTAAAATATGTAATATTGTTACATATAAAACAATACTCTGTGTGGATTATGGAAAAGTATAGAGGTATTTGCAAGGACAATAATAACAAACAAATTTCCATAAAGCGATTGCCTCTGGGATGAGAAAGAGAGGTATAAGACATCTCAATTGTTTAAAGCAAGAAATACCTGAAGGAAATATAACACAACTTTGATATTTTAAAATTCTGACTACTGGATATACAGATACTGGTGATATTACTCTCCCTACTTTACTGTATATTTGAGTTATTAAAGAAAACCCAAAGCTTTTAAACTTAAAGAATTTAAGATGCTTTTATTTCATTTTTCTTCACCTGGAATAGTGATCACATATTTATTGGGTGTTTAGTATTTGGCAGACACAGCACTAATTATTTTATTTATATAATCTCATGTGAGCCTCCATCCAACATTATGAGGTAGGCTAGCAGCTCATTCAAACCACCTGGAGATCTTTAAGAATGACTGATACCTGGACCCCATTCTTACAGATTATTCTGCTGAAACCTGGGCATTGGAAGTTTTTAAAGCACCTCCAGTAATTTTAATAGGAAGCTAGGTGTAAGAATCCCTGAAATCGTTTATAAATATGCTTCTTAAATTCTACCTGATTAGAAGAATTACCAGAGGCTGTTAAAAATGCAGCTTCCCAGGTCTTATCCCAGATCCACAAAATCAAAACCTCTAAGACTCTAGAATATTAGAATTTTTATCAAGTGCTTAAAACACCCTTATGATTGATCATGCAAGTTCAAGAAACCTGAAGCTACCGTTTGCCTTTCTGAGAGGCATCGATCAGCATGTGCCCATCCCCCTGTCATACGCCCCACTCCTAGGGGTTCTAATTCAGGAGGTCTCATGTGGGATCTAGAAAAACTATTTTCTTAAAAAAAAAAAAGTCCCCTTGTATGACCAGCCATATACAAAGAGACTCAGGAATGCGAACCACCAGGTCTGCCTGGTCCCAAAGCTTATGCAGTTTTCCCCACTCATTCCCCACTCCCCTGGGCTTGGAGTCAGTTTCCCCAGGTTCTGTCTCTGCTGATCCTGGCTCACATCCTCCTTTCTGTCAAGGTAGCCTAGGATGAGAAACAAATGTGTACCCTTTTCATCAAGGTAGCCTAGGATGAGAAACAAATGTGTACCCTTTTCATCAAGGTAGCCTAGAATGAGAAACAAATGTGTATCCTTGTGGGTGGGAACACAAGCTGTAGACCCCAGCCCCATGGGGTAGGAGTGGTGGCGTCTTCACTTGGAAATAGGGCCCCAGCTCAGCAGGCTGCAGTTCTCAGCTAGGCAGGACACAGCTTCAGGAACTTGGGGTGCCAGGCAGGGAAACAGAAAGAGCACCTCAATGGAAATGCTGGACCAACCTGTGGCCATGGAAGGAAAGTGGGACTCCCGGAGCTGCTGTCAGTATTGGTACTGTCCTGGTCCCTTTGGGCTCATGAAACCTGTCTGTGTTTATATGTTGGAGAGAGGGGAACAGGGCTTATGGGGTGCATGCTGACCCCGCAAAGTAAGAGCCTAGGAAAACCAGGGCACAGAGTCCTTTCTTTTCCAATTCTTACTTCTAATGCAAGCCCCTTTTTAATCACCAGATGACTCAACCTAATGGCAGATTTTCCAAACTGAGTTCTGTAAAACATAAATCCTAACAGTGAGTTCTTGAAATGAAGGAGGGGGTGCGGCTTCTGTTAGGAAATGCTGCAAATCATATCCCAGCTCTTACGGATTTACAATGCTCATTAGCATTGAAAAGGCCCTTGAGCAGTCTTGCCGTCATATTCTGCAGTAACAGTGATACAGCCCAGTGATGTGCCCCATCTTCCTTATACAAATGCCTTAAAACTGTAATTTTGATGTTCTTGGGAATAGATCTGGAAAACAATATTATAAACTATCACATCACCTCTTGGCTGAGACCGTCAAAGAGCCCCGTTTTCTGCCATAGTGGCTCCCAAATTTGAACGTAGGTCAAATTACCTGGAGAGCCTTATTTTAAAATATCCATAGCCGAGCTCCATCTCAGACCTATGCCCTCAGATAGTTGGCGATTAGGGCCCAGCACTTACAGATTTAGAAAATCTCCCATGGTGATTTTGATAGACATCTGGTTTAGAACCACTGACATATAAAAGAAATTCTGGACTTGGTCCTTGGCTCTGACCCCACGTGCAAAACCCCAGTCTGTCTGTCTTCCTCCGTCTCCCCACTAAACACCATTGCATAAATCTTCCCTGCTTCTTCTTATGCTACTCCTCAGTGTGAATTGCTTTCTTCTTTCTAGTTTATTTTTTTCTGAATAATACTGTTTCTTCCTAGACAGCTTAAGTGCTATCTCCTATGCAAGAAATTCCCTGATGGTCCCAGTGTCTGAAGATTGCATCTTTTCTTCATCGTCTTAAATTTTCTATATGTGTAATGTGTTGTTCTGTCTTTTCCCTTTTAATTACCAACCAGGTCTCTAAAGTGAGGGCATATTGTATACTGGTTAGGTACCCAGGCTTTAGACTGACAGCCTGGCTCTGAGTTGGATCTCAGGTCGCAGTAGGACTCTTACCTCTTCTAAATCTGTTTCTTTATGTGTAAAACTCATGAAAAAAAAAAATACACTTTGAAGATTGCTATAAAGAGTATAATGAAATAATAACAATTCCTAATGCTTAGAAAGTATTGGTAGAAGTTTTACTAGTGATTGCTGTTTTTGTAACTTTTAGGATGTAAGTTTCTTAAGGACAGGGATCTTTGTCCATTTTATTCATCAAAAACTCCCCACCTTAGAAGAGTGCCTGGCAGAATGTAGCTGCTCGATGATGAATCAGTGATAAACTCATCTCTCTGAGTGCGTTGTATGTCTGTATCCTTGGGTCACTGAATAGTATCTAAAAGAAGAGAAGGCTTTAAAAAGGTTTCTTGATCCTGTTGATGATGTCCAAATTTCTTTGTTTGCCATCTTTAGGGACTATTGTTTTCTACTTGAAGTACCTCCATTGGTTTCACCTGCCACAAATCCATTCTGTCTTTTACTGTTTTAGTGGGAAACCCACTCACACCCTGGTTTTTAGAGGGAGTTCTGTAGGTGTCAGGCCATCTGCGTATTGACCAATTCAGTCTTCTCAGCTGGGCCAGATAGGGGCATTTGGTTGATGTCAGATCATTAGAAACACAGTTCTGGAATTCCTTTAAAACTGTTGAGACAGCAAATCTCCCCTTTTTTCTGGGATTACTGGTTATACTAATATTTTCAGTTTGAAATGCCAGGGATACTAGAGACAAACAGCTCTCTTGAGGATACAACAACTGAGAAGAAAAGCTTGGAAATGGAGAAAGTGACTAAGGGCTGGTAACACTGTTTACACGCCTGGTTCCAGCTGTGCCTGAAGCCAACAATCTGAAATTTTCAGTTACAGTGAGCCAAGGACTTGCTCACACGTTTCTTTGCCTAAGTTTGTGGTGAGTTTCACTTGCAAAGTATTCTGTAATACAGTGATCCTCAAAGTGTGGTCCTCAGATCAGTTCACCTGAGAACTTGCTTGACCTGTATTTCCTGCTGATCTATCAGCTCCACATTTACTTTTCTGAGGCCTCGTCCAGGTGACCCGCTCTTGAAATCACTTTAACCACAAGGCCAGAGGGCTCTGATTTTTGCTATAATGATACCTACTGTAATCTGCCATGTATTGTAACCACTCTCCTCCTGTCTTCTTTTGTCCGCAGAGTAAGAGCTCTAGAGTCATGGATATTGTCTAACGTATCTTTGATTCCACCACTGCACCACCCAACAGGGCTGAAAAGTTGTCCAGAATTGTTAAGAATCTGATTTGTGTTTTCAGGTGACCTCCCTTTCAGAAGTCCGTTCAAGAAGGTGGCGCCTTCTTAATTAGAACTAGTAGCACCCAAAAGTGTGTTTGCAGAGCTTGTCTCCCTTGGGTGATTCAAGGTTATAAAGTTCAGGCCCTTGTTAACAGCTCTGGTGAAGCAGTTGTCCTAGCTTCTAACATGGGTCACTATAATAGATGGCACAGGAGAAACATACTTCGAGACCTTCCTGATGGTTCTTGCCTTGCTGAGTTAGACGTTAAGTCTGCATATGACTGAAGGTCGATGGAATGAAACAGTCCCTCAAGGAAGCTAATAGACAGGCAATTACTTTGGCCCTTTAAATTGCTTTCAAAACAGACTCTTGCTGGGCCTTGCAGGAGGGAGCCTTCCGCACTCATCTCTTGGGGGTGGATGAAGAGTCCTGAGGATCACTTTGGGGCCTTGCTTGTGTCATGCTGAGCTAGGAAGCAACTCTGTAGCACTATGAGTCGCCACATCATCTCACCTGGCTGGAGCGCCCTGGCTTAGCCCTCACTTTGAATCTAAATCAACAGATGACTTTCATGTTTTGCAAGCAGGTGTCCCTATAGGCAAGGTAGACAGGAGACTTGTCAGGGGTGTTCCAGAACAGGGCAGGGCTGGTCCGCACCTGGAAAGGCTGCTCAGTCAGGTCCCCTGGCCAGAGGGGCTTTGCATCTGCGATTACCAGCAGGGGTGTCTCTGTTCTCCACCCCTGACACCCGGAATTGGCTCTGTGTCTCCATCCAATGCAAGACCCCATGACTCAGGACTTAACCTGGGTCCAGAAAAGGCTTGGCCTCTGCTGCTCTGCCGTCCTCACTAGCATGTTTTAGTGCTGTTGAGCTAAGTGTGAACTGCTTCTTGCTTCAGCAAGCACTCTGGACACCCATCTTTTGTGTTCCAGAAAAATACACAAAGCAGTTTGGAAGCAAAATTGCAGTCCTTGTGAGAGAAGCTGTCATTACCCAATCAGTGAAAAAGGAGGGGAACCATCCAGAGGTTCAAAGGCAGGTGCTTAGCATCAGCTTGAGGGCCAACCCAAAAGGTTGCAGCTTCTTATTAAGAAGGACCAACTGCTCTTGGGATACAAAAAAATTTGCTTTCATTTCGGTCTGGCTGCAAACACCCCACCAACAATGTCTTTGCTCCTTTTCTCAGCCATTGATTTTTACTCACTTGGGGCCCATTAGGTATGTTCTTTTCTTTTTTTCTTGGAAAAAATAAGAGCGAGGACTATTCAGAAGCTCTGAAATGACGGGCCATGCAGGGAAGTTGGAAGAATGTGGAGGTGACTGAAATTGTATTTATGTGACAAATCTCAGGGCAGGTGTGTGGGACATGGCTCTCTTCTAGGCTTCTTGTGGTGAACGGGGGGCCTTCCCTGCTCCCGGTCTATGACAGAGCCTCTCTCACACCCGCACCCCTGAAGGGGGGTTTGAGCTCCTGGAGACCTCAAAGGTAACGGGTGAATGAAGTCTTCACAGCCTGTTGTTCTCTCTGCCTCCTTTCTAAAAAAGAATCAGGCAGCAAGAAACAGACCCACTGCAGCCTCTCACCTCCTGCTCCGTGGTACGTACTCTTTTCTAGGTCTTTCAGGTCAGGGTGGGCTGAGGACCCGAAAGGGTGGTCCACTTGAAGAAAGGAAGGTGCTCGTCACCTCTTCATAATCATCTAGTGCGTTGGGCTATTCTTTACTGGCTGCCCATGCACCCTTGTCTGGTGTGTGCATGTGTGTATATGTATGTGTACACGTGTGTATATGTATGTGTACACATGTGTATGAGGCGAGGAGTCAAAAGAGCTTCTGAATGAGGAGGGCTCGGCCCCTAGGTCATCTGACTCCCACCTTTTCTATTCCCTCCCCCCACCCCAAGCTTAGAGTAGCACATCTTTTTGGAATGGGGAGATTGCCAGTCACCTCTGTTAAGTGAGTAAGCTTTCTGTCCCTTGTTTCCTCCCTCCTACAGATTGGGGTGGACTAGGGGGAGATGTGTACATGCCACCAGAACTGTGAACAGTCACGTTTTTTAAGTTCACAGAAATGGTAGCTCACAGGTACCAGCAGAGCTCCCATCAGGTGGGAGTGGAAGAAGCCAGAGTTTAATGAGCTTCTGAAATCCTCTGATCGTACTGCTCCTAGGTTGAGACTGTTCTTGACTCTTTTCCCAAGAGTGGATTCCTTCCTTTGAGGAGAGTGTGGGCACAAGTTTGTCATGTGCTTTCCACTTCTTATTGGTGGTAACGAACTTTGCAGAATCCTCAAGTCTTTCACCAACACCTTGGGCCAGCTCCACCTAACGTAGCTTCAAGGTCCTTTCTGGGGCTCTGGGCATTTCAATCCCAACATTTTAGTTTGAACTGGGACTCTCAGGCTGACAGTGTTCCCTTTACCCCAGCCTATGCATGGCCTACTGATGGACAAGGAGGTAATTGGAAACAAAGTGGGAAGGCTTTTTTTTTTTTTGAGATGGAGTCTCTCTCTGTTGCCCAGACTAGAGTGCAGTGGTGTTCAGCTCATTGTAACCTCTGCTTCCTGGGTTCAAGCAATTTTCCTGCTTCAATTCCCCGATTAGCTGGGATTATAGGCACATGCCATGACACCCAGCTAATTTTTCTATTTTTAGTACAGACGGTATTTCACCATGTCGGCCAGCTGATCTCGAACTCCTGACCTCGAGTGATCTACCAGCCTCGGCTTCCCAAAGTGCATTTTGATTGAGAGTTAAGGGGAAAGAAGATGAGGAAGAGAGATTGGGGTTGAGGGATTGTATTTCCTATCTGTCCCTTGGGCTTGCCGTGTTGAAGGCATGTAAGTCAAACTTGATAGAGTCGGTCTGCAGGAGCCATGCAAGGATCTGGGCCCCAGTAGATGCTATAGAGCTGAGGGCCTTCAGAATGGCTGGGTTGTTTTGGGCTAAGGCTGCAATTTCCCTGCGGGGACTTCAAAGTCAGGGCTGTCCTGACTCTTTGAGGATTCTTAGTTTGGGAAAAACGGGGACATTGGGGTTCTCCTTGGCAGAGAGGCTGGTCCACGTGTAGTTTTTAGGCAGTGGAAATTGACAAGTGGGAGGTGAAGAGGGAGAAGAACAGGAAAGTAGGTCCACTGTTACAATAGTTATAGATGCCTTTGTGGACATGTGTGCAAGATTTGGGGGACAGAAGATACTGTGATGGGAGGCAAGTTCCTGTTTGGACAGGAAGACGAGGACTTGGAACCACTGGAGTTTGAGCACTAATACAAATGTATCTCCCACAGTGAAGTGATAAGCTGGCCAGAGACTGGACATCCCTGACATAGGTAATGACCCAAACCAGAAAAGCTGGAGTCCCAAAGTGAACCGGTGCATGGGTCAGGCAGGAAGCAGAGATGAGGCTTGTGGATGGCTTTACCCGCAGGAGTGGCTGCTGCAGCTGAGGTGCTGCTGTCTACCCTGCATGGGCAGCTTTCAAGGGCAGCCAGGAGGGTTCAGGGCCAAGGGACTGGGCCTGGGACAGTTCTTCCTGAAGGAGGTCACTGTGTGCACACAGGCAGCATTATTCTTTTTTAAGTGTTGCAATTAAGTGTTGCAAACCTAAGACAGGAGATAAACAGTTTTCACAGAAAATCACACTCTTTTTTTATTTCTGAGATGGCATCTTGCTCTGTCGCCCAGGCTAGAATGCAGTGGCGTGATCCTGGCTCACTGTAACCTCCACCTCCCAGACTCAAGCGATACATTCTCTTGCCTCAGCCTCCGAGTAGCTGGGATTACAGGTGCTGGCCACCACACCTGGCTAATTTTTGTATTTTTGGTAGAGACGGGATTTCGCCATATTGGCCAGGCTGGTCTTGAACTCCTGACCTCAGATGATCTGCCTGCCTCGGCCTCCTAAAGTGCTGGGATTACAGGTGTGAGCCACCATGCCCAACCAGAAAAACACACTTCTTTTGCTGTGCTCTAGTCTGGATTGCTTACATTTTGCATGTTCTTCTTGAAAGACTCTGTTAAGTGGCTGCTTTTCCATCCCAGCCTGAACTCCCTTTTTTGAAACATCCCTTTCTTCCCCCTCTTATTTCTCCTTTTCCTCACTCTTCACACATCCCCTTCCTCCTTCCCCGCAGGCACACCCAAACTGTTTTGTTTGGGTTTGGTTTGTTGTCACAGCTGGCTTTCGGGGCACATTAGGAGAGTGGGTTATGGTTATATAGAACTGCCGTCAACCAGGATGGGCAGCTGCCCAGCTCACAGTCTTTTGCTCTTCTCTTGGAAAGCCCCGGTACTTAGGGACTGGCTGCTCATGGCCATGGTCGTATTCCATGACCCTGTTCCATACCACAGCTGATTGCTCTGATGGGGCCAATCAGATCATCTCTGCCTGGGGACCATGAAACTTGGAACAGAGAATCTGAGAGTGGAGCTGAGCCATCCCATTGACAGCACTGGAGAAGGAAGGTTCACTGTAAATTCCTGCTACACAGCACTGGAAAAGGAAGGTTCACTGTAAATTCCTGCTACGTAGCAGCTGCTGCAGCTGTGGGCTCATGTGCTGGACTGGCAGAGGGGAAAGCACTCCCGCTACGCTCCACTAAACCGTGGAGATGCTGTATCAGAGTGAACCATGCTTCACTAACAGAAAAGACTAGAAGTTATTCTTGCTTACCCAGTACGTGATGGTTGGGTGTCTCTGTAGAGCTGATCTCCTCTAAGCAGTGACTCAGGTTTTGATGGCTTCCATTGGGTGGACATGCCAGCTGGAATGAGTGTTCAAAATTGCTTCAGCAGGGCAAGAGAGGAGGAGGAAATGTATCGGCTGTTCACTGCAGTGGCTCAGAAAGGTCACACTGAAGTGTCACATGTCGCTCGAGTTCCTGTTTCATTTGCCACACAGGTCATGAACCGCCCTTCCCCAGGGAACCACAGAGGAATACATGACTATTCAGCGAGCATTACTTCTGTCTGCCTCATATGATATTTTGGAAGATGAGGGAAAAGGAAAAAGAAGCTGTTCTCTAAAATGCCAAAATTTTCATGTGATGAGAGTGCTTCTTGGCATAAATATTTTAAGGCCAACGGAATCTTGAGAGTGAGGCAAGATACAAGGTTAAAGATATTATACTGAATGAATTCAAATATGCTGGAGCAAAGGTGACCACTGGTAGCCCTGCTTTATCCTTTTGATCACTCAAAAGACAGGTCAACTCAATCCCTGCAGCCTCCAAATCCATAGAGCTGAGATGGGGGCACTGTGGTGAAATGGAGTGCAGGCTATTTTTTTAAGTAAATTTCCTATCTGTTTTTGTAGTCCCAGGAGGTTATGTCTTGAAACACCAGGTAGCTGTCAGAACTTCAAGTGAGAGAGGAGACAGGAACTGTAGGATGGGAGGGTGAGGTATGCAGGGAGAACACTGGAGGGAGGAGCAGTTCTGAGAGACTGGGGATGGATGGATGGGGGAACTGCTGTGACCCTGCTGTGGCCAGGGAATACATGGGAACACTAGGAGAAGATTTCCTAACTGGTGACTAAGAAAGGAAAGAAATTATGGAGGAGGTTTAGAGAATCACAGGTTCTTCAGCTCCTGTGGCCTAACCCCTATCCCGCAAGCCCCTTGAATACTCTTAGAATTGCACGACATCCATTATGAAACCAATGTCATCTCTCTAAACCCCATGGTCCAGTGCCCTGGAATTCAGAGGAAAGTGCTGTGTTTCCTTTCCTGAAGGTTTCCTTTACACATGGCCTTAAAATATTGTGGCTCTTGCTATAGAAGATGTGAAGGCAGAAAAGTATTAAGTTTGTGCAAAAGTAATTGCAGTTTTGGACCATGAATTTTAAATCATTATACCTAGGCTCAAATATATCTTTATTAATCAAAATAGAAATCATTATAATTGACACATTTTTGCCAACAAGAAATAAGTTTATTCCTGTAGTGTAAAATCCGTGCTTCGAGATTTGACAAACTCTTGGAAAGCATTTTTTGTATCCTGCAAGATGTGTTAGAGTTTTCTCTGAAAAAGTTGTTGAGATGCTTGAAGAAATGGTAGTTGGTTGACGAGACATCAGGTGATATGGTGGATGAGGCAAAACTTTGTAGCCTAATTCATTCAACTCTTGAAGAGTTGGTTGTGCGACGTGTGGTCAGACGTTGTCATGGAGAAGAATTGGGCCCTTTCTGCTGACCAATGCCAGCTCAGGCATTGTGGTTTTCAGTGCATCTGATCGATTTGCTGAGCATACTTCTCAGATGTAATGCTTTCACCGGGATTCGGAAGGCTATAGTGGATCAGACTAGCAGCAGACCACTGGACGGTGACTGTGACCATTTTTGGTGCAAGTTTGGCTTTGGGAAGTACTTTGGAGCTGCTGGTCAGCTGAACCATTGAGCTGGGTGTCACCGGTTGTTATAGAAAATCCGCTTTTCATGGCCCACCACAATCCGATCGAGAAATGGTTCATTGTTGTTGAGCAGAATAAGAGAAGACACTTCAAAATGACATTTTTTTAATTTTCGCTTAGCTCATGAGGGAACCACTTATTGAGCTTTTTCATCTCTCCAATTTGCTTCAAATGCTGAATGACTTTAGGATGGTTGATGTTGAGTTCTTTGGCAACTTCTCGTATAGTTGTGAGAGGATCAGCTTTGATGATGGCTCTAAATTGGTCATTGTCAACTTCTGATGGTCAGCCACTAGCTCATCATCAAGGCTCTCATCTCCTTTGCAAATCTTTTTGAACTACCAATGCACTGTATGTTCCTTAGCAGTTCCTGGGCCAGATGCATTGTCAATGTTGTGAATTATCTCCACTGCTTTAAGACCCATTTTCAAATCGAATAAGAAAATCACTCAAATTTGCTTTTGGTATAATGTAATTTCCATAGTCTAAAATAAACATAAAATAAACAGCAAATAATGCCATTAGCCAAAAAACACAAAGGAAGAAATGCCCATTAACATGATGTATAACATAACCACATTTGTTTAAGAATGTATTCCAATTCAAATGGCAAATCCCGACAATGCAAAAACTGCAATTACTTTTGCGTTCACCTAATAGTAAAGAACATTTCTCTTTAATTCCAGTTTAAGTGAAAAATGGGAGAAAGATTTACCTCAGCAGCTAATTTTATTTCTAAAAATTTTTAAGGATACTTTAAAAAATTCAAATGAAGAATGTCTCCCATATATCTAGTTTGTTTGTTTTAATCTCTATCTCTTAAAGAGAAGTTGAATTCTGTCTCAGTGGCTGCTCGTATCTCTGGCTGAGGAGGACTGTGCTCTTCCGCCTGCACTTGGATTTGACATGGCACTTGTAAAGACACTGTCCTCATTCCCATCTCTCTCTACTCCATGCTGCGTCTTCAGGCCTGCTTTTTTTTCATTGTTTTTTTGGAAAAAAAAAAAAAAATTCTCAGCAAACTGACACAAGAACAGAAAACCAAACACTCCATGTTCTCACTCATAAGTGGGTGTTGAACAATGAGAACACACGGACACAGGGAGGGGAACATCACACACCAGGGCCTGGGGGGTGGGGGGCTAGGGGAGGGATAGCAGGAAGTGGGGGGATTGGGGAGGGACAGCATTAGGAGAAATACCTAATGTAGATGAAGGGGCGATGGATGAAGCAAATCACCACCATGGCACGTGTATACCCATGTAACAAACCTGCACAATCTGCACATGTACCCCAGAACTTAAAGTATAATAATAATTTTTAAAAAAGACTTTTCCAAAAAAAAATTCACAGTTTAAAGCAGACAGTTACTTTTGGCCTTCCACCGGCAGTGGGTTTAGTGGGCAACAGGACATAGTGGAAAGAATGTAGGCACCAGTCACATGGACCTAAGTTTGAGCCTGGCTGTGCCCACTATAGGCTTAGGGGTAACTGACATCATTCATCATCCTTTATGGCTTCGTTTTCTCCTCTCATCTCCTTCAGGGACTGTGATGCCTGTGATAAACATTTAGGATTATCTGGGTTGCATGGTAGGAGTGCAAAAAATAGAAGATAATTCCACCTTTGTGAAGAGGTGGAGATGGGGTTAACAGAGCCTCTGGAAATTGTTGACTTTCTCATATTTCCAGAAGAGTGGTTTTGGATCTCATCTGGGTCACAGAATTATTCAAGAGTCTGAAAAATGCCGTGGTACCTTTCCACAGAAAAAGGAAATACGCAAGTGACACAACATATAAAAGTGCAAACACTTTTATCATGTTGCTTGCTCTACTTCAGGACTTCTCAACCAGCTTGACTATGAATATCCTTTTTAAAAAAGGTTTTTTTTTACTTTAAGTTCCTGGATGTAAGTGCAGAATGTGTAGCTTTGTTACATAGGTACATGCGTTCCATGATGGTTTGCTGCACCTGTCCACCCATCTTCTAGGTTTTGGATTCTGCATGCATTCGCTATTTGTCCTAATATTCTCCGTCTCCTTTTCTCCCCACCTTCTGATTGGCCATGGTGTATGTTCTCCTCCCTGTGTCCATGTGTTCATATTGTTCAGCTCCCACTTATGATTGAAAACATGCGGTGTTTGGCTTTCTATTCCTGTGTTAGTTTGTTGAGAATGATGGCTTCCAGATTCATCTGTGTCCCTGCAAAGGACATGATCTCACTTTTTTTTGTGACTGCATAGAATTCCATGGGGTATATGTACCATATTTTCTTTATCCAGTCTATCATGGGTGGGCATTTAAGTTGCAATGATAACCTAAACCTTCACCCTTTAGAGACAACATGACCTTTGTCTTTTTAGGAAGATCATATGATAACATTAGAGATGATAGATTGGGGGGGGAAGTCCAGGGGAGAAAGGAGACCAGGTAAGCGACTTTTTAGAATTTGTTAGACAAAGGAGAATAAAAATGAGGGCTGGACTACAGGATGGGATAGGAAGGTATATAGGTTATCTGTAGCTGCATCACAGTTACCCCAAAATGAGTCACTTTACCTTTAGTATCTCAGGTTCTGTGGGTCAGGAATGTGGGCATGGCTCAGCTGGTCCTCTGAGTCAGGGTTTCTCGCCAGCTGTAGTTAAGGTGATGACCAGGACTCCTGTTATCTGGACGTACAACTGGGTCAGGATCCTTTTTCAAAGACTCTCAGGGGTTGTTGGCAGGACTCAGTTCCTTGCTGGCTGGCTGTTGGCTGGAGGTCACTCTCAGTTGTAGCTCTCTCTATCAGAACAAACAGAGCCAGAAAGAGAATGGGAGCAAGATGGACATCTCGAAATTTTGTAACTTGATAACAGAAGCAGCATCACATGGTGTTTGCCATGGTCTATTGCTTGAAGTCTCGAGGTCCAGCCCCTGCTCAGGACCTTACACAAGGGGACTGCACTAGGGTGCAGACACCAGGAGAGGGGCCATTGGGAGCCACATCAGAAGCTGCCGACTACAGGTGCGTCTGGAAGAAGAGGTGGAGAAACCTGAACTGACAGGAACAAGACTGAGAATTTTGGGGATAAAGAGGGAGCAGACAATGCCTCCAGAGCTTTAGTTTGGGCAAGGATGATTGCTGATGCCATTATTTGAAATGCACATGGCAGAGTGAGGAGATAGGGGAAGTGGGTTAAGGCTTGAAACATTAAATGTCAAACTGAGGGTGAGTCATTCTGGGCCCCTGGCTACTCAGAAGCCCAGTAGAAAGGAACTCTTCACTTCCGACTGGGCACCCACAGTCACCCTGCTCTGTTCTCCTGCACTCCTCTCTGTGCTTCGAGCTTACACCAACTAAAGGAAATCACAGTGAGGTTCCCAGCAAGCAGAGGTGATTAAAGTGGGTTTAACATTCCAGTCATTTCCATGGAGATTACTAGGCTCTGACTTTTGTGCCAGGTCCCTTCATCTGCTGCTAGAGCTGAGGAATCAAAGAGGCCAACAAAGCCCAAACTTGCACGAGGCTTTAAGGAGACCATATACAAAGTCAAGCCTGCCCGGCTCGGCTCTTTTTGAGAAACCTGGCAAGTGGCTTATTTAACATTATTTTTTTCCATGTGTGTAAATTTCCTAAAAGGTTGACCTAAATGATTTCTTACCAAGATCTGATAGCCCAGGACAATGGAATAATCCATTTTAATAGGATTACAGGCTGTGCTTAAGGGAGACTGGCAGCTTTTAGGCTCCGTATTATAATACGTGCTTAAAGAAAGCACAGGAGAGAGAAGACAGAAGACACGTTTCCCGTGTTGTTTTGCAATCCCTCAACTGCCCATAACTCTAGCTCACGGTATCTGGCTGCTCAAGCTGAGGACATCTGGGATCCTCTTCTGGCATTGTCTCCAACTAGTTCTGAGTCTTTACGCCTCTCTGGACTTTCGTGAAAGGGTACATTGAACTAAACAATCCCTCAAGGACAGTACAGTTAGGGCCTGATTTCTTCAGGTCATCCTTCCCCCAGGGTCTCCTCCAATCTCCATTATTTTGGGTTATTGATTGCATGAGTCAGCAGGGAAGAGACTGCAGGCTTGACCCAGGGAATCTCCAAGAGAGATTCTACGTGCTGGAGCCTGGGCTGTTCCTGCGTCTTGTGACTCTGGTCATGCATGTTTACAATGCAGAGTCTCTGTGGTGTTCAGTGTGGAAAGGGAGTGTATAAAGCGTGTCCCTAGTGCAAAGCACTCCTCTGAGTAGCAGGCCTTCCGTCCTTTACTTATGTTTGGAGAGGGAATGCTGGCTGACATGCAGGAGGACCTGATCTGAATGTTAAATGGAATTCCTTCTACAACGGCGCATTCTGTGAATGGCAAGGCCAATCAAGAAGAAAAAAATTAAATTCCATCCTCACAAAGGCAGGTGAGACCCATGTCAGATCAGTAGCAAACTGTTAATTAAGAATATATTCTGCAAAAGGGTCTACACTCAGTGCTCCAGAATGCCTTAAGTCAGCGCTTTAAAGGCAATAAAGCTAATTTGAAAATGTATTCATTGAGTCATAATGAGTGAATGAAAACAATATTTTGTCAAAGTTTCATTCAATTAAAGAAACACAAAGAGGCTATCTTATTAATCACCCATTTGAATGTTCTGTATATCAACTTGGTTTAAAAAAACAAGCTTATTTTTTAGCCTCAATCAAGCTGCTTGTGTGTCTAGCAAGAGCCAATCTGCTCATTTGAAGACATGATGTTTTTGTCTGCATATGGACATATATACATATATATATATATATATTTTTTTTTTTCTTATTATTACCTGGTATACACTCTGGATTTCTCTTGCCTTGTCTGGAGAGTGGACCACACTCTGCTTTGCTCACCATGGCCCAAGATTAAAGGTTATAAATGGAATCTGAACCCAGGGGATAGAGGAGTAGGAGGAACAAAGTCAGCTAATTCATCAACACTCTTTTATTAAGCACTTGCTTTGTGCACAGCACCATGCGGATATAGAAGGAGCATGAACCAGAGTGCCTGCCTCCAATTGCCTTTTTTTTTTTTGAGATGAAGTCTCACTCTGTCACCCAGGCTGGAGTGCAGTGGCGCAATCTCAGTTCCCTGCAACCTCTGCCTCCCAGGTTCAAGGAATTCTCCCTGTCTCAGCCTCCCGAGTAGCTTTTAAGAAAGATAATGACAGTGAGTACAAGGACAACCTCAGAAGGCAGGGATCATGCCTATCTTGTTTATGATTTATATGGCCAGTGGTTTGATTAATGCATAATGTTAAAAGTTGTTATTTGAATGTGAAAAATAATGAGGGCAAGTAGTATTCAGGAAAAAGAGAAGGTTTGGGATCACAGAGCATGCAGAGAAAGGGCGTATGCCAAGAGCACAGCTGTCCCTGGGTCTGCTGTCTGGTTTTCTCTGTCCCTGCTTTTCTCTGGCTACCAAATCCATCCAGTACTTTAAAGCTCCTTTAGCTTTTTCTCTAAGTTACCTCTCGATCTTGAAGCCAGAAGAGATCTCCCACTCCTTGGCTGCAATAATAGTTTATTTTAGTTAGTAATGAGGCATTTATAAGACATCATATATTTCAATGGAGGCAAGTAGGAGGAAATGAGCTAGATTTTTTTGGAAAATATATAATTTAATTTTTAAGATAATCCCAGGAGAAAAGTACTATCATTATCTTCTTTTTACAGCAGTGGATTCAGGCACAGGCAGGTTAAGAAACTTAGCAAAGCAACCAGAACTGCTAAGAGGTGGTCCAGAATGATTCTCAGGCCTGTTGGGCTCCATCTCCTCTCACGTTCACCAAGGCATGCTGTTTCCTCTCCTCCTCTCTTCTGTCCTCCCATCCCGGATCCTTCCCCTGGAATGCACTTGGTTGACTCACATCTTATATCACTGGAAGATTTTACACTTGTGGAGGGCAGTAGGCTGGCATCTCTGGTTCTACGTTCACTACATTGCCCAAGATACTCTAACTTGTCTTTGACAAACAGAGACAACCACATTTCCACTGTCTGCGCCTTCGCCCTGATTGAATACTTTCCCTGCTTTCTATAGCCTCAAATGAGGCCCACGATTACCTCCCCTTTTCACCAAACTCCCTGATGTCAGCTAGGAAGCCAGTTGAATAGGGGACAGCCAGGACTTGAGATTGGGGCTTGTGTATGATGAACCTTACTCCATATAATACTTAAAGCTGATATGGTGAGGCCAGTGTTACATGCATCTTAGAATTCCAAATTCAAACTCAACACATACTTAGTCAACATCATAAGCAGAGATGTAGTCCTCAAAGATTAAAAGACAGGGACAGGACAAGGAAAATGAAAGAGAAAATACTATTATTTCCTGGAAGGAGGGAGTGTGACAAACGTGACTCAGAAATAAGGTTAGATCAGAAGTCCCTTCAAGGGCAATTCAGTACCCAGATCTATGTTCCCTGGGCTTCCACTGTGGGTGGGAAAACTGATATGGGTTTGCTGTGATTGCCACACCCAGTCTACCTGGGCTGCCTTATATCCAGGATGTGTAATTATGCACAGGCTCTCCACATTCGAAAGGTGGCCTGCCTGTGGTCACAGGTTAGATGACATCATCTGGCACCAGTGGAGTTAAAATGCCAAGTCTTGGCACCCTTGGGGATGTGCTCAGACAATGCAGCTCTAACTATAGTATGCAATCTTGCTCCTTCAAGGACAAGAAGAGGCGACCCAGTAATTCTGATCTGGGTGGAAACCGCGTTCGCTAATGCTATCCTCACACAGACTCCAGCATGGCCGGCCAGTTCTTCTGATGTCTGCTCAGTTCATTTTCACTTTTGCTTTAATTTTTACCTTTGTCACTTGTCTATTTGATTTCTCAAACCAATCTCTCTTTACCCCGCAGTTGACTTGGTCCCCTGATGACAAGAGCCCTTCTGTGAATCTCTGGCCCTATTTTCTTGTTGCACTTCAGCTCCTGACCCTAGATGATGGCCTCAGCCTCAGACTTTGTATTTTGGGGAGGAGTATCCTTGACTAAAGCCAGTTGTCCTTTCCTAGTCCAGTTGCAACCCCTTTATTTAGAGCGTTTTTCTGATTAGTCACTCCAGGGTGCATACATACCTTTGTGAGCCAGGCTATACCCCCTGCCAGCCCTGCCCAAAGCCAAGTTCACCCTCAAACTTTTTTGCTTGGGTCATCAGAAAATGGACCTTCTGTGTATTTGAAATCTCTAAGACAAGTTTGCAGAAATGCCTCTGGGCTCCTTTTGAGTGATGATTTATGCATGGTGAGTAGAAGGGCATGTTATTTTATTCCTTTTAAAACTTAGTCATGATCTGGGGGAGACCAGTACATCTATATCTGTACCTGTTCCTTTCTCTGTACCTGTGTCTCTTTCTCTATCTAAATCTGTATATCTACATCTATATTTGAATATATAGAGATACAATCATGTGAATTTAGTAGTCCAGTAGAGCTTTGTCCATTATTTATGTTTGACCTAGTAGATTTTGACAATTATTTGCAAGGCAGAGATGCCAAGTTGTATCATGCCCTCAAGAAATATATGTGTAAATATAGACCAATCCCTTCAAGTGAAATAAAAATATACGGTGTTTGTCTTTGTGCTAAGGAGATGTACATATTCAAATCATGTCAGAATACCCGCTGGGAAAATGAGACTCTCATGAAATGACCTAGAGTGAGTCCTTCAAACTCTCAGCCTCAGTTTCCTCATCAGAACAAAAGGAAGGATTTAGACCAGATGATCTTTGAGGGTAAGCCAGCTCCTAGGATACAGAAGTTTTTGATACTTGACTGTCAGTTAATGAATAGTTTTTGCTCAAAATCTGGTCTTTCAGAATCTTTTTGTAAAATTACAATTGCATGCAGAAGAACAGAATGCTCCTGGGTCTGGGTTGTATCTCAGTCAAGGTATACTTAGGAAACTCACGCTGGGTAGCTCAGCAGGGATGGTTTAATACAAGGAACCCGTTGCACAATGTTGGAAGCAAAGTGAAGCCAAACGGGCCAGATGAGAAACTCAGAGACTAGCAGTAGCCGAAAGCCAGTATCATCCTTGGGTTGTAGGGATAAAGGTGAAGATAGTTTTGTCAAAGCACAAAATCTAAAATCCAGGGCTCCTAGGGGGAGGTGGGACAAGGGAGGGAGGGACATGCTAATGACAGCTGGAACCACCGCTCCTTCCAGTAGTGTCCCTCGCAGCAGAAAGAGAGTGAGAGAGCCAGCACGGGGCAGAAATAGCTTGCCTTGTTTGTGTTCCTCTTTCTCCAAATAATCTCAGAAACTAAAGGCAGCCAGAGGGCAAGGATGTCTGGGATCCACTGTTTGCAGCAGTCACTATCTGCAATACAAAGCAGGTGAGGGAAGAGCAGGGGAGGATGTGAGGGAAGCAGGCAGCTGGCTGGCCATGCAGGCTGGGAAATACTCTCTCAAGTCTTTATGAGGCCCATCCTAGCATGGTTTTCCTAGCAAGGGGACTCAGATATGGAAAGATGTTTCTTAGACCTTTTCACCCTCTATCACCTAACATTTGGATTGATGTGGTAAGCAGCTTCCAGATTCTCAGTGGTAACAAATCTGCTTCTAGGGCCAAACAAGCAAATCTGGAAGTGTGGGACTGCCAGTGAATAACTACAGTTCCTGAACACCTGCTATGTGCCAAGTAGTTTATAAGCGATAGCCCCTTCTATCCTCTGGCTACCCTCCTTGGAAGATACAAGCACCTGTATGTTAAAGATGAAGAAAATAAGGTAAGATGGAGCAACGTGCCCAAGGGCCACAGCTGGATGTGTAGGGGCTGGATGGAACTCAACTCAGGGAGTTCTGACTTTAAAGCTCTTTCTCAAATAGAGGCAAGGCTCCCCATTCTATAAGGAATGGCATTTTGATTTCTGGAAGCAACAGCTTCAAAATGCCAGGAAGCAGTAGCAACAGCAAACACGCGGGGAGGGAGTAACCACCAGGCCTCAAACCTTCCGAGAAGTGTCGGCCTGGAGAGGAGCACCCCTCCCTGCCAACCCCTCTCATTCAGGGGGCTTCCGGCTTCTTCTTCTTCCTGGCAGCTTGTTGGGATCATGCGCTTCTTGGCCCCTATAACCAGATTTCTTTATTTACAGAATCACACTTGGCTGGTAAATGTGCTTGGGGAAAATAGGATAATACAGATGCTATTTGGAAGAAATTGCTGAGTAAGACCATTAGAGCCAAGAGTAAAAATGAGCTGGGGAGATAAGTGGATTGTTTTTCACCCTCTGCAGAGAAGGAAGGCTGGTGGCAATGACAGTGAAAAGCTGGAACGCAAGCAGCAGAAGGGGAAGGTGGGGAAAGACAGGATGGGAATGGAAAAATGCTGAGTGACACAGAACAGGGAGATGAGTTCCAGTGGCTGGTGGTCTGGGAAATAAATGGAAGAGGCGAGAGGGCAGCTGTCTGGAATGCAGAGAACCCAGGGCACATGGCCCATGCACGCTTCACACTGAAACATTGTTGGGATGAGGACTTAGGGGTCACATACTAGTGTGGACTTGGAACAAGCATCCAGGAATATTCAGGGATACGTAGGAATCATCCAGGAATGCGAACAGGATTCAACACTTAGTGCTATGGTTTGAATGTGTCCCTCAAAGTTTATGTGTTGGAAACTGAATCCCAAATGCCACAGCACTGGAACATGGGGCCTAAGAAGAGGTAATTAGCTCAAGAGAGCTCTGCCCTCAGGTATGGATTAATGTTCTTATCTCAGCAGTGGGTTAGTCACTGGGAGAATGGGCTTGTTATGAAAATGAGTTTGGCCACATCTCTCTCTTGCTCTCTCTCTCACCCTCTCTTGCCCTTCCATTCTTCACCATGAGTTGACACAGCACAAAGGCCCTTGCCAGACATCTTGATATTGGGCTTCCCAGCCTCCAGAGCTGAAAGAAGCACATTTTTCTTTCTTTCTCTTTCTTTCTTTCTCTCTCTCTCTTTCTCTCTCTCTTCCTTCCTTCCTTCTTTCCTTCTTTCTTTCCTCACTCTCTCCCTCCATCTCTCCATCCCTTCCTCCCTCCCTCCTTCCCTTTATTCTTTCCTTCCTTCCATCCTTCCTTCTTTCCTTTATCCTTTCCTTCATCTTTTAAGACAGGGTCTCACTCTGTTGCCCAAGCTGGAGTACAATGGCATGATCACAGCTCACTGCAGCCTTGACCTCCCAGGCTCATGTCTTCCTCACTCAGCATTCCAGGTAGCTGGGACTGTAGGTGCACATCATCACAACTGGATATTTTGTATTTCTTTTAAGAGAGATGGGGTTTTGCCATGTTACCCAGTCTAGTCTTGAACTTCTGAGCTCAAGTGATCCAACCACCTTGGCATCCTAAAGTACTGGGATTGCAAGTATGAACCACCACACCAATCCAATTCAATTTATTTTCTTTATAGATTACTCTGTATGTAGTATTCTCACATAGCAACACAAAATGAGTGAAGACAAGTAGGATCCCCATTAGCAGGTCACCCATTAGCAGGTTCCTGAGCCTCAGATTCTTTTTTTAATTGATTAAAGGTGTTAATAATATTTCTTATTGCATATGGCAGAGGTGAAGATCAAGTGAGGTAACTGATATGATAGTGTGTTACTGATTGGTAAAAACTATGCAAGGGTTATTTCTGGTATGTCTATCACATGCCCTAAAATTGCTTCTTTTAAAGGTGCAGGGTGGGAGGTGGTGACACACTGTTCCGTTCTAGTCAGGGTGGATAGAACTCAGAGAGTTCTCTGACTTTCAAGCTCTTTCTCAAATAGAGGCAAGGCCAAGTCAGGCAGAGCTCACCATTCTGTAAGGAATGGCATTTGGATTTCTGGTAGCAACAGCGTTGAAACTGTTGCTTGACCCTCTTTCACAAGAGTTGTGGCCAAGTGAGAGGATGCGTGAAGGGCTGCCCCCCGTGCAGTGGAAGGACTAGCCACAACTGGGGGCAAAGGGACACAGGGCATGAAGAACCTCGTGGTAGACATGGGTCAGGGTGGAGGGGTTGGCAGAATTAAATCACCTGTGAAGCTACACAGGGCAATATTAGGACCGATGTTCGGATATTTCAGAAAGGTATATTTCAGCCATGTTTCAGCATCAAAGGAAGATTTATTAATAATTTGAGTTATCCAAAGATTAGATGGGCTACTTTGTGAGGTAGTGAGTTCCCCATCATCAGAGGTCTTCACACTGAGGCTGGATATTTTAGAAGAGATACTTGTCTATAGTACTGGGTTGTACTGGATGTTCTGGGAGACCTCTCATAACCCAAACTTACAGTGACTGTTTTTCCAGCTCTATTCAAATGTGACTCACTTCTCAGTAAGGATACACCTTGATGGTAAGAAATGATCCAGGCAAGGAGGGCACAGGGGTCACAAAGAGGGATCAATTCTCTCTCTAAAAGCAGCCCAGAGCTTTCACAAGAGGCAAAGCTAGCCACGGCGATACCCCTGGCTGCTGGGAGTCATGCTGGTAGATTTTCCAGCTCTGTCAGACACCACTCCCCTGACCAGATGACACAAATCACAGATCATCCTGTTAAATATCCTGGAGGATAAAGTGAGGCAGGTAATAAGATTCTAATTTAGCAAGCGGGGTAATCAGGAATCAGAAAGATGGTCACTACAAGTTGCAGCGTGGGGCTGGTTGGAATCTGAAGATCTGTTATTACAGATCTCTCATTTTACAGATAGGGACACTGAGACTCAAGAAAACAGAACCATTTGCCCCATTTCGCTTTATGATTGGTGCCAAGGTCAGGGCTGGATCATCCTTTGGTCCTGTCACGTGGTATCTCCCAGTTGATTATTGAGGAGTTGGAGGAAGGGGCCGATATGCTCTCATTGAGACAATCAGATCAGAGAAACAGTGGACCTTCCTTTCTGACCTCTGTCCCATCCCGAGCCTTTGAGGAAAGTGTTTCAAGTAAATGGAGAATTTCTGGAGTCCAGCAGAATTTGAGGTCTGGTAGAGAAGCAGCTACAAATGACCAGCTAACCACCAGCCCTGCTTTTCTTTACCCTGCAACAGGATAGAAAAGCTACAATACAGCTGTGCATGGTGGCTCACACCTGTAATCCCAGCACTTTGGGAAGTGCAGGCAGGCTGGAGTTCAACACAAGCCTGACCACTATGATGAAACCCCATCTCTACTAAAAATACAAACATTGGCTGAGTGTGGTGGGGGGCATCTGTAGCTCCAGCTACTTGGGAGGCTGAGACAGGAGAATTGCTTGAACCCGGGAGGCAGAGGTTGCAGTGGGCCGAGTTCGTGCCACTGTACTCCAGCTTGGGGGACAGAGTGAGATTCCATCGGGGGAAAAAAAAAAAAAGAAAGAAAAGCTACAATACATGCCCTCTGGCCATGGGTGATCACTGGAGCAGCAAAAGGGAGTGGACTCACCAGCAGCAGCAGCAGGTTTGGGTTATCTGTCATGCTACGCAGAGTTATCACTGTAATTACATCAAGAACAAGGTTTCTATTTGAAAAGGGAGCCGGAGTACAAGAAGCGCCTCCCACCAAAACAACAGGTGCGTTGGTGACACCTGCTGCTGCTGCCGGTGCCTGGCATCTTGGCACATGCTGGCTTTGCTGGACCTCAGCTGGACAGAATGGGCAAAGAGGCCTCCACCCTGAAGGCCCTGGGACTTAGGTGGTGAGTCAGGATTTCTTTAGTCATTTTCCAGAATTGTCGCTTTCCTGCCTGACCGGAAGGAGAGAGAGACAAAAATAGACTTGAGAAAGGCAGGAAAGTTTGAGGAAGGGGTAGCATATATGTTCCAGAGGAATTGGCAGGATGGGAAAGCCCAGAAACCCTCAAGACAAGGCAGTGTTTAGATAGTGAGACTGTGATATGAAGGAGAGAAGAAGATAATATTCTCCACACATTTTATATTGATATCTATATATTATCATTTTCCCCCCAGAATGAGTCAATCACAGCCGCAAGATGAGCAAGACGAACTGGGTCTTGAATGAGCTGGCTCATGGCATTTCCAGGAAAATATACAGGGAGGCACAGGAAGGTTGGGGCGGAGTGGGAGAACCCTGCCTGCTACCTCTGGGTGTGCCCATGAGAGGCCATGCCCAGAGAGAAGGTGGAAGGGGACAGGGTGGAGAGAATGTTGAAGACACGTTGTCTACTTCCTTGAAAACACGAAGTGCAGCTAAAAAGAGCCAGCCTTGGATTACGAGTTAGGACACCTGGGATCGAGTCTGACCTCTATCACTAACTCACTGAGTACCTAGTCCTGAGCTTAAACTCTCTGGGTCCTGGTTTATTCATTGACACAGCAACACGATTCAGCATTCATATCTACGTTATAAGGGAATTGTGAGGATTAAATAATATATGATATGCAACATTTTTCTCAGACTACATACATAGCTTATATATTTTATAAATATTATAAACATAGGAAACTGTGCCATTATCCAAGCTTTTTTTTGCACTAAGCCGTGAGCAGCAATAACGGCAGTTGCTGCCAAAGCACCTGTTGTTTTAGTGGGAGCTCCTTTTTCAAATAGAAAACTTGTTGAATGCAGTTTTATGTAGGAAGCTTCAACATTTATTAAGGGCACAAAGCAAGGAGATCATTGTGTTGACTTAAGCGAAACACACCTGTTAAGAAAAACCAGGTCCTCTCTGTAACATGATTAACATTTGTTGGCGAGGGGGGAGAGAGAGAGATACAGTCACAGCTAATCATTATCGTGGGTGGCCGGGGACATAATAGTGACATAGACAAAAAACAATGAGAGTTGAGAAGGAGCTGAATCCCAACTGGTGAGATGAGAAAAAGCTTAATGGATAGCATTGAAACTGGCTTTGAACTAGCTTTGAAAGTTGGGTGAGAAGCACTGGGCATGTTGTTGTAAAGAACTGCCAGAAGTGGGTGTAATCCCAGCAGCTTGGGAGGCTGAGGTGGGTGGATCACCTGAGGTCAGGAGTTCAAGACCAGCCTGGCCAACTTGGCGAAACCCCGTCTCTACTAACAAAATATAAAAAATCCGGGCACAGTGGCGCACATCTGTAATCCCAGATAATCAGGAGACTGAGGCAAGAGAATCATTTGAACCTGGGAGGTGGAGTTTGCGGGAAAACAAGGAATTGCTGGAAGTGGAAAGTGTAGGTATCACAACCAGGGAGCAGGAAAAGCGCATCTTTATTGTGGACTTTCAGCTTGTCATCTTTGTGGGCTGCTGGAAGAAGGGAAGCACCATTTCTGGGATCTTTGCCTCTCATATCGGTGGCGGCTCCTCCCTTTTCCTCCTATCCTGGATTCATACCTGATGGGCACTCTCACTAGCTTGAGACAGTTAGGGTGTTGGAGACCCAACCCTTGTAAATGCGATTCCAACTGGGTCCCCAAGATCTGGGTTTTGTATCCTGCTTCTCTCTTTTGCAGATGGCTGACTCTGAGCCTCGGTTTCCCTTTCTGCCACAAATATGTCACAACATTCGTTGTAATGATTAAATTAGAGAAAACACAAACACACATTTAAAAATGTTGCATGAAATGTTACTTCCCTCTCTCGTATTCTGTAGATTCTTTATTGGAGGTAGAGGAATAAAAAGGAAAGAAAAATCTTCTTTTTATTTTAATTGACAGGATCAAAAACAAGGATGTAAGAAACTCTCATAGAATGACCCGAACCAGCAGTGAAGGGCTCTGTTATTATTGGGAAGGTACCCAGGAGTTGTCTTTACTGCTCACTTAGGAGTTTTCTTGGCTGTGTGCTGGAAGTTATATCTCTTGACTTACAGAGGAGTCCTTTAGAAGGTACAATTATTGGCAAAATTAATTTTGAGCCGTTGAACTTGTTGCCAAGGACAATACAAATGGGGAGGTAGTTATTTTTTCCTCTTGTGATGTTTTGGAAGCAATTTACAAGGATGAACATTTTATTTAAAAAAGGAAGCTATGACTTTTCTCTCATCCACAAACTCTGCATAGGTAGCAAAAAGTAACTCCAGTTTGTTGTGCAAACGCTGCAGATACCATACTCTAGAATTCTACACACATTAAGCTTATCTCATGAAATTGCCTTCCCAGCTTGGAAACAGAGAATAAAGAAGATCCTGAACTGGCTTGTGGAACACATCCAAGATATTTCAAATATTTCATATGACATAATATGAGTGGGGTGTTTTATTCCCCCAGGGCTTGGAGGAGGGAAATTCCTGACCACATAATTATATTCTGACCTCCTGAAATTTACCCTTCCCCTGCCTTTTGCAGGGATAATGCTGTGCTTTCCCTACTGACTGGAGGCCTTGTGCTGTATGGAAAGAGACTTCTCATTTTGTCCACCTACCCCTGGCTAAAGTGGCTGCTTTCTGCCCTAACGATGTCAGTCTTGTGTATTGTGTGAGGATTTAGGACATCTGCTGTGTCTGATGCTAAGTGTGCTTTGAACTTAACAAATTGCATTGTAGCAAATCGACAACACCCTGGTGACATGAAAGCATACTGGCGTGCCTGAAACACAGGCTGGGAATCAGGACTCAGTGAACATGTCCACAGTGCAACTTGTCCAGGTATGAACAGTTTCAATTTCTAAGATCAAGTTCCAACAGGTCTGGAAAAAGAGAGAGGTAGAATCCAGCTGAGTAAAGGGTTAGCTGTGCTTGCATTTGGCTGAATGCATCTTGTTCTTAAAATAATTGCACAGTTAGATTTGAACAGTTTTTTATGTTTGGTTTTGTTTACATTTGTATTTTTTCTCAAGGAGTGCTTTCAAAAGAGAATTTATGTCTGTAACTACATCTTTGACCAAACTGGCTAATCACCCAATTAAAAGTTGCATTTCAAAAATAGGTAAAGTAAAACATAGATTGTTTGTATTACTATGATAGATCATTTCTGTGAATAACGCTGGTGACCTCCTAAACAAACTTACTCTTTCCAGGTCATAAAAGATTTCCCAGAATCAGAAGTGGCACAGACGAGTCGGACTCCATCTGTGGCTCTTTGGTCCATAGATGATTCAGTACTAGAGACATTTTAATTTTTAAAAGACAGCCTTTCTGATGTTACTCTTAAGTTGTTTGCAATATGTTCATAAATAAAAAATATTTTAAGAATAAAGTTGTACTAGTAGTTTGAGCCTCTAATGTACCTTATTTCTATTCCTTCTCTTTCTTCTCCAATGAAATTCCTTTCAATAAAGATAACCATCATGTTCAGTTGAAAGACTATCCATTCATACTTTTCTTCCTTTTTTTTTTTTTCCCTTTTCTTGAGACAGGGTCACCCTTTGTCACCCAGGCTGCAGTGCAGTGGTGTGATCACAGCTCACTGCAGCCATGATCTCCCAGGCTCAAGTGATCCTCCCACCTCAGCCACTCAAGTAGCTGGGACTACAGGTGCCTGCAACCATACCCAGCTTATTTTTTTTTTTTTTTCATTTTTGGTAGAGATAGGGTTTGACCATATTGCTCAGTCTAGTCTTGAACTCCTGGACCCAAGTGATCTGCCTGCCTTGTTCTCCCAAAGTGCTGAAACTACAGGCTTGAGCCATTGTGCCAAACCCATCCAAGCTTCTTAACGGCTTCTAAATAGTAAATTTGTTGTGTGTGTATGTGTTTTTTCACCTATGCCTATTCTACAACTTTTTTCACTTAGTGATATAATTGCCAGAAATCATTCCATGACAAAACATATCCTCTTTGAAAAACACTACATTAGGTTCCATGGTATAAATGTACCATAGTGTACCAAGTCATTTTCTTACTGGTGGACACCTATGATGCTTTAAACTATTTGCTATTATAATCATACAAGGAAAATCCTTGAATGTGTCATTTTGCATCTGTGACAAGTAGTTCTCTAGGCTAGGTACCTAGAAGTGAAGTTTCTGGGTTGAAGGATATGCATATTTTAAATTTTAATAGAAACTGCCAATCTTATCTCTAAAAATGTACCAGTTTACACTCCCGTCAGCAGTATTTAAGAACCTGTTTCTGTACACCTGAGCCAATGTTTGCTATTAATATTATTTTACTATTTTATAAACTGATGAGTGAAAGTGGTATCTCATTCTTTTAATTTGCCTTTTAATTGGGTTACTAATTGAGCAATTTTGCCTTCCTCATGATCTCTTTGATCATGCCTATAATATAAAATGAGGGCTGGCGGTGGTGGCTCACACCTGAAATCCCAACATTTTGGGGACCAAGGCGGGTGGATCACTTGAGGCCAGAAGTTCAAGACCAGCCTGGCCAACATGGCGAAATCCCATCTCTATTAAAAATACAAAAATTAGCTGGGGTGGCATGTGCCTGTAATTCCAGCTACTCAGGAGGCTGAGGCTGAAACCTGGGAGACAGAGGTTGCAGTGAGTTGAGATTGCGCCACTGCACTCTAGCTTGGGTGACAAAGCATTATTTTAAAATAAAATAAACATTATTTAAAAATAATGTTTATGCATTGCACTTCGGATTCTTAATTTTTCTGTATTATTTAATGACTTCTGAGGCAAACCTGAAAGTTTTCTAGCCAAAATTAATTCTCCTGTTCTTGCCTATCACAGTCTTTTATAGAGTAGATGATGACAATGTCACCAGATAAGGAGCTGTTCATCATTTACTTAAACTTTCCTTTTTATCTTTAATATTTTCTTATTGGTTTTCAAGAGCTATTATGTGTTAATGTCATTAGCCTTTCTCTTACTCAATTTGTTGCAAATATTTCTCTCTAGTTGTTCACATATGTTTTTATTTGATCTATTATTATTTTTGGTGTATGCAAATTTGCATTTTTATATAGTTACCTTTATTAGTGTTTCCATTGTAGCTTCCTCTATTGCTTTTCTTTAGAAAGTGTTTTTCACACTCAGAGAGCTTTAAATATTTATCTATATTTTCTGCTAATTGGGTTTACATTTAATTCTTTAACTGGAATTTATTTTTTTATATATTTTATTTTATTTTTTAATTGTACTTTAGTTTCTGGGGTACATGTGCAGATCATGCAGGATTGTTGCATAGGTACACACATGGCAATGTGGTTTGCTACCTCCATCCCTCAGTCACCTACATCTGGCATTTCTCCCCATGTTATCCCTCCCCAACCTCCCCACCCCACACTATCCCTCCCCTAGCCCCTACCATCTGGTCTTTGGTGTTCTGGTCTTTGGAGTTTTCATCCTTTATGGAGAAGATGGGAAGGTTTCTTCCCATCTTCATGGATTTATCTGTGGTCTTTGTAGTTGGTGACTTTTGGATGGGGTCTCTGAGTGGATGTCCTTTTTGTTGATGTTGAAGCTATTTGTTTCTGTTTTTTAATTTTCCTTCCAACAGTCAGGCCCCTTTGCTGCAGGACTGCTAGAGTCCTCTCCAGCCCCTGTTTGCCTGGAGATCACCCACAGGAGCTGCAGAACAGTAAGGGTTGCTGCTAGTTTCTTCTTCTGTTATCTTCGTCCCAGAAGGGTACCCAGCAGATGTCAGCCTGAGCTCTCCTTTATGAGGTGTCTCTTTGGATATACAGGGGTCAGGAAGCTGCTTGAGGAGATAGTCTGTCCCTTATCAGAGCTCAAGTACTGTGCTGGGAGCTCTGTTGTTTTGTTCAGAGCTGCTGGGCAGGTATGTTTAAGTCTGCTGCAGGGGAACTCATAACTGCCTCTTTTCCCAGGTGCTCTGTCCTGGGAAGGTGGGGCTTTATTTATAAGTTCCCAACATGCTGCTGCCTTTTTTCAGAGATGTCCTGCCCAGCAAGAAGGTAGTCTAGTCACAGTCTGCCAGTACAATTAGAACTGCCAGGGTAATGGCAGTCTGCCTCAGTAATGGTAGATTGCCTTGGAAATGGCAGACTTCCTCGGTAATGGCTACTGCCTCGGTAATGGCTACTGCCTCGGTAATGGTGAACACCCTTCCCCTCACTGAGCTGGACCTTCCCGGGTCCAGCTGTGCTTGCTGTGCAACTCCAAATCCAGGCCGTTTCAGATTGCTGGTCTTTGTGGGGGTGGGACCCACCGAGGCAGATCACCTGGCTCCCTGCTTCAGCCCCCTCTTTTCAGTTGAATGGGTGGCTGTGTCTCCCAGGCGTTCAGGTGCCAGTTGAAGTGGCCACCCAGATTTGTGTGGGTTTTTGTGTGGAAACCCACCGCGCTGGCTGAAACCGCCATGCTGGAATCTTGCGGCGCTTTTCGGCCTGGGAATCTCCTGGTCTGTGGGCAGTAAAAACTTGTTTGGAAATGTGGTGATCACTCAGCCTCTGTGTTGCTGGGAACTGCACTCCAGAGCTGCTCCTATTTGGCCATTTTGGATCTCCAGTCGGAATTTATTTTGATGTGCATGTATACTAATGTTTTCATTAGTTTTACAAATGGTTTAACATTTTTGCAACATCTTTTGTTTAGTAATAAAACTCTCCCACATTGCCTTGTGGTGTCCCCTCTAACAATTAGTAATTTATTGCTTATTTGTGGACTATCCATTCAGTTTCACTAGGCTGCTTCTTGGTTCTTTGGCCAATGGGATACTTATTAAATGATCACAGCTTTATAAGATAGCTTAGTCTCTGTAAAGGTAAGTGAATGCTTCATTAATCTTGTCTCCTAAATATAGCTGTATTTCTTGAGTGTTTATTTCTAGAAAACTTTAGAATATTTTGGCTTTCAAAATATTTAAATAGAATTTTTATCTAGATTGTATTTTTCTTATGTCTTCCTTTTATAAAATGCTAACATGTTGGAAAAATTTAGTCTTCCCAACTGGAAACATTATTTACTCAAATCTTTTTGTGTTCAGTTTTGTAGTGTACTTTATAGAGAGAGTCCTTGCATATAGTTTTAGGGTGTTTTTTGTAGGTAGTTGATGTTTTCTGCTTATTTCTGTAAATGTTATTTTACTTCCACTTTGTCTTTTAAATGATTATTGCTGGCATATAGTAAATCTAATTTTTTTCACATTTTCACATTTTTTTACATTGCATATGGCCATTTACTGAACTCTAATAAATTATAAGAGCTTTTAAATTGATTCTCTAGTGATTGCTGGGATATAATTAGATTTCAAATCTGGCTATCATTTAACTTGTTACAGTTTTATCAATTACTCCTGAACTGTATCTCAGATTTTCTTTTATACTACCATACAGTAGTGGAGGCTGGGGCCTGAGAAAAGATCTTTGATGAAGCCCTCACCTAGTAGGAAAGGCTATAAATAAGTCTTGAGAGAAGGTTAAAATATTGCCAAGATGAACAGTCTGCGTTCATTTCAGATGGAAGAAACGTGCAAAAACATAAAAGCATGAAAAACAGCAGATACGGTAAGGGCACTGGAAGTCGTTTGGTGTGGCCGATGCAGGACGTGTGAATCAAATCCCAGCTGCGTGGTACACGCTCTCCTCTAGGTTGCCTGCTCCTGTCACTCCACTCTGCTCTCCTACCATTTCTCAGCAGATCATCTATGACCAGGTGACATTGTGCCTCTTGCCATTCCTTGTCTTTCCTGCCCACGTTCATGCTGCAAACTCCTACTCGCCTTTCAACGTCCTGCCCAGTAGTTTTCCAGGCCCCCAATGCTAAAGGAAGCAACGGTTAGTGCTACAGCAACACAGTTTTCTATGATGTGAACGTATTTGCCTCCCATCCTAACCAGGGTGCAAAAACGGAGTCTTTCTTATCTAACTTCAGCCTCTAGCCAGTTGGCACATTCAAGGCAGACAGAAATTGAATTTAAGCTTTTACAATTGAGAAGAATATTCCAGTTGCCGAGTATTATTATTATTATTATTATTATTTGAGATGGAGTCTTGCTCTTGTCACCCAGGCTGGAGTGCAATGGTGTGATCTCGGCTCACTGCAACCTCCACCTCCCAGGTTCAAGCATTCTCCTACCTCAGCCTCCCAAGTAGCTGGGATTAAAGGTGCCCATCACCATGCCCAGCTAATTTTTGTATTTTTTGGTGAGATGGGGTTTCACCATGTTGGCCAGGCTAGTCTCAAACTCCTGACCTCAGGTGATCTGCCCATCTCAGCCTCCCAAAGGGCTGGGATTACAGGCGTGAGCAGCCACACCTGGCCCCCAGTTGCCTATTATATGCATGTGATATCTCCTTCCTAGATTTAGTAATCCTGAGTGAAGCCCACCATGTTTTGCGATTCGTCTTTTTTTTTTTTGTTTTTCGTTCGTTTTTTTGTTTTTGTTTGTTTTGTTATTCGTCTATAGACTTCTTATCTGATTCATGTTGTTTTAGCATTGTTCTCTGCTTTTTTCATGTTGGCTTCTGAAGTATTGGTTCTAGCCCATAAGGAAGAATGAGCCAGAATATTTCTTATTATTTTTCTAGCATGAGAGAGACCAAATTCATTCAGTAGAAAAGCCAGATAGGAAAATCTAATAAAATGTCTGCCCCCAGCAGGGAGGGCAACTGATTATATTCTCCTAGGAAAAGTTTTGTTTGCTTGTTTAAATTTTGCTTTTATGAAGGAGTTCAACTTTGTTCAAGTTACAGAAGTGAAAGGCTACATGTGACATAGAAAAAGATATTTCATTGAGCATTTCTTAATCAGGAAAATTTGTAATCAGCTACACCTGACACAGTCACTTTAAATGCTGCATTATCACAACTGCAGGCTTTGGGGAAAATGGAGATTTCACATTTTTGCTAAATGGAGGCTTAGCACTATCCACACTTTAAGATGATCATTGGCATTAGAGGTGTGTCGAGATACAATAATGCAGGTTGGTTTAAAATAGATAAATAAAACGATTTTCATCTTTATCTAGTGCCAAGGAACAGTCGGGCAGAATATTGGATTGAGCCTGATGTCTGTTATGGAGTTCAACCAGAGGAAGCTGGCTTGAAGCTGATGTTGGTTAATTCTCCCTCTTGGAAGGCCAGACCGGCTGGAGAGGTTGCTTGCTGGCTCAGCGGACTGCCATGAAAGATGGATGGAGCAAGGCTGCAACATGAGGTGACCAAATGCAGATGAACTACAGAGGCCAAGTACAGAATCACCGGGGACCACAGAGGCCCACAGGGGGCTAAACCAGAGAATCAGATCTGCAGCCAACACCCAGGGTACAGATCAGGAATAGAATTGGGCTGAGGAGCATGGTGCAGGTGACCCACGAGAGACCAGGGCTTCTCCTGTGATTGATCCCAGGGCCCCCAGCTTCCTCTTGATGACCGTATGCAAAGTCAGGCTTTGGATGGAAAGATACTACCTGGTGCCTGAGCAGATTGATGGAAATGTTCTTAATTCTTCACCAGGCCCTTGATGAAGATATTAAATCACATTGACCCTATAGACCCACTCCACGCGGCATTATGCTATTTAAACCAGATGACAGGTACTTCAGTTCACTGCACTTTGATGAGTGTTTACTCAGTTGCTTAACATTAAATTAAATGAGAAAAATAAAAAGAGGGAAGAAGAAAGTAATGTAGAATCAGTTTTTTACCTATTTATGCTGAGTTTTGTCAAACATAATCACTTAGATTCCACTACCAAGGGCTGGTTATTAGCCACAAATTTGAAAATGGAGGCTAGGTTGTCCTATGATCATAGCGAAAGTGCATACTGTTAATTTGACAGAGAAGAGAAACGCTATAAAAGGAAGACACATGTTTCTAGAAAGTACCCCAGGGACATGGAGAAGAAACAAGGAGTTTTAAGACTTCAAAAGCGATGATGACATCATTTTATGACTTCACATGTCATTTATTAATAACAATGAGACCAGTTAACGTTTATCAGATGCTTATTCTATGCCAGCCACTCTTTTCAGGACTTTGGACATGTAGACTCTGTGAATCTTCACAAAATTGCTAGGAGTTAGTTACTATTACTCCATTTTGTAGGTAAAGAAATTGAGGTGCAGAGAAGTTAAGAAACTTGTCCAAGGTTGCAAGCTGATAAATGACAGAGCCAGAATCAGACTCAGTGTAAAAGCTTTTTATACATTCTCTTATTTAAATATCTCATCAGAAGGATGGTATTAATATCCTCACTTTATACACTCAGAAATCAAGGTTCAGAGATGTAATGCAAATTATTTGAGGTCACATGGCAAATAAGAGCCAGGAGTCAAAATCGCACTGTGTTTCCCCTCAATGTGGTACATGGAAGACACCACACTGTCATTTCTGTTGTATTCTGGCCAAAAATATATAAATCCAAATATGAGGAGACAATCAAACCAGTCCTCACTGAGTGACGTTAAGCAAAATAACTGGACTGGACTCAATAGCATCAATGTCATGAAAGGCAAGCAGAGCTGGGGAATTAAAGAGACTAGAGATACGCATCAGTCATGGTGTTGATTTTGTACTTTGTGTATTAAGATACCTCATCTACAAAGGACACTATTAAGGCAATAGGGGAGATTTGAATACTAATAATTTTTTAGACAATTGCATTGTGTTAGTGTTACATTTCCCTGAGTGCAGTAGCTGTATTGTGATTTTATAAGGGAATGTCCTTGTTTTTTAAAGATAGCCTGCTGAAGTATTTAGGAGTTGAATGTGGTGATGCCTATAACTACCTCTCCAGTGGTTTAGTTAAAAGAAGAAAAGTGTGTGCATGTGTGTGTGTGTGTCTATATGTGTCTATCTATATGTGTGTTTGTGTGGTGAGAGAGAGAGAAGAAATTTTAATAATTGATGAATTTTGTTGAAAGATATGTGTTTTCTGTACTATTCCTGCAACCCTTCAATATGTTTGTTTATTTTCACAGTTGAAAAGTTGGTGGAAAATACCTCTGTCTGGATGACTCCTCTGCTCCACTTCTTCACCTTTACTCTAAGCTGCACAAGGTCCACTCTGAAGATTTGAACCACGAGTAAAAAGACGGATTGCTAGTCCTCTAGCGATAGTGAGTACCACTTAATATTGACTGCATAGTCAATCAGCACATATTTTATTGGATATTTACTCTGTACCAGGCCTACCCTCTGGGCCCTGAGGATAAATAATGGTTAAACAAAGTCCCTGACCTTGTGGAGTTGGGAAAACTAGTGTAGAGGACTGAAAACAGTTAAATGAGGAAAGGCTTACTATAACTTCAGCCGCAGATGAAATAGGACATAGCTCAGAGAATGATGGTGAAGAATGTAGGGCTATTTAGATAAGTGATCAAGGAAGGCCTCTCTGGTGAGGTGATGTTTGGGCTGAAATTCAAATAAGTTGAGGGAGGAAGTCCAAAGCAGATATGGAGGAAGTGTGTCCTTTGCCAGAAGAGCAAGTGCACAGCCCCAGAGTGAGCCATTCTGGAGCCACCCAAGCACTTTGTGTATCTTTTAATATCACTATAACCTTTCCCTACTTTTGTTTTATTTTGTTTTTGTTTATTTTTCAAAATGTGCAATATGCTTTAGCAAGGTACCCTTAGAAAGAACATAAAATAACATTTTTCCTTAAGGTGCAATCTTTGCTTTTCAGAAAATGTAGACAAGGGATACATATACTGTTGAAAGATATATAGGTATAAGAAATGTCACATTTCATTCCTTTTAAAAAGTAAATATAACAGGTTCTTTCTCCATATTCCAAGTTTGCAAGGAAATATAGTTCTACTCATTTTCCTTGGGGTTACTCTTATCTGCTGGTTTCTGCAGGAGTTTGAGGATTCGCACAGCACGGGCCACCTGGGGAAGTGGCTGTGCATTTGGGTCATCTGCTGAAATGCTCTAACTTTAGACTTGCTCCCCATAACCTTTCTTGTCCGTATTAATTTCGAAGAGCACTTCATACTAATTTGGTCAGTTATTATTACCAACAAATTTTTTTGTTGTTTTTTTTGGAGATAGAGTCTTGATCTGTCACCCTGGAGTGCAATGGCGTGACCTTGGCTCACTGGAACCTCCACCTCCTGGGTTCAAGCCATTCTCCTGCCTCAGCCTCCCAAGTAGCTGGGATTACAGGTGCCCACCAGCATACCTGGCTAATTTTTGTTTGTTTGTTTGTATTTTTAGTAGAGATGGGGTTTCACCATGTTGACCAGGCTGGTCTCGAACTCCTGATCTCAGGTGAGCCATGGGCCTCGGCTTCCTAAAGTGCTGAGATTACAGGCATGAGCCACCATGCTTGACCTCATTTCATTTTTGACTGTAGCTTTTGATAACCTGCTTTCAATATTATGTAAATCATAACCTATGCAATTTTCTTAAAATTATTATGGTTTTATTATAATTAAATCTTATATTTATTTAAAACTAATGTTGATATAGGACATAAATCTAATTTTATTTTACTTAAAAAATTGTTGACAATAAATAAGAACAAATGCAGAACAAATTAGAATTTTTATAGTACAGTTTACTTGGTCATGAATGCCATATTCACAACGAAATCTTGGACATATAAAGAGAATTTGTGGTATGATGATTTGTGTTTAAGGAATTTAAGGCCTCTTCAAGGAGATAATCCTGAATGAACTATTAATAGGGCACAAATAGTATTTCATGAAAACAAAGTAATAAAGTCAATGCACCAAGTAAATAGATAATCAGTGACAGTTTGCACTATTAACAGGTAATAGAAAACAAGCAATTTTCTTTTATTCTCTTTTGTTGTTCAGAAACTCTTCAAAATCTCCTGTCTTAGTCCATTCCTGCTGCTAACATGAAATATCATAAAAAGGATGGCTTAAAAGCAACAGAAATTTACTTGGAACAGAAACAGTTCTGGAGGCTGGGAAGTCCAAGATCAAAGTGCTGGCAAATTCAGTTTCTGGTCGAAGTTTGATTTTTGGCATACAGACTGTGACTTCTTGCTGTGTCCTCACATGGTGGAAGGGGCAAGACAGCTCTCTGGAGCCTCTTTTATAAGACCATTAACCCCATCCGAAAGAGATCCACCCTCATGATCTAATCACCTCTCCCAAAGGCCCACCACCTCATATGCAATTACGTTTCAACATGTGAATTTTGGGGAGGCACAGATATTCGGACCATAGCACCTCCCTTCTTTGCAAATGTAACGAGGTGCTTATCATTTTTAAAAACAATTTTTAAATATTATGCAGAGCAAGGAATATTATTTCATGTGTTTGACCTATACCCAAACTTTCAAAATATTTTTTTGCTTTATTTTATTCTTACAGATAGTGTAATACATATTCTATGGAGAGCAATATAAACTACAAACATTTAAAAATAAGGAGCCAGCTTATACTGCCACCATTTAGAGATACCTAATGTTATTAAGTTTGATTCACGCCCTTCTGTTTTTTTTCCTTGTAGGCATATTCACAGTTTTACCAAAACTTGTTTGTTTTATATATTGTTTGGTAGTCTTTTATTTAACCTAACTCAATGATACATTGTGACATCTTCCCATGTTATTAGATGTGATTTTCCTACATATATTCCAGTGCATTTCAATTTGGTAACTCAGAATGACTTGTGACTTTTATGTACTCAAACTGCAATTCTCATTAATGTGTAAAAAGTACATAGAATTAAAATCACGCGTGCTAGAATTCTGCATAATAAGAATTTGTAATAGGAGAGCAAGTATTGTAATAATGGAAATGAGTAGATACTAAGTAGATAAAGAAACACTGCTAAGGTCTATGCACTTCCTGTTGAGAAAACAGCCCAGTGATTTATCTGTACATAAATGGAAAGTGTGCGGGTTTGTGCAGGTGTGCATGTGTGTGTTTTTGTAAATAATGGCTTTTTAAGAATCTGCCTTCAAGTCTGGCCTAGGTTTTCTGTAAATGAAAACGGAGAAAAAAAAAGCAGCAAAGAAAAGCAATTCTGGAAGAGCAACAGAAATAATTTGATATGAAAAATAAGGCTCCTTATAAATGGAAATCAAAAAGAGTTGACTGAGTTTGAAGAAGAGAAGACTCAAGGACAGATTTAGGGATTCCTCAAAGGCTTGTATTTTACCTAAACAGTGATAGAATAATGCATAATTTAAATTGCAGCAACAGAGAGTTCAATTAGGCCAAAGAATGGACTTCCCAATCATTAAATTCAGTGCAAGAATGTAGCATCTAGGATCTCTAACTGGAAATTTATTGGGGAAGGAAGGGCCGGGGAAGGGACAGCAGAGGGTGGGAAGACTGGGGAGGGCTAACATTAGGAGAAATGCCTAAGGTAGATGATAGGGGGATGGGTGCAGCAAACCGCCAAGGCACGTGTATACCTGTAGAACAAACCTGCACGTTCTGCACAGGTACCCCAGAACTTAAAGTATGATTAAGTAAATAAAAATCTTACAGAATCTATAAATAGGAATCGTAACATTTCAGATCCCTGATTGTTTGAGTTAAGGGTAGACTAGACAGCAATCTGTTTAAATTTCTTTCAGGTATAAAATTTCCATGTTTGCTTAAAATTTGGAAAAGCATAGAAAATTTGAACAGAACGTATGAAAGTCTACTCCAACAGACTTTTTTTTTAGCCAGTACACAAACTTTTCTATACAGAATCTCATCGCATGTATTGATTTGTGTAATTCCATTTTTTTTCATATAGCAGTGCAGTATGCCATGAGAATTTTTGGCATATCTTGAAACATTTTTGAAAAATCCATTTTGAATGGCTGTGTAGTATTTCACAGTATGGCTCTGCCCTAGCTTATTCCAGCCCCTCGATGCAGTTCCAGCTGCCTTCAAACTCGGGATTTGATAATGCTGATGCATAAATTTGAGAGAGTTCTGGTGTTGGGTTTGGAGGAGCTGTCTGCCTTTAAGGATGATCCTGCCTCTTTGATCCACCCTCAGTGCGGTTTCCAGAGGCAGCACTCTGCAAGCCTCCTCAGCTGCACTCATGACATACTGAAAAGTTATTACAGATAAAAAGGCTTCATCTTCATTCAATCTGGCCTCAAAGAGACCAATAGGGCTTTCAGGAACTCTAATGGTTTCTAAGATAAGTTTCTGTTCCCATCCAAGCCCATTCTACACAGGCATTCTTTCCACGTTTTCTCAGAATAAATATGTTCTTCATAACATATTCATTTTTGTTAAGAATTTTCATATTCAGATTTGTCATTAATAAGCCACTTTGTGAATTAGGCATGCTTTTTCCAGGGTAAATGGGGAAGAAAAACAGCATCGTCAGCTGAGAAGTCATGGCTAAGCCTTCCCAGGTCCACGGTGAGATTTGATGATGCCATTTCTAGAATTCTGTGGTAGAGCTGTGGGTGATGTTAGGCACAGTCCCGCACCGTCTGCAGTCAAGTAGGGAATGCAGATGTCTTTGTTTATCAAAATCCAGACATCTCTCTATAGGTCCAGAAAATATTCCACTAATCATTCAATGGTATTTTGACTCTTTCGGTGTCCATCGGATCTTTGATAGCAAATTCTGTTTATAAATGAGGATCCCATGTGAATTTGGGGGGTTAGTGTGTTGCATACAGTGTGGTGACTCTAGGGCGAAATATAAAGGGAATGACACTGAAATCGTATGAAAGCAGCCTGGGTCACACCAGATTCCTGACAGAGATTGCAATACTTGGGCAAGACAGTTGGAATTTCCTTATTTCCACTTCTAGTTGCCCAGGTTTAAAATGATAACCAGAAATGGAAAAACATTTGAAGAACTTATTCAGAAAAATGGTTAGCCCAGGATATAAGTGACCTAAATATGATGAGATTTTTGTATGTACAAAGCCTAGCATATTCCAGGACACTTAGTAACATGAAACGCGATAAACATTGATTTGAATTGAATTCTAATGTGTAAATCAGGATTCCAAAAGCCAGAGTTGCAGTGCTGCCCTACATCTAAATGGTCTGATTTATTTCTGGAGTTCACCTCCTCCACGGTGGGGCTGAAGTTAGATCGAGGTTTACCTGAGGAGAAGTAATGAGTCACTGCTTGCTTTTCTGCTGTGCCCCAATTGGTCTTAGAATCTTTCACATCCCAGAACACCAGGAAGCCGCTACCGATCAATAGACCTGGCACAAGTTGAAACTAGTTTTCCAACTCTTGGCTGAATCACTGATGGCCCTTTCTATCACTTTCCTCCTATGATCTATCATTTATAATTGCAAATCCTCATTTCTTATAGCAGACTTTTTTTGGGTCCATTTTTTAGCCTTACTGGAGAAGACTGAGTCCTGCAGTGTCTCCACGAAGATGTCCTCTGAGTTCTGGCTTCAGATCCTTCCCCGACAGACCAGAGGGCTCTTGTCTTCTCTCTGCTTCCCCCGATCCTGCCCTTGACAATAATCGACTTCTTGCCATTTATGTGAGTTATCTTAGGGTAGTCAGTCTCACACCACAGCCACGTGAGTCATGCTGGCAGCCAAGCTGAGGAGTTTCGCAACTGAAACCAAGTGATCATACACGCTTTCCAATTAGGAGAGGAAAAAAAGGAGTTCACTGGAAAGAATCCTTTTTGAATTTTAAGTACCTACATTTTGCCTTAAAACTTTGATATCTACCTTTACCATTTGTTTAAACTGGTAGCTGGTATGAAAAGGTTGTAATTTAATTTACCGCAAATAGATCTATTTAGTATTACAAGTTTAATACATTCGTGTTTAAAAATGTTCCAAAAAGCACTTTCCAGGTGCTTTGCAGTTGAATATGTTTGAGAATCATTTCCCAGGATTGTTTGCTTTTGGAAAGCAGAGGCCATGCTCGGATGAGCTTTGAACCAGTGTGAGTGTGGGAAAGTCTTCAAGTGCTCTCTTCTTCTTGAGAGTGGACGATCTCCAGCCTTGCCTTTTTAGACTGGGGCTGGGGTTGGGAGGACAAGGTACTCATCATGTCTCAGAAGCAGAGATTACAAATTGCATTCAGTCACTGTGACTTTTCTGGTTACAGAAGTTACGAGAGGCCCCGAGGGAAGACGATTGCCAGACCTAGCCAGGTCGCCGGTGTGTATAAAGGGGACACTCACCTCCAAGATCAACCCCACCCAACTCTGAGGCAATGCAGATACTCTGTCTCATATTCTACCACTGTATTGAGGAATGTAGCAATTAGCCTACTGAGCTATCATTCATGATCTAGGAATTTAGACTCCTAAACCCTAGAAGTACAGATTTAAGAGAATTCTCTAATTCCTGTCATTCGTGGTCTCTTAATCCAAGTATCTATGATGACTTGCTTCCCGAGCCCTCGATGTTAACTGGGAACACGTGTTACAAAAGTGGAGAACATGGCTTTCTCTTCTGGTTGTTCAAGAAATTTGTGTGCTTATGCTGAGAACAATTATTTCCTGAAATCTTGATTTATTTTTCTGTCTTATAAGATAACTTGTTGAGCTTGCCCATAGGCTTTGGCTGGCTTCCAGGACACAATGCTCTGCTTGGGTGACTTGAGCATCCAGTTCGCCCTCCCCAGGGGAGGAGAGTCTGCTTCTATCAAACCTTTTCATGCCTTCTCCAAATTGCATTACCAATAGGCAGTACATGGTCAGCGTCTTTCTGGGAAGGCCAAGATTTGTGCATGGAACAAAGAATGTCAATGCAGGAAGAAAAGTAAAACACATGAGTCAAATGTGCTATTTGGACAAGTGTGAACAACGCTTCTCAGTTTTTCTTGGCCCACGGTAACACATTTTGATTGGTGGGTGAGACACTGGAGATATTAAACTAGTCAGCTACTGGCACCTGCACTTAAAGCTTCAGGCTGCCATCTCTCAAATGGTACTCTTCAGGTTCTAACGTGGCTAAGGACTCCCTTTCAAGTATCCAAATTGTACCCCTAGCACAGATCATTTGAAAAGATCTTTGAATTCTGAAGGTCAGCGGTCACCTACCTTTTCCCTCCAGAAGGTCCTACTCAAAGCTCTCCCATCCTAATTGTCTCTCAGTGAATGCTGGCATGAGTGGGTTCGGAGAGTGTTGGGGGCTCCACAGCTGAGATAGCACAGAGAAGATCTAGAACCATTCATCCTGACAGTGATAGGGCCAGTCTTTCCCGAGTAGCTTTCTCATCAAAGCAGGGTGATCTGTTTCTGCTCATTGCGAAAGGCATAGATCCTCTGTAGGAGAACAACTCTATCCACTCTTATTCCACTTGCTTAAGACATTCAAAGGAAACCTTGGTTATTCCTCTCCAGAAACCTTCCACGTTTACCAGAGATAGTCACAAGAACAGCTGTTCTTTATCCGTAATTCAGTATGTGCCAGGCTCTGTTAATATGCATTCTTTCGTCAGACCCTCAAAACAGCTATCAGAAATTTCTATATTATGAGTGAAGAAACTGAGCTACAGAGTGATAGACTCACTTTCCAAAGGCCACAGAGCTTAGCCGTGGCAGATTTGAATCCTGGATCCTTGAGCCCCTTCTTGGAACTACCATACATACTCGCTCTGTCTTCAAAAGTTGCCCTTGGTTTCATTTTCTGGTGACCAGAACAAGAAAGGAAACCCAAGTTAATATCACCCACTTTGTGTTTTAACACGTAAGGTTTCAAGGCATCTTCTAAAGTGGCCTGTTCTCTATGACTGTTGCCATTTCACAGATGGACAGTGTCACAGGGGATTGACCAGACGGCCATGTGCGAAGGCTGGGATCTAGAGAATGCTAGGGATGGGTTCTGAACTCTGCGTGTTAAACAGGAAGTGCTTCTCACTGGGCAGAAAGACAAAAAAGGCAGGATGTGCTTATTAGTCTGTTCATGCAGTCTCTTCATCCTGTCATTCAGCAGATATGCATGTACCGTCAAAAGCCTGCCACATGTTTAAGGGCAGGTCTTTTATACTCAACCACTTCCTTGGGACATCTGAAGCATTTGCAAATAACAGGTGTTTAATGGATTCCTAATGATATATCGGGCAGGCAGAGCTTGATCCTGTTTAGGGGTGAAGGTGAACCCACCTGCATGCCCTAGGATTCGTAAACTAGGGCTCAAATGAGAGAGAAAAAATTCTGGAACTTGTTTTTCCTGGCGCTTTCAAAGTGCTGTTGTTGTCAGGATGATTATTTCATTCACATTCCTCAGATCTGATTCTCTTTTGTCCCCCTGACCCCGCGTAGCTCTTGAGCTATGCAGTACTCTCAGTAGATTCCACCGCAGAAGGTTTCAGGCTGCATTTTTATCGAAGGGAGTGGAGGAGTGAACTGGGAAAAGGGTGAAGATGATGTTTCTTCCTCTCCATCACAGCATACTCACACCAATACCCAGATGTGCTCATGCACACGCCTGGAGATCTGCATGGACACAGGCACACTATCTAAACACAAGCAAAGTCAAACAAATAAACCCCAGACCCCTAGGATGACGCATACATGGACATACATGTGCATTACACCCACGGCCAATCACACACAAACACAATTTTGCAATATGTCATCCGCACCTGATTGCTCTTATTCAGTGTGTCTTCCAACGTTCTTAAGGTTGAGAAGAAGGTGGCTGCTTATTATTAATATTTTGTGGTGGGTGTTCGTTGTTCCTGTTTTAGAGGAAAAAGTGCATCTCATTTAGGCATCAGGATTCCTGTGGGAATGGTAGGTGTTGTTTCTCAGTCACACCTGCCCCAACCCAGAGGACAAACAGACACCCAGGGCTCCATCTCCCTCCCTCTTTCCTTTATGGCAGGAGGGAGCCACTTTCACCAGGACCCACGGCAGGTGGGTGCTCACCTCACCTCCTAGCTCTCACCCCTCTGAAGTAAGGACGTGAACCTACCAGGAACTGACCGTCTAATATCTTCTTTCTCTAAATATCAGGCAGCTCCGCAATTTCAAAGACCTGCCCCCAGTAATTTTCCTCTTGCCAAGCTTCCCATCCCGAGGCTGGTCACGACCCAGGGCGAGGTGGAGAAACAACACCCCGATCCTCACCATCTGCAGGAAAGTGCTGGGGCCTCGTCTGGGGACCGCAGCCTCCCTGTTCTGGGACAGACCTGCCCGGCCTGCCTGGAGGCCCAGCCAATGTTTTCACAGCTGTGGGCTGGGAGGGCTGCTCCCCAAGCTCCTTGCACACAGTTGGCCTGCGACCCAGCAGCTGTGCACACCCAGGCATGACCCCAGTCCCTGTGAGGCGTGGGGAGAGCCTGGCCAGCGCACCCCAACTGGAACTGGCCAGCCTCGCCTGGGCCGGCTGCATCTCACACTTCTGACCCGCTTTGTGAATGCGGCTATTAAATGGTTCTCACATGGCTTCCCCGGCCTTCTATTACCTCCCCAGGCAGCGGCGACAGCCTTATTAACTGAAAATGGCTTCTCGTGGCAGTGTTCCATTTCTAATATTAATAATCAGCGTTTAGTAAAAACAAAGAGGGGGAAAATACAGGCAGAAAAAAACAGACTGCTTCGCCCCTTTGTCATGTATCACCTTGGCAGGAGGCCACGGACAGTGCCAACAGCAGAGTGGTTAGCTCCATGCCAGGGACACAGAGCCATGTGCATACACACGCATACGCTCGCGCCCACACACATACACACACACCTGCTCCTGGAGTGGCACCTCATTCATCACGTGGCCAACGTCAGGCTTAGGACCTCTTCCTCCCTTCCCTCCCCGCCCCCCTCAGTCCCCAGTCCGGCATCTTCAGTGACTTCGATGGTCCAGAATGATATCATTAGCTGATGTCTTTCATCGAAGAGAGGAAAGAAAGGGCGGCTGGCTATGGCATCATCTCTACTCTCTTCCTTTCTCCTTCCCGTCAGGCTAGTCATCTGCAAGACAAATGGCTCGTTCCTGCCAAGGCCGAGGAGAGTGGAGTTAAAAATGTAGTTAATTAAATTTACTCAAAAAGATCAGCTCTCCAGATTAAGAGCTGAGTTTATCACCACTGAAAATAAACAGGGCAGGAGAAGACAGGATGGAAGAGAGGGAAGTCGGGAGACGGGCGGGGCCAAGAGGGACTTGGGGCTTTGAATCCTTGGATGCTGGGCTGATGTTTAAAGACCTTTTACATTGTGAAAGATCTCAGAGAACAGCTGACGTCTCCTGGGGGCCTGGGGAGGTTTCTATGATAACAAACAATCCCACTTTGAGGGTGAGGGGACTGTTCCCTCTTTGGGTTTGCGAAGCCTATAGGAAGATGAGTTTTCTGTTCATGCTGAGGAGTGTAGGTCTTTGATTTCCTCCTCAACCTCTCATCCAGCACTCACTCCCCATTCTCTTCCTCTACCTAAGAGCAGAATAAACTCTAAACAGAAAACCTATGCATAGGGCAAAGGGGCAGGCAGCAGTCCTGCAGGGGTAATGCTCTACAGCTCCTATTTCTCCCAGTGTACTCCAGACCCCGCACCACCAGGACACCCACTCCCCTCCTCTGAGGAGCTGAAATGTCCCCTGTGCAGGGTCAACTGGTAGAAGACATGTGGATGCCTTTGAAGAGTCACTCAGCTAGGTGTATCCAGGTGAAATCTGGAGCCTACAGAAGGGCTTTCCTGTCCATCAGAGTTCATGCTCTGCTGTCTCACACCTTCACAGCACAGGCTGTTCTCCCACTGCAGGGCTCCTATCACTCTTTCAAAACCCTATGCCGATGTCCCTTCCTCCATCCCTCTTCATCCACTCCCAAGGCGAAGTGGATCTACCTGTCCTCTGCTCAGTCGGTCCCCACTCTCACTGTTGGGCGCTTTGCCTTCTTGCTCATCTCCCTGCTAAGCCACATGGCTCTTCACCTTGCTCAGCTTAGCACTCCGGTCGTGCTCCTGACAGGAACCCCAGTGCTGAGCCAGAGGCAGAGAAACCAGCAGGTGGAGAGTCTGAGGGGACGTGGTAGGAAGCATCTGTGTCAAATCAGGTCTGCACGTTGGTTTAGCCATGGGTGGCCTGAAACCAAAGAGCCCTGTGAGTTCATCAAAGTGTCAGTGACCGTTGACAAAGGACTTCCTGGCTTGAAAAATGGCTGTCACCCTCCTATCCTGAGCCTTACCTTGGAAACATTAAGAGAATAAAGTCGGGCCTTTTAGATTAATTTACTCATCGAGATGTCATTCTGCAAAAGCTATTTGCTAGCTGCAAGTGTCTCCAAGTTCCCTTGCTCTGAGCACGAAGTCGCACTCTGCCAAACATAAACACCCAGGGATTCTGGGGCAGTGGGGTCTGTGTTGGGAGCTCAGAATCCTGGAGGCAGAGGGAGCTCCCTGAAGCCTGGTGTCCTAGGAGTGCTGCTGTTAAGGCACCCGCTGGTCACACAAATTCCCCTTAAGCGCAGGCTGGGTGAGAAAAGAGGACTGCAGAATAAACTTTGACAGGGAGAAAGAAGAAAAAAGAATCCTTCTTATGCAGAAGATACACAACACATCAAAGTTTTTTTTATCTCTCCCCAAGAGACAGGCATAAGCTCAGAAAGCCGTCATCTACCAGGATATTAATGTCGTTACTTTTTCATTTCTTATATTTAATATCCAAGGAAACCCGGCTGTGTAATAAAGCCACACTACGAAACGCCAATGCAAGGCAAGGACTGAGAGGAGCAGGGCTTCTGAGTCACACAGTCTGCTGAGCTCTGTCTCCCAGTCATAGACACACTCCAAAGCGCAGTGTCTCTTCAGGCCCTGGGGGCTGTTCTGTAGAAATGAAAAAAGCAAGACCCAGTCTGACCCCCGGCCTTAACTCTGGGCCATTTCCCTCTGTGTCCTGGGGAGCGTGAACAGTGGAACATAGCCTCACTGTGAAGGCTGCCATGCTGTCCAGACCTGGAGAACACATAAAATAATGTCAGGCTTTTTACCCACCCTGGAGAGTCCAGTCCTCTTCACCTGCTGCATGGGCTCTGGGCATACCAGCTCTGTAGAAATCAGGACCTTGTCTCCTGACTTCTTGGCTTTATATACCGTTCCCCATTCAGGAGAGATGCCTCCCGCACGTTCCTCCTTTGCATAGGGCATTGCTTATTCTCTACATGTGTGCACGTGTGTGTATGTGTGTCCAGCATACAAAGAACATAAAGGGCTTTAGAGAACCCTGAAAAAGAAATAGCAATCAATATGCCTGTCCAAACAATTAGAAAGAGATATTTTCAAGTCTCCTAAATCTATCTGGCATGTGTTAAATGCACGCTGTCAGACTGCTTGTCATTAAATACCTTCTACATAATGCAAAGGCAATCAGATGTACAAATAAGTGATTCAATCTGGGTGATTGATTATTGGAATAAGGCTCATGCACCCAAGGTATGACATTTCCTACCACATCTCCATTTCATTTCTCAGGCGAAAATAATCTTTCCATCTCCTCTCAGAGAAAATGATCTGGTGGCTGGAGGTTTAAAGCATGGGCAAATACTCCTGGGTCGTATGCTTGACTGTTCATCTTGCTTGAATGTTCCTTGGACACATGAGACAGGTGTGTCTATTTTGTTTGCTCTCTGTAGTATTGAAACACCGTGCTAAACTCTCCCAAACAAACTACATGCTATACCCTCCCAAACAACCATAGAATAAGTGTTTAAATGTCTTTGAAGGTAGAGGTCTTGCAGATAACCTTAATATGACTTGGCTTTTCTTCTTTCTGTTCCTACTAACATTGCCATAGCATTTTGACAGCAAGAGATGGGAAACTGTCTAAATGTCCACTCACTGTAAGCTGGTTCAATTAGCTACAGCACGTGCATAAGGTGGAATATGATTCTGTGATTCTGAGGGAGCTCTATAAAGTATACAGTTAGGTGGCCAATGCAAGACTCAGTAGAGTGTGCATAGTATTTGGCCATTTGTATGTGAAAAGGGTAAACTTACGTAACAGCAGCTAACACATATTGGGTTGATGTGCCATTTGGTAGTTTAAAGATTTACAGTTATTAACTCAGTCTTCAGAGCAGCCCTGTAAGGTTTGCCCAGGATTATCCCTGCTTCATCACGAATCAAAAGGAGACACAGGAACTTGCCAAACCAGGCTTCAGGCTTTAGGGCTTACACCTTTAGTAACTCACGACAGTCCATAAATGGGAAAGCTTATTTAAGCAGAGAATTTCTGTGGGAGGGAACACAAGAATCTGGAATGAATGGGTGTCTTTGGGCAAGAGAACTGAAAAGTTGGGGATGGGGCTGGGAAGAAGATTTGAATTTCAACATATGCCCTTTAGTACTTTCTAATTTTCTTTTTTAACCATGTGCAGATATCATGGATTTCAAAACATAAATAGATCGTTTTTAAAAGAGCAAATATATTAGCAGATTATCTTAATTTTAACACCTGTCTTTAGTCTTCAGGATCGGTTGGCTCCCATCCAAAGGAAAGATCAGATCGACTTATTTCTAGGATGGGCAAAGGAGCCTGAAGGGTCTTGGCAAGAACCTTGCCCTCTCTCAAGCCATATTTTCTTTTTCTCCTCCTCCCCTCAGCTCCCCAGGCCCCACAACAGAGAGAGGAACACTGCGCCACTGTCTGAGAATGCACTTCTTGTTCAAAGAGAAGTTTTCATTAGAATAGATTTTTGCCTTTTGCAATTATGTCATTAAAAGTGTTCTGAACTTCAGACTTGAAATGAACTCCAGAAAGGGTCTGCCCTTTTAGCTTTCTGCCTTTACATAATTTATGGTTTTGAGTCTTATTAAAAAATGCAAAGGGATTCAGAAGAGGTCTAGGCAGGCACTCATCCCTCTGCCCTCCCGGCGTAGTCCTCATTGAATTTCTCTCCCCACAGCGGTGGGGGCACTGCCTTTGGGATTGACAGGTCTTAATCTGGGTCATGGGAAGAATACAGGCATGTGGACATTGTTCCTCAATCACCCTGCACATTCCTTTGGCTCATCTGTTACTAGCTGTAACATTCCCCTCCCACGCCCCTTTTTCACTGGTACCTTCTCCTCTTCTCCCTCCTCTTTCTTCTGTTCCCCACTTTTCCCTCCTTTTCATCCAGCTGTCTCTCCGTCTTCTCTCCTGTGACTCACCTGGTTTTGGGAGTGTTGCATTCAGTGAAGTAGACAGGACCAGAGGAAGGCGATGCTTGAAATCAAATTGCTTGCTTTCTCTTCTGTACTCTGCCACTTTCCAAACGTGTGCCTCTGGGCAAGTCACTTCAGCCTTTGAAGTCCCCCTGTGAACTAAGGCTAATAGTTGCCTCTATCTCAAAGGTTACAGGGTAGGTTAAATAGCATGCTGAAAGTAAAGAACTCAGCACTGTGTTTGCAAATAATAAGCATTTAATATTAGCTTTGTTTTTGGGGAGACAGATGGTGTTGTAGGTAAGGTCATGTCTTCTGGGAGCAGACTGCCTGAGTTTGAATCCCCCTGCTCTGCTGTTTAATGGTTAGGCCATTTTCAATGTCACGTCTACTCTCTAAGGTCAGTTTCCTTATCAGTGCCATAGGGCTAACAGTGCCATTTTTCTGTAGGATGGCTGTGAGGAGGAATGAGATGAAAATCTTTAAGGGACTGGTACAGAGTAGTCTTTCAATAAATGCAAGCTCTTGGAATGGAAATTTTGTGCCTAGCAGAGTGAAACAAACCAATAACATTCAAACAAACAAATTGCTTTAAGCCCTTTAAAATTATTTTATCAATTGCTTAGAAAGAGGAGTGGCCTCACCCTAAGCCAGATCCTTGGCTGAAACTATTGCCTTTGAGCCATGCTGTCTTTTGGAAAAGGCTGCATACCCCAGACCTGTGAATTTTCTGAATGAGGAGGCTGTCTGAATTTTCACCTGGCAACCTTCACCTCTGACCCCGCTCCATGGCAGGGATGCCCCTCTAAACGTTTCTCCATTCATGGCATGCCCTCCACCATCGCCCTGCTCAAGTTCCAGATAAGGAGTGCAGCAACTGAGAACGTGTGTGTCTGTGTGGGTGGGTGCAGGTGGGAACAGGGTTCCAGTGGAGAGGACCCAAGCCTCTGCCCACTCTCTGCCTGGGACAAGCTCAGTGCTCAAGGGTCCAGGAACTGTGGCTTCCAACCTGGGCTCAGGACCTTATTCTTTTTCTTCTGGCTGTGAACTCTTGCCAAGTTATTTAGCATCTCTCAACTTCAGTTTTCTCAACTGTGAAAGTGGAAAGACAGCACATTCTTCAGAGAGTTGCTATTGACATAATGCCTGCGGAGTAACTGACTCAGCAAATGGTAGAGGGCTTGTAATTGTTCTAGCCTTGCATGGTGGGTCCTCAGAGTAGCCAACCGAGGGTCGAGGTTGGGGGGTAGGGGGCTGGAGAAAGAAGGTTGGATTCCTTTAAGATCTGAGGTTTCCAGTTCCATCTGTTTCCCTTTAGGTAGAGTGTGAATGGTCCAGAGGTTAACTCCTGCTGTAAGGGGCCCCAGGACTGGGAGAGAGAGGTGGGAAGGAGCTGAATTGGATGGAAGGCTCTGCAGAGTCTCTGCAGAATCTGTCAACAGGTTTTCTTTCTGTGGGTGCTGCCTAAGTAGGGAGCCAGAAGTGATTCTCTCTACTGCCCCCTGGACTTGTTCTTGGCATGCTGTGTGCCTTCTCAAGCCAACAAACAAATTTGCACCTCATGTAGTAAAATAAATAAATAAACTGTGGAGGTATCCAGTGTCTTTGGCAGGATGGACCCAGGAGCTCTGCCTGGCACTGCCCTCAGCTGCCCTGGCTCCCGAAGGCTCCAAGTGCCTTCACTTTGCACCCTCTTAGATCCGTCTCATCTTTTATTTTAGAAGGTGTTTGGATTCTTTTATTTTCCAAGAGTGTCTTGTAACAGAATGAGTGAATGAACGAATCATGAACTGTCGGGGCAGAAAGGCACCTGGGCAGTCATTTCTAGAGATTACGGAATTGCAGCCCATGGCAAATCTGACCCACTGGCACATTTTTTTTTTTTTCATACAGACGTTTCTTTTTTTAAAATGTGGCTGGGTGTGGTGGCTCATACCTGTAATCCCAGTACTTTGGGAGGTCGAGGCAGGTGGATCACATGCAGTCAGCAGTTCGAGACCAGCCTGGCCAACATAGTAAAACCTGTCTCTACTAAAAATACAAAAATGAGCTGAGCGTGGTGGGGTGCACTTTTCATCCCAGCTACTCAGGAGGCTGAGGCAGGAGAATCGCTTTAACCCGGGAGGTGGAGGTTGCAGTGAAATAAGATGGTGCCACTGCACTCCAGTCTGGGTGACGAGAATGAAACTCTGTCTCAAAAATAAAATAAAATAAAATAAATAAAATGAATAATATGCCAACACTGAAAACCTGGGACATCTTTCTGGATGCCCAGTTTCCCTGGCAAAGCCATCAATCTGGCAATGCTTGCTTGCAACAGCACATCAGAAATTGGACTCCCCTTGGCACTGTGCCTGAGTCTCCCCCAACCAGAGTCCTCACCACCTCCTATTGTGTTATACTCAACCCATTTCATTCATTTTCTTATGTGCATGGCCCCAACTGACATTTGAATTTGCAACTTTTTTAGTTGTTGTTTGTTTAAATTAAGACCAGTCTTGCTTTGTTGACCAAGCTGGAGTGCAGTGGTGCAATCTCGGTTCACTGCAACCTCTGTTGTTGGGGTTCAAGCTATTCTTCTGCCTCAGCCTCCTGAGTAGCTGAGACTATAGGCACATGCCACCATGCCCGGCCAATTTTTTTTTTCTTTTTGTATTTTTAGTAGAGATTGGGTTTCGCCATGTTGGCCACGCTAGTCTCAAACTCCTGACCTCGGGTGATCTGCCCACCTCGGCCTCCTGAAGTGCTGGGATTACAGGTGTGAACCACTGAGCCTGTAAATTTGCAACTTTTAATCTCATTAACTCTTTAGAGATCTGAGAAGTGACTCTGCCAGTGACACCGAAAGCACAAGTGCCAAGAGTGGGATTTGAACCCATGATTTCTAGGTCAGAGCTCTCTTCATGGAAGCCAAATGTGTTGATGGTAGCCCATCTATATGACATGTACCCTGGCACTGACACTGAACCCAGTGTAGGATTCTGCGTCTCTCCTCTCTGGCCATCATCCCTCCTGAGTTTTGGGATCAGGCTGGCATAGCCGTTGTAAAGGGTTGGACTCCAGGGTTCCATCTTGCCCTCTCTCCAGATGGCCAGTATGAGAGAAACAGGCCCAGAGATAATCCTTGCCTTCCAGCTGCATATTTTGAGAGAGATCCCCTCTCTTTATCATCTCTCTTTATCATCTCTTCTCTTCTCCCTTTCCATTGTCTCTGTTATATAGGCTGGTATCATATTCTCAGCGTTTTGCATAAATTGTGGTTAAGAGAGGTGAGCTCATGTGATATGGGGTGCCTGGCAACCCAGAACTCAGTCAGCCTCACTGCCTTTCATTACCCACTTACTGATGAGGGCATCTGGCCTGAAAAGGGTAACCTGACATTGGCCCTGTGAAGCCAGGATAGTGGCTAAGCCCTGGCCTTGGTCTTCCAGCATTCATGCCTCAGAGGCACATCACATGGCACCAGGAATGACCAGCACTGCCTCCAAGCAGGCTGAGAGAAGACTGGCAGACAGCAGGAGCAGCGACCTCTTTGTCCTCTGCCTCTGGGGGCCTCGATGCTCTGCAGAGGCTGTGACAACAGGTGAGGGTTGGGGGAGGGGGCGTCTCAGTGTTTGGCATGTCCTATGCATTAATATGGGTGCTCAGAAGCCCTGGGGGCTGATGGCGCTGGCAGGGGCTAGCCCCATGTTTCGGTTCTCTTCAGGCAGCCACTAATCCGTCTCTGAAAATGAAATTAAAAGGAGCAGCTGGGAGATAATACATACACTAGATCCAAATGTAAAATGCCTCCCTGTCCTGATAAGGCTGTTCCTAGGACAAGCAACAAGTATTACACAGTAATCTTATTATACGGGGTCTGCCAAGAGCAAAGAAAGGGTCAGTTTTCCGTGCGCAGCAGAAGAAACACCATCCCCCCACTTTCCTGCTCAGACCCACCATGGCCACTGTACTGGTTCGTATTCCTTAGGGAGAAAGGCACAATCATGCTGGCACCCTGGGCTTCTTTCAGGCTCTAGAAATTTCCATCCTCCTCACTCTGTCTCAGAGTAACTCACCTGATGCTCCTACCTCATTAACATTAACTTCCCAAAGTTGGAATCTGCCACTGGAGTTTGGATTCAATCACCTGTCAAAAGAGAAAACTGCATGGGAAAGAGAAAGAGCATTGAGACCAAATGCTTTGGGTCTCTGGCCTGCCTAGGTATTCCAGGAGCAGAGGACTTCTCCCCGTTTTCCTGGGACACCTGCCAAAGCAAAGGGTTGTGATAAGCTTCTATCCAAAGGGATAATGTAGGGAGGAGGTAATGTGGGTGGAAGGTGGGAGATGAGATCTGATTCTTAACTTCTGACTCCGCTGCCTGCTTTTTGAGTAACTGAGTGTTAAGAACGCTACCTGGTCCCTGCCTGGCTTTCCCTCCCCTCACAGTCAGGGAAGTCTCACGCCAACTTCTTCACTCATGGAGCATAACTCTGAGGTATGTGTGTGTGGTACTGGGTGGGGAAAGAGGGAAGGATAGACTTGGAAAATTGCCACTGAAAGTCACCTAAGGTTGGGAAAATGCACAGATTTTGGCCAGTGAAAAGTAAGAAGATCTGGAATTGACATCATTTATTACATGCAAAACCCAGGGCAGTTTATACAATTGCACACAACTCTAGTTTGATTGCCAATGGATGGGAAGAAAAAAGACAATTTAAGAAAATGATAAAACCATTGTTTTGAGCATTATATATATTTCGTTTCTATGTGACACTGGAATTTAGATTTGTGCTTACATTATATGAAGTAACGTTTGATGTGCTCCCAGTACACAAAGCCACCTCCAACTGTGGGGTGGCCACCTGAATGTGGAAGGAGGCTCATCAGGACAGGCTAAGTGAGTGAATGAGCATTATTGTCTTATGATAGCACACGTACTCACAGTCGTACAGATGTTCTCCTCTGTGCTGAAGTCCTTTGGTGACATATTAAAAATTACAGGGTGAGTCCGGAACATATTACCTTAGACTTTAAACCAGGAGACAGCAAACTTTTTCTGTAAAGACTCAGATAGTAAATATTTTCAGCTTTGCAAGCCAGAAGGTCTGTGTTGAAGCTACTCAGCTCTGTCTTTGTAGCACAAAATTTGGCATACACGATACAAAACAAACAAATGAGGGGAGCTGGGTTCCAGTAAAACTTAACTTACAAAAGCAGGTGGTAAGCTGGGCATGACCCGTGGACCACAGTTTGCCAACCCCCAATCTAAACATTTGGCAAGCTTTTATATCAAGCGCGATGTTAAAAACAAGTCTGACATTTTGGCAGCATTTGGTCATGGAGGGAAGACTGGACCCAGCATGTTTTCATGAGCAAAAGGCACAAAACTTGTTGTCTGGGAAACTGCATTCTCTTTCTGGTTCATTGACCTAGAGTGAGGCCCTAAGAAAGCCACTTTACTTATCTCAGCCTTGGTTTTCTCAAGAAAAATGTGATGGTTTACACCAGAAGCTCTTTAAGTCTCTTTTTAGCACATATAGCATTCACTATCACATACCCTCCCCACCATTGTTATTATTTATTATCTTTGATAAACTTTTGGAGGCTCACATGTGCCTCGTGGGGAAAACAGGGGTTGCAAGAGTGAACCAGAAAAAGCCTGTGTCTACATTCTGTTTCTGGAAATTAAAACAAAATAGCCAATTGTATCCATGAAATTTGTTCATGGCTCTATTTTATTTATGTCTATGACAGACATGTACCATAACTTTTTGGCGACTGGTCTCACACCTGTCCCTGCAGCTGCAGACCCTCTCATGGTCTGCACTTTGATAGCAGGCAAGCCCAATATCAACAGCTAGGACTCTGGGAGGCACCCCAAGTTAAGAAACTTTGCCACTGTCACTGCAGACTGTGAATCTTGAAAAATAATTCAGAGGTACAGAGAGGGACGTCAGAAGAATTATTCACAGAACCAGTGTCAGTGAGTCTCCAGTGGGGATACAGTGGGAATATACTGGGGACAGGGCCAGAAGCAGATCCTAACCAGACTCTTCCTTTGCCTGCCTGTGGTTCTGGGTCTTGCATCCAGCCTCTCTTGCTTCCTGCTCCTTGTCTGAGACTGAGCCTTTCCACTGTTTCTCTGTAAATCTCTTTCCATCACACTTCCTTCATGCATAGGTTACATAGAAACACCTTCTGTTCCTTGCAATCAAATATCTGAATGAAACACCTAAGTTAAAACTCTGAATTTAAAAATCAAAACCACAGTAAGATAGCATCTGACATCATCAGAGGGCTATCATTAGAAAGTCAGAAAATAGCAGATGCTGGCAAGGTTGTGGAGAAAAAGGAACGTGTGTACACTGCTGGAGGGAGTGTAAATTAGTTTGACCACTGTGGCAAGCAGCGTGGTGATTTCTCAAATACCTAAACACAGAAGTACCATTCAACCCAGCAGTCCCATTACTGGCTATATACCCAAAGGAATACAAATCATTCTGTCATAAAGACAGATACATGCTTATGTTTCTTGCAGCACTATTCACAACAGCAAAGGCATAGAATCAACCTAAATGTCCATCAAGGACAGACTGGATTTAGGATATGTGATACATATACACGACAAAATATGATGCAGTCATAAAAAAGAATGAGATTATATCCTTTGCAAAAACATGGATAGAAGTGGAGGCCATTATCCTTAGTAAACTAATGCAGGAACAGAAAACTAAATACCACGTGTCCTCACTTATAAGTGGGAGCCAAATGGTGAGAACACATGGACACAGAGAGGAGAACAATACATACTGGGTCCTATCAGAGGGCGGAGGGTGGGAGGAGGGAGAGGATCAGGAAAAATAACAAATGGATATTAGGCTTAATACCTGGGTGATAAAATAATCTGCATAACAAACCCCCATGACACACAGTTACCTATATAACAAACCTGCACATGTACTCCTGAACTTAAAGCAAAAGTTAAAATTTTAAAAGACTGGTGGCCGGGTGTGGTGGCTCACGCCTGTAATCCAAGCACTTTGGAGGCCAAGGTGGGCGGATCACCTGAGGTCAGGAGTTCAAGACCAGCCTGACCAACATGGTGAAACCCCGTGTTAAAAGAAAAAAAAAAAAAAGACTGGTACACTTACACCACAGAATATCATGCAACTATAAAAAGAATGAGCTCATGTCCTTTGCAGGGACATGGATGGAGGTGGAGGCCATTATCCTTAGCAAACTAATGCAGGAACAGAAAACCAAATACTACATGCTCTCACAAGAGGCAGCGAAATGATGAGAACACATGGAGACATAGAGGGGAACATCACGCTGGGGCCTATTAGAGGGTAGAGGAGGGGAGGATACGGAAAAATAACTAATGAATACTAGGCTTAATACCTGGGTGAAGAAATAATTTGTACAACAAATCCTCATGATGTAAGTTTACCTATATAACAAAACTGCACATGTACCACTGAACTTCAAATAAAAGTTAAAAGGTAAAAATACCCTCTGCATTTAATTTTTAATTTTCATCTTTTAATTTTTATTTATTCAGTTGGAATAACCCCTTTCTAGAGCCAGAGGTCATACATCATTAGTATAAACTCTAAGCTCATGGGACACCCAATTCATTGGGAAGAAGCCTCCCGTTTGAAATCTTACTTTGGAACCTGAGGCTGTATGTTGAGCTCATTTCAGATCTTTCTAAAGGCCTGACATTCTCTAAGAGCTGTGGCTTCCACTTCACTGCCTTCATCTATCCATCCATCCATCCATCCATTTATTCATATAATAATTTATTCCATCAACATTTATCCAGCACCTACTATGTGTTCAACACCTCATAGGATACTATTCCAAGTAAGCAAGGCAACAGGAGCTTACAGTCTATGGAGAGTACATTATATGCTCACACAATTATTTAATTGCACTTTTAAAAATAACCACAAGCTGACTGCGGTGGCTCCTGCCCTATAATCCCTGCACTTTGGGAGGCCAAGGCGAGTGGATCACCTGAGGCCAGGAGTTCAAGACCAGCCTGGCCAACATGGTGAAACCCCATCTCTACTAAAAATACCAGCGTTAGCTGTTACAATAGCGGGTGCCTGTAATCCCAGCTACTGGGGAAGCTAAGGCAGGAGAATCGCTTGATTCTGGGAGGCAGAGGTTACAGTGAGCTGAGATTGTGCCATTGCACTCCAGCCTGGGCAACAGGGCAACAGAGTGAGACTCTCTGTCAAAAAAGAAAAAACCGCAGAGAAGCTTCAAGTCTTTCAACCAAAGACAGCAGTAAGACACTCGCTATTTGTAAGAAATGTCGAGGAAAGCCTTGCCAAGGAAGTGACACTTGAGCTGTGAGCAGAAGGATGAATGAGCAAGAAGTATTTGAAGCAGGGAAAGAAGTGAAGGAAGGACAATGAATGGTGAAGGGTCAGAACAGGCAGGAGCATCCTACACTTAGAAACTGGAAAGAAGCTGGGGGTCTGGAGTTGAGTGAGCTGAAAAAGAAGAAGGTGAACTTGGACTGGAGAGGCACTGGGGCCTTGCCGCCCAAGGTAAAAAATACAGATGTTCAAGCACAGAACACTGGAAGCCATTGAGGAGTTTTATTTGGGAGAGTGATATGACCGGAATTCCATTTTTCAAGAATGTCTTTGACTGCCATGTAGAGATTGACGCAGATTGCTTTCAGTGGGGATAGTTCAGAGGGTAAAAATATTTCAGCCCAGCTGGCAGTATTTTAGAGTAGGATGGTGGTGGTGAAGGTGGAAAAAATTCAAGTGTGAGAGGAACAATAGACAGAACTCCGTGACCGATTGGCTGAAGGTTTCCGTAATGAACTCAGGGTGGATGGAAGTGATCTCTACTGAAATGAGAAGTTCTGGAGGAGGAAGGATTGCGGTAAGGAGGAAGAGTTTTGTTTAAGGTATATTGAGTTGTGCTATTACGTGTCGCTCCCTGCAGACACCAAATTTTCTAACTTGGCTGCACCAGTAAGAGTTCTCACTCGGGTTATTACTGTCCTCACTTGTCCTTTCTTGGGAATGTAAGATGGGCCTTATGCAAAAGTATTGAGTCCCACTGTCTCTGATACTGTTACTTCCTACGCTTCTGAATTTCCTGATGTGAGACCTATGATCATTTATACTCAGAACAGACAGTTTCCTTGCTTTTTCCTTTTCTGTTGGATGTTTCTGTACCACCCCAATGAATATCTGCAGCCCCTGCTGAGCAATCCAGCTGTGACGCTCTCCTGGCTCTTTTTTGTTCTTTTCCCAGGCATGTAACTAGTCCTGACTTCCCAGAATCTTTATGTGGGATGTGCTGAGCTCATTGTGACTCCTGGCTTGTGCATTAGGTGTGGCTGGACCCCAAGCTATAACCTATGTGCATATAAAAACTCTGAAAGATCCAAGGTTTTCTATCCACTTCAATTTCTGGCTTCTTATCCTTCTTGCTCTTTGGGTCAAATTCCTGGCCATTCCAAGGCTTACTGCATTAAAAACAGGGAAAAGTTATGGAAACTTCAATCATGAAGCTAATGTCAAATTGCAGGAGGGTATGTTTTCTGGATGACCTGTGAGTACCCTTTCTACATCTTCTCTTTTTGTCTTTGTCTGTGAATAATTGTTGCTACCTGCCATAATTGAATCAATGATAATGATTGCCAATCCCTTAGAAAATGTCAAATACTAGATAGATAATAAATTCCATCTTGGGAAACTCTAAGAATAGGCCTGGGCTTTGTTCTCTGCTCTTTGCAGAAAACTTAACTTCAGAAAAATCCCATAAATGATCCAAATGAAGACTTTCCTTTATGATCCAAATGAAGACCCCCCCCTTTCTCACTTCATGAAGAGAAACACACACATGATGCCCTTTCATCCTACCATATTTTCCACTTTTTCCTCTATTAGGATGGGACTTATGCTGAAGAAAATACAACACAGTTGCATCTGAAGGACACAGAAGGAAAAATATACCCCCCAAAGCAAAGGAGGGATGGAATGAGCATGTGCATTAAAATATTATTGAAAGTAGAGAGGAACAAAGCAAAATCCCATCAGCTCAGCGGTCCTGGATTATTTCACTACATGACACCAAAAATGAACAAGATACTAATCAATTCATTTTCTTTTTCCACTTGACTCTTAGTTGGAATGGAACATCTGGAGTTTGAAATCAATCGTCCAGAACTAGCTGCTGAGCTAATTAATATTCACTCAAATGGCGCTCCACCAAGGTGTCCCTTCTTGCATCTCTGTTCTTTGCAGGCAGCAGTGTTTTCCCATCGCCTTTGTCCACCCTAAAAGAACTCTGGTTGGCTAATGCAGGGAGAAGCAGGAGGCGCAGAGGGTGATAAAAGAGCCTGCAGCTTGCCTTTCTGTTGAAGATAATGAAAACATGCTGGAAAGAACTCAGGAGAAGGAACATTTCTGCAGAGTAAATACAGAGATCTAATCAGCAGGCTTGCCTCTCTACTCTCTTCGGCCTAGAAGAAAGTGAGTCCCAGAATGATTTCATGCTTGTACCTTAGCAAAGAGGGAAGGAACCAGAATTAAGATCCCTTTCTTTAAGCACAGACTGTTCTGGCTTGGGCACCATTTTTCTTTTTGGTGACAAAGAGGGGTAAGTGCTCTAAATGTCTGGGAACTCTCACTACCACAAGTCTGTCCATCCCCCAGAGTTCACCTTTTTATGGCTTACAACCATGTATTCTTTTTTTCTTTTCTGTTTTTTTCTTTTTCTTTTTTTTTTTTTTTTTAACAGAGTCTTACTCTGCTGCCCAGGCTGGGGAGTACAAAGGCACAATCTCGGCTCACTGCAACCCCTGCCTCCTGGGTTCAAGAGATTCTCGTGCCTCAGCCTCCTAAGTAGCTGGGATTACAAGCACCTGCCCTCACACCTGGCTAATTTTTGTATTTTCAGCAGAGACGGGTTTTCACCATTTTTCCCAGGCTGATCTTGAACTCCTGACCTCAGGCGATCCTTTCACCTCAGCTTTCCAAAGTGCTGGGATACAGGCGTGAGCCACCATGCCCAGCCTAATCATCTATTCTTTACTTCCACTTAATGGTGCGTATCTTAAACAGAGATTGGTATAGCTATTAACACCCCAGCCAACCACTTCATCCAATTCACTGGCTTGTTGGTATTCACTTTGCAGACCTGAACTGACCAATATGGTAGCCCCTTGAAATGTGGCTGGTCTGAATTGAGATGTACTATGAGTTTAAAATACACACTGTGTTTCAAAGCCTTAATATGTAAAAAGAATATAAAATATTTCATTAATAATTGTTATGTTGATTATACATTGAAAGAATGCTTTGGACATAATGTATTAAATTAAATACATTATTAAAATTAGCACCTGTTTCCTTTTACCTTTATAATGTGGCTACTGGAAAATTTTAAATTACATAGGTGGCTCACACTTGTGGTTACAGTATCTTTGTATTGGACAGACTTAAATTTCAATTGATGGCGATGTTCAGTTCCCTGTAATAAAATAGCTGCTATCTTTTACTGGTAACTTAACATGATGCACCTACCATGGGCAATGCCCCATCTTAGCTCCTTGTACATTATTGGGGCAGCCGTACAATCTAGGGATTACCAGCCTCATTTCACAGATGGAGAGCTTGGACTGAGAGAGGACTTGTTACCTGATGGAATCATTTTGTTCAAGTCAACGTTTATCAAGCACCCTCTGTATACTCTATGGTGCTCCAGGCACTTGGGGTCCCAGGTCTGAAGAGTTACCACTCATGACTGATTTGGCTAAAAAACTAAGTTCTTCAGATTCCCCTCCCTCTAAACTGCTCTTTTCCTGATCCTATGTGGCTCTTCTTGAAGTTTCTCACTGTCAGGATTATGGGATTTTCGGTCACTTTTATTATTTTTTGCCTCTCTTTTTCATGGGGATCAATTATGAAGACAAGGAAATTGAATAGAATTGGAACTGGAGTCTAGGATTTGGCTTATTGGAGTATTCTCAGTAGTCTGCAGGTGTAACAAGCTGAAGTGTCCAGTTCTTGACTTTATATTCCTATACAAATCAGTGCCAGGATAATTCAGGAAGATCCAGGACTTGATGAACTATATTGTCTTGGGGAAGGAGGTTGCATCTGGGAGGTCTGGGCAGAAGGACAAGTGTGTGAAGGCAGTTGAGCATACAGGAGGGAAAGCTGAAACCTGTGTAAAAGATCAGACAGGGAATAACATCTAGAAAGATCAAGCCTGCCAGCACCTGCTTTCAGGAGCCCACTTTGCCAGTAGGTTGAGCCTGAGATCATCTTGCCTTCTTAAACCTGGAAACTCTTATGCCTCAGATAACTATGTCTTTGATTCCATACATTCCTCTGTTCGTTCCTCTTCATGTACCATTGCCAAACTGTGCTAGGTAAATAGATAGCCGTCTCCCTTGGTAGACCAGACTCTATCTTCTGGTTATTAGATTCAATCCTGTTTTAATTCAGAAGATACCTGGAATTTTAAGACTAGCATCTAGTGATGCCTGAACTTCGCAAATGCCCATCATAATGGATTTCTTAAAGGTCAGTGCAGCCTACGTTGCATTTTTGGCTATTGTCTAAGGTCTTCAGAAGATGCCCATAGCTGAGTAGGCTCATGCCTAGCTTGTCTGCCTCTCTTTCTCCCCTACCTTCCTCTCCTCCATCCTGCCTCCAGGATGCTTTCCATCAGGGACTAGGAGAACTATGAGAGCCCCCACTGTACTTGCAGCTAGAGGCTGCTACAGAAACTTGGCTTCATTTATATCTAATGAATAGCTTTAAATAAAATCATGGCTATATTTCATTAATGATATTTCTGATTTTGGAAAATGCAAACACATCCATCTGTAACACAACCTGAATACCTTTACCTTTTGGGGGTTAATGAGAACACAGGACTATAAATAAAGCAATAGTCCATAGCAGAAGTCTCTGACCTAAAGCTGATAGGGAGTATGTGTTCCTGTCAGGTCCCTGGTCGGGGAGCAGGAAAAAAGCCTCTGCCTGAAGTTCCAGTTTCCCCAGAAGCATTCAGCTTCAGAAACGATGTCAAAGAAGAAGGCTCCAAATAGGGCAGAAAGCATATTGCCTCTGTCCTTAGCTTCGTGGTAAAAAAAATTTGATTAGTGTTTCTGTTAGTCAAAAGAAATGTGTTTTGTTTATTGATTATCCAGCTAGTACAGGAGTTAATAAATATTCAATATATATATGCAGAAATGAATGAATAGATGAATGGATGAGTTGTGTTATTCATCAATCATTTGTGTGTTTATCATTTTTAAACATATTTATCAGGTGACCTTCTTTTCCCCACTCACCACTCCTCAGTTTTGGCAGATGCTGAGAGCCTAGATTTGTCCTTTCCCATTGGATCTATAGTTAGCTTTTGCATCAATGAAGTGACTATCTGATCTTAATTCCATCTCAACATCTTGATCTGGACCATCTAATTAAGCACTTATGCTCTTCTAGATCCTAGACATCCCTATCTTGACCCATTCTGCCCCTGATAACCCACATTTTGCTGTGATAATCTTTAAGGGTCTTTTTTTAATCCAGGAACCTGAGACAAGAACCATTGAAATACAAAACCAACAGATGGTTTTATATTAACATACCATGGTTTTTTGCTTCTTGCATTACCTGCATTGTTGTTTTACAAATAGATGTTTAAGAATGTTGATGTGATGGAGTTGTGGTCCATGGCAAATTTTTGAGAGTTCTATTACTTTTCCATGATGATTTAAAAAATTTTTTTATTTTATATCTATGCCAATTATATAATCTTATAGGCATTTTCTAAAGGGTTAGCAAGACCATCATTTAAGAAAATTCTGCCACCATTTCAGTGACATTTATAGTTTGTTTATGTTCACATCAAAGCCAACTAGTACTATTCTAATTATCTGAGCTAAAGAGGAAATAATAGAGGTAGATTAAAGCATAAAATATGTTTTCTGTCTAAGTGATGTCACTTCCTCCTACAGCAGGGATAGCTTTGTAGTAGTTCGCAAAGAAAAAAAAAAAGTAATGAAAAAACTGAATCATCGCAGAGCCCACATTAGTATTAGCATGCTAAATTTAAAATAATTTATTCCAGCAGTCAGTATCATATTCACATTGCGAGCTGATATTTAGTTTTAGCAAAAGAACCATATCCATCACATTAAATTAATGTTGTTAATTTAAATATTATTGGTTTTGTTTGTATTTGATTTGTGACTTTGTTTTGATTTTATAGTTGTGTAAGAGTTATAAGCATAAAGAATATATACTTAGTTTTATGTCTCTACATATTTTAGCATGTCAGGTATAAAAGAATAAAATATAAATATTCACTGTCTTTTCCTGCCAAATACTGCCTAATAGCACCCCAGCCTCCAATTCCCTTGAAGTTGTCTCCAAGTCTTACCATTCCTGGAGAATAATGGAGCTGTCCCAGATCAGGAGGATCCCTCCTCTTGACCACTGGATAGATCCAAATTTTGTACCAGAACCTCACTCTGCAGACCATAGAGTTTATAGATTATTTAAGGTGGAGTAGATGCTCTGAGAATTTCATTGCAGGCAGGTTTCTAATTCAGTTGACGTTGAGCTTGCTGACATGAAGCATCATTGTACTAGAGGACACCATCTCTTCAAAGAAACACTAAAACAACAACCAGAACATGTATCAGAGCTAAAATTAGCTCCCACTGATGGTATGACCTAGGCATGGATCAAAAGCTCAAGATCTGTCTACATGACCTTCTCAAGCAGACACCAAAGGTAGGGGTTGGAAATGGTTTTCAGGGAAGAAAGCATTACCTTCTAGGTTCCTACTCCAATGAGAGAAGACAGAATAGCCTGTAAAGTTCTGCTCTCTATAGATTCTAGTCTCTAGGACCAAAGGACTCATCACTCCTGTGCATTAACCATGGGAGGCAGTGTTGATACTTAAACCTAAAGCCATCATTTCTGTCACTGGCTATAGCACAGGCACAGAAGGACAGTAGAGTCAGTAGAGTGCAGGCATCTGAGTTTGCCTCCTTCCTGGATGTCACACCTCAAAAGTTTCAGTGCTTTTAGTTGAGCCTTGGAAAGAAGAATGGTGGATAGGAAGAATGGTGGCCAGGTAATTAATGTCAGACCAGTGTCCAGAAGATTCCTTCTCCTCTTCATGACACATCTATCTAGACATGATCTCAGCCCAAAAGTTTTGGAATTTACTGCCTTCTCCCATTTCACATGAGGGATTTGAGCCTGTTCTAGACTTTAAGAAGTCTTGAGTTTAGGACTCCCCAAGATGGGGACCCCTCCACTCCTTTCTCCTATCAGATTCGGAGACTTATATTTGGTTGCCTGTTGAGCATGGGGAATCCTTAGAATGAAAAAGGTCTATGGGCTTTCACCATCACCCCTGGCCTCTATGCACTAGATGCCAGTAGAAACCTCCTCCTAATTGTGGCAAACACAAATGTCTCCAGAAATTGCCAAATGTCACCTTGTGGTAGGGGAACAGAATCTCCTCTGATTAAGAACCATTGGTGGCAAATGAGAGATTTTTGAATGTCTACCTGCAAGACTACGAAGGGTTTATTTCCATTTATCTGCTTATCCAGAATCATTGTACTACCCCAAGCAGATCAATATTACAAATATTATTAATGTTACCTGACCCTAGATCTCTACAGACAGCTATGAGGAGTCATCATTCACCAAATCAAACTTCTGGTAAGTCAGTAAGGTAATTCAGAAAACCGCCTGTTTATTGGTTACCTATTAACTGCATTCACTATATTATCTCTAATTCTTCCAGCTCTCCTGCAGGATAGGAGTTTGCAATGCCATTTCGCTGTGAAAAGTTTGAGGCACAGAGAAGTTAGCTTATGAGGGGGAGCTAGGATTTCATCATAGATGGATTTTGCTCCAAAGTGCATGTAACCATCCTGTGTCTCTGAGTGCTCCATAACATTCCTGGTGAAATTCTGCAATGCACAGCCCTGGAGCAGAGCAATGCAGTGGTTCTGTCACCACTAAAGCCACACAAATTGTGCCACACACAGGCAGGCTGTTAGTGAGCTGTCAGCCAAGTGCCCCGGGGGCCTGCACCACCACGCGAAGGCTGACCTTGCAATGCTTTTTGGATTCCCATGAAACCTGAGCACTTTTTTAAAGCACTTGACTGTCTCTGGATATTGGCCAAATCTTCCTACACTTGTCTTATTTGAATTGTGACTGCGGTAAAACCTCTTTCTTTTAGGGAGTGAGGTGGCCTGATCCGGAGCTCACGATTCTAGAAGTATGTTCTGAGAAGATGTGTTCTCAAGATTATATTTTGTCATTTCATGTCCATTGCTACATTTTTCTCCAAATCTTTGGCGGACATACCCGTCTTGTAAACTTCTAGCAATTGCCTGTAAAGTTCCAAACAAAATTCCTGCTGGCCTGTTTTAAAAGTCCCCCAAAGTACATAGTTGAAAAAAAATAGAATCTCCTGTGATTGTTTGTTAAAATTCCCATGATAATATAAATTTGCATCTCATTTTCCTAGCTACTTTAGGCTGAATTCTCTTTGCACAAAATGATGACATTAAACTGAAATATGGCTGTGAGCAGACCTGGGAAGTGATGTCAGCAATGGCCCCTTTAACATCTTGGCGGGTTTGTTTTCAGCACTTTTATCCTCTCACCCCTCTACTTCTCCCTCCAGCTAGCTTCCCAATTTTCCATGGTGTTTTAATAATTTGTAACTCAGATTACTCGAAGTGGTTTAGTATGTTAGTCAATTTCCTTAATATGCTGGAGGCCATGTCATCAGAATCTACTGATTTGTACACATTCATATTTCCTAGGCCTTTTCTTATCTGTGTTTTGACAATAGCAATTTGGGTAAGAATTTCATTACTTTCTAATTGCTCCGATTTCTTTTCTTTATTTCATCTCGTTAAAGACAAATTTAGAAAATGAGTTCCCTATCTCAGCAGCTTTAATCCTGCCTTTCTTCCTTCTGTTCTTTCCTTCCTTCCTTCTTTATTACCTGAGCTGAGGTTTCTTGTAGAGCTAATTCACTCACTCGTTTCCTTTTGGAGGCAGAGAAAGCTTGGTTCTGACTTGTAGACTTATTTTTGCTAAAGAGTTCAGAACAGAAAAGCGTATTTTTTAAAACTTTTCATCCTCTCGTATATTTCTCCCACAAGCCGCTTGCAGACCCCTTCCCTCTATTGCTGCCTTAGTTTAATGTTCAGCGTCAGAGCTCATAAGAGAAAGTGGAAGTCCAAACACACTACACATCTTGGCACTTTTGAACCTAGCTTCCAAAGTAACGTTGTTTTTAACCCTACAGGTTTTTTTTTTTTCTTTTGTTTTGCTGGAACTGAGCCTTCAAGCTCTATCTTCCTCTACTTTGCAGAGCAGAATCTCAAAAATGGAGGAGGTAATGAAATGCTTTCTTAGATTTAGGTTGATTTTTTAGTTCCAGGAACACCTAAAACCCCTTTCTCTGTTCTGAGGTGCTTAGGGTGTAGTAGAATAAGGCATTTTCTCCATCTGGTAATCGGGTGTCTCTGGAAATATCTGCCTTCACTCTGTGTGTGTGTGTGTGTGTGTGTGTGTGTGTGTGTGTCTAACTGGTAACTCAAACTGATGCTACCTGTTACTCACATCTGCATGAAATCAGCAATCATTTTGGCCAATCCAAGCAGAGCGTTCTCAACATCTGGAGGTTTGAAATTGGTGAGCAGAACTCCTGGATTCTTGCACTGCTTTTCTTCTTTCTGGTTTTTGTCCCTGTGCTTGGCATCAGAGTAGACATTGCCTTGGTGGTTCCTCTCGGAAACTGAGCCTTACGCTTCAGATGTGTTACTGAAGTTCGCCTGGAAAGAACGTCATGGGCCTCGGTGGAGAGTTGTTGGATGAACCCCAGGCCATGTTATGAAACAAACCCTTGTTTCCAGGGCGGGACAGTTGCCGGATGATTTGTTTTAAGTGGTAGCAAATAAAAATGACAAAAATAAAACATCCTTAATTTCTGGGAAAGTCAGGGCTACAATTTCAAGAAAGAGTTATTCAAGGACGGGATGATGTCTCATGCTGGGAGATCTCTTGGAGACAGCCCGATAGCGTTTCCGACCTGGGGCCACTTTCTCGCCACTGGGGACAGAGCTCTGTGTCTTGGGCTGAGGAATAGGAGTCGATGGTTATGTTGGCAGCCAGCATGGAGGCCCTGGGTCAGATTTCCCCAGCCACACTGGTTCTCCCTTCTCTTTCCCAATTAAATCCTTGCTTGAGGCCCCTGTGTCTTCTTGGGCTTGATTTCTGCCTTTGAATCTCATTCAATACCCCCTGGAGCCAATCTTTAAGGTTGGGCTTCTCTGCTACATCACTTTCCCCAAGATTGCCCGGTCAAATCTTTGATCCTTGCTCCATATTTGGTCGTTTGGTCTAGGATCATTTCTGATGGGGCCTCTTCTCATGTGAAATCTTGAATTTGTTGTTCCTCCCCTTAAGCCATTACAAGCCTAGTGTTCAGGATCTGTAACATTTATCCAGTCTTCCGGGTCAGCCTAGATCTCAGGGAGAGGCCTGCTGTATGATGGCTTGCATATCACCTCTAAATCCTGTCCCTACCACCCCAAAGCTCGAAATGCAAAGATGGAATGACTCAAGTATGATGCGAATTCATCAATAATGCCTAAAGAAAAATGATCAAGTAAGGATAATTTTGCCTCCCCTCCTGCCTGCCCACACCCCCACTGAGACATTTCACTGAGTCTGGACATTTTTGGTTTGGGTTTTTGGAACTGCTAGTAAGTTTGGTAAAATGCTAGTAACATCTAGTAAATAAAGACCAGAGATAGATGCCAGTAATCAGCCCATAGTGCACTGGATGGACCCCACAACAAGAAGTTATCTGTCATGTCAGTAGTGCTGAAGTTTAGAAACCCTGACCTATAGGAAAATCAGGTGAAGGTAATAGATACACAGCTCAACAGAAAGGAATTTTTCCCCCTCAGGCTCAACTGATTTTATTTTCTATTTATTCCTCGTCCATGGTAAGTCTACAGGTGCCAATAGACTTCACTGAGAGGGCCTTTCACTCACCTTGCACTCCATTCCCTAAGTAAGGCCTTTATGTTATACCGAGGAATTCCCCTGACACGTATGTAATGCATACATTATTTCAGCAAACATTTTGGGAGAACCTACCTCTACTAAGAGGAGGACCAGGCTCTGGGTATACAAAAGTGATCAATGCAGTCTCTGCCACCAAAGAGACTAGTGCAGGAGCCAGCAAGTCATCTAAAGATTGTTGTACAATGAGATACAACAGAGTGGACACGCAAGAGGAGGAGTATTGTTGTCAGTGAAACCCAGGGAGTGCTTCCTATAAAAGGCAAAATCTGAGCCAAGTCTTAATGTATACTTAGCGGTGCTCCATTGTAATAGGGCAAAAGGCTAAAGCAGTCATGGGAAAGCATGGGCTATGAAAGGGCAGTATTGTAATCAGCCTTCTCCAGAGAAACAGATCCCACAGGATATGTACAGATACATGAAGGGGATTTACTATGAGAGTTGGCTCACACACTTATAGAGGCTGAGAAGTTCCACTATAGACCATGATTGAGCTGGAGAACCAGGAAAGCCAGTGATATCATCTAGTCTGAGTCCGAATGCCCGAGACCCAGAGGACTGGGAGCAGGAGTGCTTGTGGCTTGTGTAAGTCTAGAATCTGAAGGTCCAAGAACCTCAAGCTCTGATGTCCCAGGTCAAGAGCAGATGGAATCCTAGTTCCATAAGAGAGAGCAAATTCTCTCTTCCTCTGCTTTTTTGTTCTATTGGCACCCTCAATGAATTACATGAGTCCCACTCATCTTGGTGATTCTGGTGGGTCTTCTTTATTCAGTCTACTGATACAATTGCTCATTTCTTCCAGAAACACCCACACAAACACACTCAGGAATAATGCTTTACCAGCTATCTGGGGACCCTTTAAGCCAGTCAAGTTGACGCATAAGATTAACCATTGCAGGCAGCTAAAATAGGACTGGCTGGCTGCCCAATGCCTTCTTTGAGTCTTAGCCTTTCAGGGTAGAATAGTCTTTCAAGGTGAGTAAGGTGAGAAAATACTATGGATGGAAAAATAAACAAGGCAGATGATTTGTCTAAGGCCACAACACAAATCAGTGTCAGGGTTAAAATAGTTTCTAGTTGTCAGATACAGCTGGTTATATATTCATTCATTCATTTTCTTATTAAATATTTATTTATTGAGAGACTGGGCACTATGTAAGTTCAAATCCCACCTTTAACACAAACGTTGGACAAGTTACTCAAGCTCTGTGAGCCTTAGTTTGCTTGCCTGTCGAATAGAAATAAGAGTAGTAATTATTTCTCTTGGGGGCTTTTGCAAATATTAAATGAGTGAATGCTTTTGGAGCTTTTAGCATATAATACTTAGGGCAGGCATTCATCTACATTGTGGTCATTGTCTTCATCACCATCATTATTTTTGCTATCATTATCCCCTTCTCCCAAATGCATGTTTTCTGTACCAAGGCTTTAGCACCACCACTTATGCAGTGAGGCAGCTTCTGGAGGCTCCCAGGCATTCAGGCGCAGAGTATTTAGTATTCCATTTGCCTCTTGTCAGCAAGTGGGGCCTGAGCAGAGCAGACTGCTCACTCAGCCTTCAATTCACGCGTCTCCTGTTTCTCTCCCTGTAAGCTGCTAAAAGGTAGGGAGGAAGCTGTTTCATTACAGCCTCATTTACACCTCTCTAGTCTCTCTGCTCCCTCGAAGGAAAGTCAAGTTGCTGTGTTCCGCACAAACAGAATCTGGCATACAATATTCTAAGCCAGGCTTTCTCAGTTAAGCCTTGTCAGATGTCATTTCCCTTGCACTGCCCAGAGGGGGATGTTATCAACCCATCCCTATCCCAACATGGTTCTCCTGTGTGCTATATGGTTCTATAAATGCCCTTTGGGCAGGAGCCATGGAAAGGCTGCCAGGATAGACCCTGGTAATGGCTAGGGGGCTGGCAGGGATCACTTTTGAAACTGACTCCTGTGCGGCAATAAATTGATTGTAGACTTGTTCTCAGAGCAAGCTAATCCCTATCCCTTCCTGTGCACAGGAGGATAACGAGGGCTCTAGACCCATAAACAGACTCACAGATGGCTGGATGTCACACCTTTGGCAATTCTTACTTACGGATGGCTCCCTGCTGTTGTCCTCTGGTGCTTCAGCCTGTGACATGTCTAAGAACTTGCTGGAATGTTTCCGTGGGGAGGAGAATCCTTTTCCTGTCACCTCTACAAACCTCCCTACCCATTTGCCCTGCCTGAGTCTACCCACACACATGTGCATACACACACACAAACAATAAAGCTGTCAAACACTTTGAGAAAATCTAAGAGATTGTGCCTAATCCAATGTTGCAGTTTACCGATGAGGAGATGGTGTTATGGAATATACATGGAGAGTCAAAAGATGTCAGGACCTCTAGGACCTCTTTTGAGAGTCGCCACAGAAACAAGTAAAAGGCAACCAAAGCCATCAACCTACATCTCTGACACCAGTGCCCCTCTGGAAGGTTACTGTCTATCTAGATCGGTCACTCTCAAACTCTAGCATGCATCAGCCTGACCTGGAGGGCTTGTTAAAAACTGGATTGCAGGGCCTTCCCAGAAGGCTGAGAATTTCTGATTCAGTAGGTCTGCAGTCAGCCCTAGTATTTACATTTTTAACAAGTTCCCAGGTGATTCTGATGCTTCTGGTCCATGAACCACTGACCTAGAAGATGTACTCAGCCCTAGAATATGTTAAATAAAGGAAATTTTTTATGGACTCTGATCACCCATTAAATAGGAAGATACAGACAAGATGAACAGAGCAGGAAATTCTCACCCGCCCAGCAGCAATAGTATATGTGCTCTCCCAGGCAGCCATGGGAGAAACTGCTGCCTGAACCTCTTCTGGCTGGAAATTCGTGGAGCACAGGCTGGGGAGGTTCTGTTTCTGGCTCTACAGAGCCTGGCTGCAGCACCCCGTTGTTTCATCCATCATCTACTCAGGATGCCTTTTGTGTTGGTCTTCACTACACTGCTTGCTTTCAGAAATAGGGAACAAGTTCTAAGTAAAGTCATTTTTTCTCTCTGAAGCCCCAGTACGGATGTAGCACCTGCTCCAAAGTAGATTCTTCCTGATCCGTCTGCTGAATACAAGAAGAAGCAGGTCTTTCCAGTTTATTCTCCTACTAGGTAGCTGGCTGACCTTTCTGAGTCCAGCAGATGGCTGTGCTTAGCAGAAAGAGGAAAAGAAGTCAGAGAGCGAATACCCAGCCCCATGTCTTTGTTCATGTTGCTATCCTTAGTATATACCTTATTCTTTTTCTTGGCTTATTGAAACTAACAGGTCATTTGTATGGGAAACACTTAGACCAGTCTGGCTTAAGTGTATGGCGACTACAGAGACCATGGTGGAAAGGTGTATAGAGGCCCCACTGAGGACAGCCTTAGATGCCAGGCTGAAGAATTTGCATGCAGGTCAGCAAAGGTGAGCCGAGAAGGATATGGGCTGCAGGAGGGATGTGTAATCACAAGCACTGTCTTCAATGTTGCTCTTTCGTTTTTCTCTAAAAGTAAAATTATCATCTGAGTTCTGTATACCAAATTTTTAAAAATAAAGATTTCTTCCAGAGGGACATTCTCCTACTAATGCCCATTCATCAAACCCCTGACAAGCTCTGTCTGGAGAAAGTCAGAGATTCAAGATAGGAGTGGAAATCTTCGGGAGAATACAGAGAACACTACCCTTGGTGTCAAGGGAAGCAGGGTGCCTGGATAAAGAGCAGGCAATTTCATCACAACAAAAAGAACACTTGAAGAATACATACAAAGTAGAAAGTATCAGAGAAGAAGGGGGGAAAAGGGCCATGATTAACTTTATGCCCCGCATGGCTTTTAATCAAAAACCTACACAGGGAATTAGATATAAATATTCTCATTTTGCTGATAAGGGACTAGGCTCAGAGAGGTAAACGACCTCTCAAAATTTCCAAAACAAGTGACTGGTGGAAGTAGGATTCCAGTCCTCATCTGTTGGATCCCAAAGCCTATCCACATTCATCTGCTGGTCACCATCACCACACTTGGCTCCACGAAGACGGCCAAGATCTAGCCCTCCTATTGGGGTAGCTTGTTAAACTGGGGAGGGTAACACATACGGACACTCGATATTCAGTAAAAATGACCGAACTGGAGGAGAGCCTTAAGGAAGGTACAAAGGGCTGAGCAAACTCGGACCAGGTGAGGAGAAATAATTGTCACCCAGGGGATACAGGGAGACTGTAATGGAGGACGTGGCATTTGAGCTGCTTTGGGGGTTGGCCCAATTAGGGTAGTTAAGAAGGCTGAAGAGGCCGGGTGCAGTGGCTCAGGCCTGTAATCCCAGCACTTTGGGAGGCCAAGGCGGGCGGATCACAAGGTCAAGAGATCGAGACCATCTTGGCCAACATGGTGAAACCCCGTCTCTACTAAAAATACAAAAATTAGCTGGGCGTGGTGGCAGGCGCCTGTAGTCCCAGCTACTTGGGAGGCTGAGGCAGGAGAATTGCTGGAACCCGGGAGGCGGATGTTGCAGCAAGACTCTCTCTCAAAAAAAAAAAAAAAAAAAAAAAAAAAAAAAGACTGAAGAGAGCGGTACTGGGGATTTCAGGTGGCATAAAGGTGGGAAATGCTGGCTTTGTGGGGGGATCAGGTAATGCACATGGGAGAAAAATTTGCAAAGGAGGGCCAGGCAGGGGAGGATTTTGAAGGTCACGCTAAAGCATGCACGCTTTTCTGTAGGCAAGGGGGATAAAGCGCACGTCAGCACAGGGAAATGATGTGGTCCGAGCTGGGCCGAGGAGAGAGGAATGTGGAGGCCAATGTTGGAGGGCTCTGTGCCTCTGCAGTGTTCAGGAGCCTCTGAGCTTTGCACGAATGCAAACAGTGGGCACGGTGAAAGGGCTCTGAGCTGAGAACGAGGACCACTGAAGAGGCTGCACAAATAATTACGGATTTTAATTAGGATGACAGCCCCTTGAGTTCTTAAGTAAGATCAGATGTGAGAGACAGCAAATTATTTGCATGTGGGCCATACAATTGGTATGGGAGGAAATCGGTGAAGAAGGAAGTCAGGGTCATTGAGACCTCAGGGTAGCCCAGTTACTTCTTTTGCAGAGTGTTCTCTGATTCAGTCTCTTTCAGATGGAAATAATTTCTGGGAGAACTCTGAGGTAGTAGACGCTCCCCAAGTGAAATGTTTTCAACCTGAATTGCATCTCCCAGAATTTCCACGTGTTGTGGGCGAGAGTGGGGGCGGGGCGGGTAGCTAATTGGATGGGGGCCAGTCTTTCCAGAGCTATTCTCGCGATAGTGAAGAAGTCTCGCGAGATCTGACGGCGCTATTACAGGTTTCCACGTTTGCTGCTTCCTGTTTCTCTTCTTGTGGTCAGGTGGGAAGAGTGTCTCAGACCAGCCTGGCCGACATGGTGAAACCGTATCTCGACTAGAAATACAAAAAGTTAGGGGAGCTAGTGGCGGGCGCCTGTAATCCCAGCTCCTGGGGAGGCTGAGGCAGGAGAATTGCTTGAACCTGGGGGCCGAGGTTGTAGCGAGCTGGGATCGCGCCACTGCACTCCAGCCTGGGCAACGGGAGGCGACTCCATCTCCGAGAAAAGAAGAGAAAAGAGTCTTTTGCTTCCTGCCATGATTCTGAGACCTCCCCAGCCACGTGGAACTGTAAGTCCAATTTAACTTTTTTTTTTTTTTGTTCCGAGATTCGGGCATGTCTTTATGAGCAGCGTGAAAACAGACTCACACACCAAGCCCAGGGCCTGAGACAGTGTCTTCCTGGCTTTATTACTCGCTCCCTTCGGTTTAAGGGCAGGGGTTCAGCCACAGAGGAAGTGGGCCACACTCGGTTGAGGCTGGACTGAGTTCTGAGCAGCTAGACTGACCTGGACGTGGACTTCATGCGTCCACTGCTGCATTTATCACCCTTCTGTGATGATCTCATCACCGTGCACAGCTCACATTCAGAGCTGGCCTAGATGGGAAACATGTCTTCCCTAGCACCTTGGCCAATTAAGTTTCAGGGAATGTGTGGCACATCCCTTGGCTGTGACAAGACAAATGATGGATGACCAAAAGCTCATCTTTGAAATTACAGATTTAGCTAATTTTCATGATTTTAGGTGGGAGGGGGGCAGGGAGAGAAGGGGAGGGAAAAACGAGAGAGAAAGAGATGTTTAAGATAGACTCTTTGTTTGTTGGCCAAGATGGGCTGGGTAAAGAACAGACTTGGGAAAGAGTGGGACTGGCAAGTCCACATTTATGATGGAGCACCAGTACCTTCCTATGATTAATTTCTGTGGGAAGCATCCGGATTCTTGATCGAATCCTAAATTTTACATCGTTCAAAACGCTATCAAGCACAACTGGATTCTTGACAAATCTTGATTTTGCCATATTCAAAGTGCTTTTAAAAGTGACTAGCGTTAATTGAGCACCTAACATTGGCCAGGAACCGTGTTTCACCCTTTTGATATACAAATCCAATGTAATCCTTAGGACAACCCTGAAGATTGAAATTTCTTCTCAGTTGTACTGATTCTCATCTGGGAGTTTAGGAAGACTAAGTGACTTACTCAGGAGTCGCTAATGAAGTCTGCTATTTCCAAACACCTGTCGTTTCTCCTACAACAATTCAGTTTCCCAAGCTCTTCTTGCCCATCTGTTGCAGAGCTCCAGATAATGAGAGAAAAGCAGCAGGCATGAGTTTTAACGAGGGCCATCAGATCACACAACTCCAGGAGGGTTCCTCATAGATTAACAATGCACAATTCTTCAACCTATTGTGAACTTTCTTTGCCCTAGAGCAGGGGTTAGCAAACTTTTTCTGTAAAGGGCTGAGTGTTAAATGTTTTAGGCTTTGGGGGCCTTCTAGTTTCTTTGGCAGCTGCTCAACTCTGCTGTTGCAGTGGAAAAGTAGCCATAGACAATAGGGAAGTGAATGTGTGGCTGTGTTCCGATAAAACTTTATTTGTAAAATCAGGCCGTAGGCTGGATTTGGTCCAGGGGCCTGATCTGACCCCCAGGTTGTACTTTGCTGTCCCAGCTTCAGAGCAAAGGCCAGCTTGAGATAGATGCCTACAAGGAGGGCATTGAGGAGCAATTTTTCCTGAAAATGAGGTCCTTCAAGATAATGTTAGTGTGAGAATGGAGACACAGAGTGCAAACTGATAGCTGAAGAGCCAAGTATGGTTTGCAGACATGACTTGTTTGCTTTATACTATGTTTAAGATTTTTCAAATTAGCTGCTTACATTTAAAGATTGGGAGAAGGCACATTAAACACATTTGAAATTTCTGCATCTCATGAAAAACTGGAAGATCTTCTCTTGTGGGGGGGATTCCCTCACATTTCCCCATGGCAATCATTGGCAGGAGCTGAGTGGGGGCTGTCTGTGTCAGGCTAGCAGTGCCTGAGTCCTGCCATTTCCTACAAGTTCCATATGACCTGCATTCAGCCTACCTGATATTTGAGTTTGTGACCCATGTTTTAAGGATACTTAGATTTTAAAAATAAATGTTGTTATGTATATTTAAGGTAGAAGACATGATGCCGTGAGATACATATAGATAGTAAAATGGTTACTATAGTAAAACAAATTAACATATCCATCCAGAATCTAAAAAAACAAGTGAATTATGCAGAGGTAGAGAATAAAACAGTGGTTGCCAAGGGTGGGGGAGGGAGAGAAGGAAATGGGACGATGTGGTCAAAGCATACAAAGGAGCAGATGAGGACACTTCTTTTGCAGATAAGCATTAAATCTCAACTTAAGGTAGGCCCTCCGCTATCCTTATGTTTTTCTCTTACTGCTTTTCTAGTGCTAAAACTCCCATCCCTGGGCCAGGGAGGGGCTGATGGTGCTGAAATAAGGTCCTGAATGAGATGGCTTTCTCGAACAGTGGGAAGAGGGAAGGGCCAGGGGTAGGTATAAGTAACAGCTCCAAGGATGGAAAGCACAGAAGCTCAAGGGAGGTCCTTGGGTTGGAGATGAGAGACAATGAAAAGGGAAACACCTGACCGGACACAGGAGCGAGTAGTGAGTCGTGAGCAGGGTGGGACCTAGCAGCGTGGGTCTGGGGGATGGGCATGGGTGGGTCTGTGAAGGGCTTCCATTCGCTAAAGCTAGGCAGTACGTGCGTAAACCAGCCTAATTCATAGACCAGGTTCCCAGACCTTCATTCCCCCAAGACTTGGCTGCTGCCTGTCCCTGTGCTGGGTGCTGTGTGTGTTTTGTGATACATAAATGAAAATGAAGCATCTCAGCAGAGTGCCTGGCATGATTTGATAAATGTGTTTGTTTTTTATTCATATCAGCATTTCCCCATCTGTTCATCTTTCCTCTTTACCCAGTGGATTAGTCTGTTCTTGCATTGCTATTAAGAAACACCTGAGACCAAGTAATTTATAAAGAAAAGAGGTTGAATTGACCCATGGTTCTTCAGGCTTTAGAGAAAGCATACATTGCAGTTCCTGGGGAGGCCGCAGGAAGCTTCCAATCATGACAAAAGGTGAAGAGAAAGTAGGCACCTCTGTTCAGGCCAGAGTGGAAGGAAGGGAGGGAAGCGGGGAGTACCACACACTTCTAAGCAACCACTTCTCAGGAGAACTCTCACTACTGTGACCAAGGGGGACAGTGCTAAACCAGTAGGAACTGCCCCCATGATCCAATTACCTCCCACAGGCCTCACCTCCAACACCGGGGATTACAATTGAACATGAGACTTGTGTGGGACACAGATCCAAACCATATCACTGGGCTTGCTTCTCAGGAAGTGGGGTCTCTCCTCCTTGCCTAAACTTAACCTTCCTCTTAAACTCTTGGTTTTTTTTCTCCCACCCATGTCTCCCCTCTTTCTTGCCTGCATTTTGTTTCCAAACATGCTCATGTCTCCCCACTCAAATCTAAAAAGAAATAGAGCCAACATCCCTCAACCAGAGACGCTTCTTATGCTTCTGCGTGGCTGCTCCTATTTCCCTTACCCTCAAACATCTCAGAGGAGGAGTGAGTTCAGGCTCCCATGCCAGCATTACGCACTCGTTCATCAGCCCTTCCTACCTGCTGCCCCACTGCTGCTCTAGATAGGCTTCCCTGGGGACCGCTGCATGCCGCAGTCATATTCACATTCAGTGGCTATTCCACAGGTGGCCTTTTTGGTTATTAATACCTCAGTAACTCAAATAATAATTTGAATTTGTTGAACCCTTTGCTTTTCACACAGTGCTTTTACATACATGGTCTCATGAACTCCTCTTAATGCAAATAGTATCCATCTTTTATGTTGATGACGAAATGGGTGCTGTGAAAGACTAAGTGACGTGGTGCTCAGGTACCACCATCAGCTCAGCTCCTTTGATTCCAGGTCTTACTCTCCTTCCCATTTCTTGTTCCTCTATAGTGATTGCTCTGTTCTGTTCTTCTAGTTCCCTGTTGGTGACTTCTCTGTCTCCATTGCCCAGATCTCTTACTTTTCCCAGGTTTTGTCCTTAGACCATTCTGTCTGGACAGGCTCATCAGTTCCCATGGCTTCAATCACTGTAACCATGATGGACTTTTAAATCTGTGCTCCATCAGTGTGTGTCTTTGGTTCAGTTATTGATCCTCTTTTGGTCTCAGATTCTTTATTTGAAATATAAGCACATCGAGTAGTTGATATGCTTTTTACAGCTTCAACTTTAAATGAGATGAATGTTAAAGTAATTTTTAAACAAAGATCAATATGAAAGTATGAGATCTCATGAATAAGTTCAGCAAGGTTGTGGAATCAAGATCAATATAGAAAAATCAATTGTATTTCTATATACTAACAAAAAACCAAAAATAAAATTAAGAAAGCAATTCAATGTGCAACAGCACCAAAAGAGATAAAATACTTAAAAATAAATTTAATAAAAAGTGCAAGACTTCTACACTGAAAACTACAAAGCATTGTGAAAATAAAGACGTAAATAAATGAGGAGACATTTTGTACTCATGGATGAGAAGTTTAGTGTTGTTAAAATGGCACTATTGCCCAAATTGATCTAAAATTCAGCATAATCCCTATAAAAATACCAAATGGACTTTGTTTTGTAGCAACTGACAAGCTGATTCTGAAATTGATATGATATTGCTTGAGACCCAGATTCGCCAAAATAATCTTGAAAAAGAACGAAGTTAGAAAACTCACTTTTTTTGTTTCAAAACTAATTCAGTAATCAAAACAGTGTGATAGTGGCATAAAGACAGCTATATATACCAATGGAAAAGAAGTTATAGTCCAGAAATATACACATAAATCTATGGCCATTGATTTTTTTTTTACAAGGCTGCCAGAAAGAATTTAATGGAGAAAGAGTAGTCTTATCAACAGATGGCATTGAGACAACTAGATATCCACATGTAAAAAGAATGAACTTGGACTCATTACCTTAAATAATACATAAAAATTAACTCCAAATGGCTAAGAAAAGATCTAAAACTGTATCTCTTAGAAGAAAACAGTGAATCTTAATGATTTTGGGTTAGCAAATGGTTTCTTAGCTGTAACAGTAAAAGTACAAGCAGCAAAAGAAAAAGTAAATAAATTGGACTTCATCCAATTTTAAAATTTGTGTATCAAAATAAAACACTATTAAAAGTAAAAAGACACTCCAAAGAATGGGATAAAATACTTGCAAACCACCTATCTGAAAACAGACATATCCAGAGAATATATATAATGATACAACTCAATAATAAAAAGATAATCTTATAAAAAGTAGGAAAATGGTTTAAATAGATATTTCTCAAAAGAAGACACACAATTGGCCAGTAAGAACATTAAAAGACGCTTGGTATCATAAGTCACTAGTAAAATGCAAATCAAAACCACAATGATAAAGCTTATACCTTACTAACATGATTCTTTTCACATTAGTGAATTCTACTTCACATTCATTAGAATGGCTATAATAAGATGGGACCACAATAAGAGCTGGTGAAGATACGGAGAAATGGAAACTCTCATACATTATGCGTGGGAATGTGGTGCAGCCTGTTTGGAAAACAGTTTGGCAGTTTTTCAAAAAGTGAAACAGATATATGACCCAGTAATTCAACTCAAGTAATTCAAGATATTTTAGAGAAATGAAAACATAGTTCTATACATACATATAAGTATCTATGAATGTTTGTAGCAGCATTATTCATTATGCCCTAATACTCAAATGTCCATTTACTCAAAAATGGATAAACAAAATGTGGTATATCCATACAATGAATTACTATTTGGCAATAAAAGGTAATTAAATTCTGATACATGCTACCCTATGAATAAACCTGGAAAACATCATGCCAAGTCAAGCCAGTCACAAAAGACCATATATTGTATAATTCCACTTAAAAGAAATGGTCAGAATAGGAAAATGTAGTACAGACAGATTAGTGATGCCTTGGGGCTGGAGTGGTTGTGAAGAAAATGAGAATGACTGCTAATGGGATTTCTTTTGGGTGCCAAACATACCCTAAGCTCAAATTGTCATCATGGTTGCCCAACTGTGAATATACTAAAAACCATTGACTTGTATACTTTAAATGGAAGAACTATGATTCATGAGTTACCTCACTGAAGCTGTTTAAAAATCAAATATGTAAGAATTATGATGATTAATATCATTCAAAAATTATCCTGGTATTTATGTGGTTTTCAGAGTTACAGCTAGCTTTTCCTAAGACAGTGATTTACTTGGGAATCATTTCTGCTCTTAACCAAAAATTCAAGATGACTGTAGTGTTCTAGAATAAAAGACACCTCTGTGTGATTCATCATTCTGCTACTATACAAGTGTGTAACACTGGACACATTTTTGAACCTTTCTAAATTTTAACAGCTCTACTTCCCACAGACAAGGATGACAATACTGTCTGAGAAATGCTAAACAAGGGATATACTTTGAATCATTTAGCATAGAGCCTGGAACATATACCTGCTCAGTAATTTTTATTTTCTTCTCTTGTTTTAGAACAGCATCTCCAGCTTGTCTGGAGCAGGTAGAAATAATTGTGAGGGGTTGTATGGACAGAGTTAATCTGTGGAGTGGAGGAGCCTCTGGCATTGCCTAAACTTCTTTCCATGGGATGTGTTTGGAGATTTACAGATAGACACAACATTTTCATACCCCAAATATATGTAATTTCCATATATAATCCACACTTACAATATCAAGGATGATGAAAGAATCACATTAGTAAACTATGAGCTTTATCAATGGATTACTTATTCTATAAAGGAGTAATTAAATGAACATCATAGGGAGATGTTCAAAGCCTGAAACTTTTCTTTGCAGAAGACTTCAAAGGTTAGGGCAACCAGATTTCCCCAGGAGGAGTGGTGAGGTGGATGGAACGATTGCCTGGAGTTTTCTTCCTGACTGCTCAATCAAAAACATAATGTAGTATGAAAGGAGCTATGCTAACGCTGTAGCTCAGTTTTCCTTTCTGCTATTTGGGAGTTGAACTTCTTCCCTCTGGGAGAAGACTGTTGTGAAACAGTCTAAAGCACTCTGATCTATGTGTAAGGAAGACCTCAAATTGGAAACAAGGTTTCATTATTGTTTTCTATCCCTAATTTCTGTAATTTGGTGGTACTGTGTAATTATAGCATAAAGACATAATTATTTAGGCCTTGCCTGGCAAGTCACATGGTCACTCCATTTAGATATTAAGTAGGATATTTTTGCATAATGACCCACAGAAATCTGCGTTAAATTGCTGTGGTCGACTTGCATCTTGTCTCGCCCCTCTGTTCAGCCTGGGCTGTCTGGTAGGGACCATTTCTCAGTCCCTGTGCTCAGGCTGCTAGGATGCCCAGGCTTCAGGACCACGTGGCTGTAGTGGGAAGTGGGACCTACTGCAGTCACAGTAGGTGACTTAGAAGATGTACTAAATTTAAAAGTTAAACAAGCAGAGGAAGGTGGTTCTTAGAAGAAAGGAGAGTGTTAGTTTAATACACAGTATTCTAGGAGAAAGAACTGGCCATAAACTTCATTCAGAGGGAAATACATGGTGGAGATATTTCAGAAGATCTCCTGTTCTCATTTATAAACTTGAGTAAAACTTGCAGGACAGCGTTTTTAGAATTTGATTTAGATAGATTTGATGACTTAGAAGTGTGAATTCTGAAACTATTTGCCATAATCAATTTAAAGACATTATAAAAGTGAACGTACATCCTTACACATCTGCCTGGGGAGGGGCAATGAGATGCAAAGTAACGAATGTAAGACTGAGCATTTGGAGGTTACGTTCGAATCCCAATTCTGTTAGACATCCACTGTGTGATTTTGAGCCCAACCTATGATACTGCTGAGCCTTATGAGAAGTTGACACAAACTAGTGGTTCTCAACCCCTGGCTGCACATGAGAGTCATTCATGATATATTCAAAAACTAGCAGACTAATTTTTTAATGTATCATTTGGGAAACACTCTGGGATGGGACCAAGGCACCTTTATAAAAGCTGGATTAAGAACCCCTAGTCTATCCCAGTTGTCCTCAAACTTTAATGTGCATGTAGGTCACAGAAGGCTCTTGTTGAAATGGAAATTTGGAGTCTGTGGGCCTGGGTTGTGACCTGAGAGTCTGCACTTGTAATAAGCTCCTATGTGCTGCTGATGCTCCTAGACCTAGATCCCCTCAGGCCTGGATAATCTGAAATCATTCATCAATTTCAGTCAAAAGGCTATTTTTTTTTCCCTAACTTAACCAAATTGGCCAGTGATTTTAGCGTGATCTAAAAGCAGGCTGGGCAGGCTCAGGCAGAGAAGCCTCTGGAGGGAGAAGTGAAATGTTAGTACGCAAAGGCTAATCCATTGCCCACTCCCAGGCATCAGCAAGAGTATGAGTGGGCACTGCTCATCTCTCATGTCAATACTCCCCATACAGCGAGGGCAGGCGACGCCACCTCTGGGGACACTAGACAGACTGATCAAGGATCAGAAGGAGCGAGAGTTAGGTCATGAATCACACAAGCTGTGCTGTGCTCCTGGCGAACCAGGCAGGGAGAGAGGATGAGACTGGGGAAATCACATCCAGTTAGTACCCAGGAATCCAGCCAGTGACTTTCCCATGCACTATGCCATTTCTTCTTGATAAAAATCCCCAAGGCTGGTGTTATTAACCTCATTTTCTAGATTAGAAAACTGTGGCTCAGAGAAAGTAAATCACTTCTCAGCCGAGAAAGGGTCTGTGACACCCAAACCCACCTTCTTTCCATTACAGCAAACTAAAGAGTGTCTTCTGTTTTAAGTCATGTTGATGATGGGTAGGGGCACTGGGGTGCTGTGCCCCTCATTTATGCTCAGTTCATCATGGCTTGGATGGTAGTATTGCTCATGCTGTGTTTCTTTCTAATATTTCCCAACATTTTTAGTTTACAGATTAAAAAAATAAGAAACGATCTATAAATGGAAGGTATGGAAAAGGAAGCAGTTCAAAAATGATTGTGAATTGTTTTCCTGGCTGTCAGCATCCTCTGAAGTTTACCATTATCAAGGCCAGTAAAAGGAAAGGCATATAATGCAATAACATTTTGATATATTACACAATATATGTTTTCTTTTATACCTTGGCCCTACTCCATTCCAACTGGGCTTTGCTCATTGGGATTTCCAAGTAGGATAAGCTAACTCTGTTCTTCAGGGCATTCACATCCTTCATTCTCTCAGGTACTCCTGTGGTTCCTTCCTTCACCTTCCCATCTGAGCTCTGATGCCACTACTTCAGGAAACACGTTTCTGACCAGCCTATCTGAAATAGCTTTCCCTATACCAGCCACCCCATAATTCTCAATCCTCCAATCTCATTTTCTTTTTTATAGAGTTCATGACTACTTGATCTTATACATCATGGATTTTTAAAATCTGTTTACTCACTGTGTCACCATTTACAGGAACAATAGTTTGCAAACTTGCTCTGAAAGGATATGATAAATATTTTAGTCTTTGCTGACCATATGGTCTCTGTTGCAGCTACTCAGCCCTGCTGTTGTAGCAGTCATAACGATATGGAAATGAATGGGCGTGGCTGGGTTCCACTAAAGCTGTATTTACAAAAATAGGCAAAGGGTCAGACTTGGTCTGCAGTTGATCATTTGCTGACCCCTCTCTAGAAAATAAGTCTCATGAGAACATTGTCTGTCTTGTCTCCTGCAGTATTTCTAGCACTAAAAATCAGTGCTTAGCAACTAGAGTGTTTAATTGATTTATTTGTGATTGAACAAATGAATCAGTGAGTGAATTCATTGCCCCAGGGAATAGTGGTCACAGGATAACTCAGGTAGCAATGTTAGTAAATGATGAGTTTTTAAAACTGAGATACCATATGCTTAAGACAGTGTGATATCTCTGCTACCTTGTCCTGTCTTGACTCTTAGAAAGTGAATTTTAAAAAGACACATAAGTAGTGGGAAAATAGAGCCAGACAGTAATACTGATGTGAATCTCTGTAAAGGGACCCTGTCCCCTGTTCCTTCTGGGCTGAGCATGGTCAATAGCTGAAGGTTTTAATTGACAGAACCTGCAGAGAGCATTGAGGATCTAAGAATAAAGGAGATGTCTTCATCTTATTTAGGCTTGGAGAGCACAGGAAATGCTGAACATAGCAAAAGAGAAACAGATGACTAATTGGATGGTGTGGCAGAAAGACTAGTCGTAGGCTGGGCACGGTGGCTCACGCCTATAATCCCAGCACTTTGGGAGGCCGAGGCGGGAGGATGACGAGGTCGAGAGATAGAGACCATCCTGGCCAACATGGTGAAACCCCATCTCTACTAAAAATACAAAACATTAGCTGGGCGTGGTGGAGTGTGATTGTAGTCCCAGCTACTCAGGAGGCTGAGGCAGGAGAATTGCTTGAAACCGAAAAACGGAAGTAGCAGTGAGCTGGGATCCCGCCACTGCACTCCAGCCTGGTGATTGAGCCAGACTCTATCTCACAAAAAAAAAGAAAAGGAAAAAGACTAGTTGTCCTTACAAAACTTGTGCCAATGTGTCAGGTCCAAGGCTTAGTGAATCATCATGCATCTAAAAGCAGCTCAGCCTTGACATCCACCTGGAGTTGTTTTGAGGTTGGAATGGGGATGTTCTCTCAGAGACCAGCTTGGACCACTGATCTGAGTTCTGGAGGAGCTATGGGCTTCTTAGCAGATGCCAGTATAAAGCAGATCCCAACGTCATGATAGTATCAAAGGCCTGCTTGTGGGCTCATGATCTGTATAGTCACATAGCATTCATTCTTAGAGGTCCTTTTCTCTGATTGTAGTTTGTATTTCTGTGGAGTCAGTGGTGATATCCCCTTTATCGGTTTTTATTGCATCTATTTGATTCTTCTTCCTTTTCTTTTTTTTTTTAATCTGGCTAGTGGTCTATTTTGTTGATCTTTTCAAAAAACCAGCTCCTGGATTTGTTGATTTTCTGAAGGGTTCTTTGTGTCTCTATCTCCTTCAGTTCTGCTCTGATCTTAGTTATTTCTTGTCTTCTGCTAGGTTTTGAGTTTTTTTGATCTTGCTTCTCTAGCTCATTCACTTTTGATGATAGGGTGTCAATTTTAGATCTCTCCTTGCTTCTCATGTGGGCATTTATTGCTATAAATTTCCCTCTAGATACTGCTTTAAATGTGTCCCAGAGATTCTGGTACATTGTGTCTTCATTATTGTTGGTTTCAAAGAATATCTTTATTTCTGCCTTCATTTCATAATTTATCCAGTTGACATTCAGGAGCCAGTTGTTCAGTTTCCATGAAACTGTGCGGTTTTGAGTTTGTTTCTTAATCCTGAGTTCTAATTCGATTGCACTGTGGTCTGAGAGACTGTTTTGATTTCCATTCTTTTGCATTTGCTGAGGAGTGATTTACTTCCAATTATGTGGTCGATTTTAGAGTAAGTGCGATGTGGTGCTGAGAAGAATGTATATTCGGTGGATTTAGGGTGGAGATTTTTGTAGATGTCTATTAGGTCCGCTTGGTCCAAATCTGAGTTCAAGTCCTGGATATCCTTGTTAATTTTCTATCTCGTTGATCTGTCTAATATTGACAGTGGAGTGTTAAAGTCTCCCACTATTATTGTGTGGGAGTCTGAGTCTCTTTGTAGGTCATTAAGAACTTGTTTTATGTACCCGGGTGCTCCTGTATTGGGTGTGTATATATTTAGGATTGTTAGTTCTTCTTGATGCATTGATCCTTTTACCATTATGTAATGCCCTTCTTTGTCTCTTTTGATCTTTGTTGGTTTAAAGTCTATTTTATCAGAGACTAGGATTGCAACTCCTGCTTTTTTTGCTCTCCATTTGCTTGATAAATCTTCCTCTGTCCCTTTATTTTTAGCCTATGTGTGTCCTTGCTCATGAGATGGGTTTCCTGAATACAGCACACTGATGAGTCTTGTCTTTTTATCCAATTTTCCAGTCTGTGTCTTTTGATAGGGACATTTAGTCCATTTACATTTAAGGTTAATATTGTTATGTGTGAATTTGATCCTATCATTTTGTGCTAGCTGGTTGTTTTGACCATTAGTTGACACATTTTCTTCATTGTGTTGATGGTCTTTATCATTTGGTATGTTTTTGGAGTGGCTGGTACTGGTTGTTCCTTTCCTTGTTTAGTGCTTCTTTCAGAAGCAGGGGCGGGTGATGGCCTGCGCTGCCCTCAGCAAAACCAGCATGCCTCCCCTCCTCCAAAGGATCACAACTGCTTACCAGCTAAGGATCAAAGATGGAGGAAGAATGAATCTGATGAATTGACAGAAACAGGCTTCAGAATATGGGTAATAACAAATTTCTGACAGCTAAAAGAACATGTGCTAACACAATGCAAAGAAACTAAGAACCTAGAAAAAAGGTTAGATGAGATGCTAACTAGAATAAACAGCTTAGAGAAGAATATAAACAACTTAATGGAGCTGAGAAACAGCACGAGAACTTCATGAAGCATACACAAGTTTCAATAGCTGAATCAACCAAGCAGAAGAAAGGATATCGGAGATTGAAGATCAACTCAATGAAATAAAATGAGAAGGCAAGAATAGAGAAAAAAGAGTGAAAAGAAATTAACAAAACCTCCAAGAAATATGGGATAATGTGAAGAGACCTAATCTACGTTTGATAGGGGTACCTGAATGTGGTGGAGATAATGAATCCAAGCCGGAAAACACTCTTCAGGGTATTATCCAGGAGAACTTCCCCAACATAGCAAGCCAGGCTATCATTCAAGTATAGGAAATACAGAGAACACCACAAAGACATTCCTCAAGAAGAGCAACCACAAGGCACATAATCATCAAATTCACCAGGGTTGAAATGAAGGAAAAAATGCTAAAGGCAGGCAGAGAAAAAGGTTGGGTCACCCACGAAGGGAAGCCCATCAGACTCACAGCAGATCTCTCCACAGAAACCCTACAAACCAGAAGAGAGTGGGGGCCAATATTCAATATCCTTAAAGAAAGGAACTTTCAACCTAGAATTTCATATCCAGCCAAACTAAGCTTCATAAACGAAGGAGAAAGAAAATCCTTTGTGGACAAGCAATTGCTGAGAGATTTCATCAGCACCAGGCCTGCCTTACAAGAGCTCCTCCTTTTTTGCTTAGTAATAATTTCTCCATTTTTTCTCCTCTAAAGTCCCACTAACCCATCTAAGCACAACTGCTATGTCCCTCATTTGGGTCAACATTGTATCTCATAAATACCATTATTAATAACCCTTTCTCACTCTGCCGCCATGATTGAAATTCAGGAGCTTCATCAGAGCAAAGACCAGGGAAGTTGCTCCCACCACCTGGGTTGAGGCGTGATAGGCTCTTAATAAATATTTGTTGAGTGAGTAAGTGAATGAATGAATGAATACACTCCTGTCAAGACTGTGAGCTCTCAGAGGACAGAGGACTGTGCTTTTTTACTTGTGTATTACCAACATCTTACACCATGTCTGGCAATTACAAAGAGTGTAGTTATTGCTTGTTTATAGAATACATATGCCATTAAAGGAGCACACCTTCCTTTTCATAGTAGCAAAGGCTAGACATTCAGTGAATGGTAGCTACCTTGGGCAGAAACATGGAGGCAGAACAAGTGCCACCACGAGACAGTCCCCTCAACCAACTTCAACATAAGACCTTTTTGACATCCTTTAATGGATCATCAGCCTTTGATTGCATGAATAGACATTTGTTATGAAGAGGGTAATTGTATATCCTGCTAGCCTGGGATAGCACTGGTTAATGCCTTTTGTCTTAGAGTAATTATTATTTAATCCCCATTTATTCCTCAAAGAGTCCTAGTTTGGAAGATAAATTATATGGCCACCTTAGTTGTGTGCGAAGTGATATACATACATTATAGCTATCAAGTTATTAATGTTTCCACAAAGTCCAAAATATGATACCACCTGATGAAGCTTGTAATGAGGTAAGAGAGATGAGAAAAATGCTCACAAATTAAAATGCATTGAAGCATCACTAGGTGAGTAAATGAGGTTGCATATGACAGTGTCCGTGTGTTTGTGAGCTCTAAAAAAGCTTCAGGGAGAATGTGACACTGGAGAAGAGCCCTAAAGAATGAAGAATAGACTGCTTCCAGCAACTGAAGTTTTTTCACTTTTCCCAAAAGAACCTGGAGCAATCCTGCCTTCGTTCATGCTGACATTTTCTCCTGCCCTATTTTTCTGCCTTTGCTTGCAGTGTCTACATCTTCTAGAGTGTTTTTCCTCCTTTTATGCATTTATCTCAGTGTGATTCATCTCTCATGACCCAGGTCGAACCCCAGAGTTCAGGGTCTCTCCCATTCATGGTGATTCCTGCATATTTCAACTCCTGTGGACCTTAAAACCTATTTAACTAGCTTGCCACTTACTATATGGTGCCTTCTAGTTTTCTCTCCATTTGTAACATCTTCGCTTAGATCCAGGAAAAAGTAAATCTTCTGGTGAGAATCAGAAAGGTTTGGCTGGAGGAACAGAGACTGGAAACAAGTAACCCTGGAATGACTGGCAGAGGGAGGAATAAAGGACTGAGTTCAAGAACCGAGTATCAGCTAAAGATGAGAAGTTGAGAAAACACCTCCCCCCAGACCGGAGCAGAGTGAACAGTTCCTTACTGGCCACTGGGGGTATAGGGTCACAGACATAGAGGGAGGAAGGAAAGAGGAGTGAGAAGCTACAGAGTAGACTTCTGTAGGCACTGAAGGTGACAGCAGCTGAGCAAATGGCCACAAGCAGTGTTGGGACCTCTTCCTGCTGGTGACACGAGAAGGCACTAGCTTCTTCCAGGTCCTGCCTATGCACATTCTGCCAATGTAGGGAGGTCCGAGAATGATAGACTATACACACGGCACAGGTGCAGTCTGTGGAAGGAGCAGAGGGGAGAATTTTTTAAGCTACTGGAAGATTTTGGGAACAGGATAGGGGTATTTCCATGAGGCCAAAAGATTCTTCAGGAACCAAGAGATAATCAACAATGCAGTGACATCACAGTGATCTGGGAATGAGACACCATACAGGACAGAAACATTGCAAGAGTATTTTCCTTGTTTTAATCAAGAGAAAGAACTTTTAGAGGGGCTGAGGTACCAAACAGTTGTCCTGAAAGAAATGAATACCCTGATGGTAGCTCTAAGTTGGCAATAGGAACACACCGATTACATGCCTTTCTTTATTCTTTTCCTTTCTTCTCTCTACTCTCCCATCCTCCTTCCCTTCCTTCTGTTTTTCTCTTAATCAGTCACCCCCAAATTGAATGTAAGTCCTTAGAAGGGATTGCTATTATGCCATAATGAATTATATCATGACAGTATTTAGCCTGATGTCTTAACCCTAGTAAGTAGATGCTCAATAAATATTTTCTGATTTAATGATTGGCTGGAAATGTTCATGGAGAATATGAATAGGAACATTTCTTTATCAGTGTCACTCTTGAAACTTAAACATCAAATATTAGTAATGCTTTGGGCTCCTTGGTTATTTCTTTTAGAAACACCATATTAAGGTACATTTTGTGGGTGCAACCATTTGATGATCATAGGATTCCATCTCAGATAACTTGTTCTTAACATTTTTAGTTTTTTTTTTTTTTTTAAACTGAAGCTTAGGTAATGGTGGATACCATAAGGAAAAAGCAAGCAAGCATACAGACAGACACGTGGCAGAAGTCGGGTTCTGGGACCCAAAGATGGTCTTAATAGTTTAAAACAGCAAGGGCAGTGAAGGAGGTTGAGCACAGCATGGCTTGATTAAACAGAGCACAGGATTCGTCAGGTGACTCATAGACTTTCTGGGAAGCAACAAGATGCTCAGCCAAGGAAGCTAGAAGAAAAATAATTTCCTCAGAGAACAGTGATTTGTGCAAAGACATTTTCTGAATCAGTAAGGGTCTCTCTTTTCCCTTAGCTTTACTCTGTGCATACACTGGGGGACAGTGCAGTTGCTTCTGTTTGAGTGTGGTTCATTCTTGACTGCTTCCTCTTCCTGCTGCCAGGGCTTTCTCTCACTGCCAGCTGTTTCCTGCTCCTCTTAGCTCCACCCTCCTGAGACACATGCTTAGACTTCAGAGAGCATGAATATACCAATGGCCTACCCTTCATTTCCTTCCTTATATTGCAGTGTATGGAATTTCACATGTAGAGCAATGGTTGCCAAAGCTTGAGTGAGTTTTTCCACCTAAGAAAGAGCTTTTTAAGGTATGGGCCTTGGCTCAGAATTCCTGGTGCACCAAAATGCTGGTTTCCTCAGTTCTAGGGGAGACGGGAGCCCCTGGGCTGTTCTCCAGGGGCATGTTGGGGAGCATTCATCTCAAGGTTTACTGTAGAAGCAGCATCTTCAGGAAACTATATCAACAAAACTTGAGTTTTCTTCAAGAATGAACATGAAAAGCACCAAGCAGCCCTCTATTTCAGAACCTCAGAAATCACCTGAGAAGCACTGCTTGCTCAGGAGTCAGACTGACATTACATGAATCATCAATTATCCTTCTGTGTATTTGTGAGTTACATATATAACCCCTCTAAGTGGCCATGGTTTACCTGCCTCTGTGCTTTTGGACCGGCTACTCTGCTTCCTAAAATGCCTTTGTTCTGAGGGATGACCTAGCAAATGCCTAACTCAACTTTCCACACCCACCTCAAAATCGCTTTCTTTGTGAAGCCTTCCATGATTTCCCCCAGCCAAGACAGATTCTACCAGATTACTTTCTCAATTACTCTTTTAATGCTTAATTAAATAATTTTAAAAATAATTATGGCATGTCAGGAACTCTGCTAAGAACTGGGAAAAACAATAATGACACAGACCTGTGGCCAAGATTCTTTGAGTGTGTCCTTGATCATGCTGGTGAGACTGAACTTATATATTTGTCCTGTGCATACCAGGAGCATGGCCTCTAGAGTCGGGCAGCCTGAGGTCATACCCTGGCTCTGCAATTAACTCTCTTTGGGACTGGGAACATCCTTGAAACTCTGTGTACCTCACTTTCCTTATCTGTAAAATAGGCACATTAATAACACTTCATAGGTTGTTATGAAGAATAAATGAATTAAAGTTTGCAAAGTGCTTAGAACACTGCTTAAAATTTAGTAGGCAGTCTTAAAAATTAATTATTTCACCAGGCTTTTCCCTCTGGGGCAGGTTCTTGATTTTACTTTGTGTATTTCAAGCATTTGATGTAATATGTAGCATATAGTAAGTGCTTAATAAATATTTGTTGAATAAATGAACCATTATACAGCAGATTAGTTTTAAAAAGAAAAGATTCTAATCCTTACGTCTCCTCTAAGACAGGGAATTCACTACTTGCTCCCTTAAGAGATTCAGCTTGAATAGCCATGCGTGAAACCATATTAAGCCTGGAGAATTTCCATCTACTCTGGGGGCTGCTATTGATTTTACCTACTGAAATATTTGACTCCTTCATAAAGTGAAAGATTATTCACAAACAAAACAGGGAAACAATCTTTAAATGCTTATATCTGCAATTCGCATGTGATTTAACTTTTTCCCTTTTGGATAGGAGTGAAAAATCTCTCTCTGTTTTAGATGGAAATAAAAAATGGCTCCAAATCAATTGGTTATTTGGTGTATAGTCATTTCAGAAGATGTATGGGAAACAGAAAATAATTTTGTAAACTGTTTTTGCTTGGGAACAGCAAAGGATCAGATTTCTTCCCTGGCTTCACCAGAAATCAGGATTTTTTGGTAATGGGGTTTATTGTGATGGAATTTGTCAGTGAATTGGGTCAAACATGTAGAGTAAATCATCTTTTCACTCTGCCTAATGATTACAGTAGTCCTTCTTCATCCATGGTTTCTTTTGCTTTCCACAGTTTCAGTTACCTGTGGTCAATGGTGATTTGAAAATAGCTGAGTATAGTACAGTGAGATATCTTGAGAAAGAGGGAAGAAAATGAGAACACATCTATCTAACATATTGCAGTATATTGTTATAATTTTATTTTATTTTACTTGTTAATCTCTTGCTGTGCCTTATTTATAGATTAAATTTTAATATAGGTATGTATGTATAGGAAAAAACATCATATATGTAGAGTTTGGTACTATGAACAGCTTCAGGCATCCACTGGGATTCTTGGAAGGCTTCTCCCGTGAATTACTGTGCTTGAGTAAACTTAAGTCAATTGTACTATTTTGGAATGGGAGGGGAATTTTGGCATGATGAGGGCAATGCTACACTTTGCAAGGACCTAAGAGCTTTCTCTTCTGTTTACATGGTAATTTATCCCTACTGGGATCAGAGTCTTCTGATAATAGAGTATAAGCCTGTCACTCTTCAAAGTCTTGAGAAGGGCCTGACTCTTCCCCAAGACACATAGAATCCAATATGAGACCTAACATAGAGTTACTGCTTCCCCTTCCCTTTATGAATCATCTAGTCATGCTACCAGTTACTTGGCACCTGTCATGTGTCAGGTCCCTTAGGTGCCTGGTTTCACTTAATTCCCATAACAGTGGCACATAATATTAATTGTATTAATTTTAGTCTCTGTGGCTTTTCACATTCACACTTGATGTTCTCACATATGTAACAGTTCAGTCACATGTTTTGAGGGTGGCCTTCCACATAGTGATTCAGAGATCCAGGCTCCTTCCATGAAGTGGCTCTGGCGTCCTTTAGGACCTCAGAATGCTCCACCAGATCTTCCTCATTTACTGGAAAACCAGAGAAGAGTATAATGGAATGAACTGTGATATGATTTGATTCTGTGTCCCCCCCCCCCAGTCTCATTTAAATTGTGATTCCCAGTGTTGGAGGTGGGACCTATGGGAGAGGTGATTGGATCATGGGGGTGGTTTCTAATGGTTTAGTACCATTACCCTAGTGTTGTCATGTGATAGAGTTCTCATGAGATCTGGTTGTTTAAAAGTGTGTGGCACTTTCTCCTTTGTTCTCTCTCTCTTTCCTGCTGGCCATGTGAATATATGCCTGCTTCCCCTTTGCCTTCCATCATGATTGTAAGTTTACTGAGGCCTCTCTAGAAGCAGAAGCCTGTGCAGCCCACAGAACCATAAGCAGATTAAACATCTCTCTCTCTCTTGGTTTTTTCTTTTCTTTTCTTTTCTTTTTTTGAGAGAAAGTCTTACTCTGTTCCCCAGGCTGGAGTACAGTGGCATGATTTTAGCTCATTGCAACCTCTGCCTCCTGGGTTCAAGCAATCCTTCTGCCTCACCCTCCTGAGTAGCTGGGACAGCAGGCCTGTGCCACAACACCCAGCCAATTCTTGTATATTTTAGTAGACATCGAGTTTCTCTATGTTGGCCAGGCTGGTCTTGAACTCCTGACCTCAAGTGATCTGCCCACCTTGGCCTCCCAAAGTGCTGGGATTATAGGCACAAGCCACTGCACCTGACCTAAACCTCTTTTCTTTATAAATTACCCAGTCTCAGGCATGTCTTTATAGCAGTGTGAGAACAAATAGGGTTCTTGCAAATATAATAAGGATATAGATTAAAATGAGGTCATATGAATTAGGATAGTTCCTCTATTCGCTGACTGCACCCTTATATGGAGAGAGGTTTGGAGATGCAGAGAAGACACAGGGCAGAAGGCCATGTGATGATGGAAGCAGAGATTGGAGTGATGCAGCCACAATCCAGAAACACAAGGATTGCTGGAAGTCACTGAAAGCTAAGAGAGAGATTCTCCCTCAGAGGCTCCAGGAAGAGCCAACTCTGTTGACACCTTGATTTCAAACATGGAGCCTCCATAGCTGTGAGAGAATAAATGTCCGTTTTACCACCTGGTTTGTAGTAATTGTCAATGACAGCCCTGGAAAGCTAATACAAAAAAGGAGAGTGGGAAGAAGGCTTCATCACTAAAGTCTTTCACACCTGAAAGATGTTGCACCACTGCCTTCTGTTTGATTCCAAAGAAATCTGCTGTCATTCCTAGTTTTGTACTTCTGTACATAATGTTTATGTTTTTTGGTTGCTTTAAGATGTCCTTTTTATCACTGGCTTTAGGCTACTTAATCATAACATGGCTTAATGTGTTTTTAAATGTTTCTTGTGGTTGGAATCTGTTGAGGTTCTTAGATATGTGGGTTTATAATTTTCACCAAATTTGGCTGTTTAAAGTTGTCCCATGGTTTACTGATGATCTTACTGTTTTTACTTTTTAGACGTTTTTTCTCTCTGTGTTTCATATTGAATAGTTTTGATTGCTGTTTCTTCAATCTCATTAAATATTTTTTCTAATAACCCATCTAATTTGCCATTAATCCCATCCAGTGTATTTTTTATCTCAGGCATTATAATTCTCATCTATAGAAGTTCAATTTTAGTATTTTATACTTTTAGTGTCTGTATTTTCCATGTTCAGTCTTTCCTGAGGATTCTTAAATATATGAAATATAGTCATTATATCTATTTTAATGTCCTTGTCTAATTCTGTGATTTTAGATCATTTCTCTTGATTGAACTTTGAATTTTCTCTTCATTATGGATTGCATTTTCCTGCTTCTTTGCATGGCTGGTAATTTTTGATGGATGCTACACATTGTTGGGTGTCATTGCCTTGTTGAGTGCTCTATATTGTTTTATTTCTGTAGGTATTTTTGAATTTTTTTCCAAGGACATGGTGAAGTTACTTAGACTTCTATCCTTTCAGGTCTTTATTTTAAGCTGTATTGGGTGGAACGAGAGCAACATTTATGCCAGAAAAGCATAATTTTCCCCAATAAATAAGGAAGGTATTTCTTAGTATCTGATGCCCTTTGAATTATCAAATTTTTCACTTTAACTCTTGGGAATAGGTACTGTCCTCACCCTCCGTGAGATAGAGCTTCATTCCTGCTGATCCTTTCAGGTGGTTCTTTCCCTGGGGTCAGGCAATTTTTTTCACATGTAAGCCCTGATCAGTTTTCACCTGAATGGTTGATGCGGACTTTCTGCAGATATCTGAAGTTTTATCTGTCTTTAGCTCTGTTTTCCTGTATTCTTCCCTGAAGTCTCCAGCCTCATTAGCTTTTGCAGATACCTGGCTCCCTTGTTCTTTCTCCTCAACTAAGAGAGACGGCTGAAAAACCTGTGTTTTCCCTCCTTGTGCTGTGGCCTGGAAACTTTTTCCAGGAAGTAAACTGGAGCAATTGTAGCCCTCACCCCCTTGCTTCCTATTTTAGGGACCAGTGACCTTTGTTGACTAATATTCACTGTCTTGAATGATGTTGGTTCATATATTTTGTCTGGTTTTTAGTTTTTATCAGTGAGAGGTTGATCTTGTCCTGTTTCTCCATGTTGCCTGAAACACTGTGATGGATTAATCAGGGTCTGAAATTCTCTGACATTCTTCCCATTGAAAAATATCATCTATGTCTCCTGCCCTTACGTTCAGACAGGCTCTGAGACTGCTTTGACCAACAGAATACAACAGAATTAGCACTATGTTAGTTTCCCATACTTTAAGAGACTGTCAGCCTCCTTTTCCTGCCTTGTAGAACAGTTTCTCTTGGAACCCTGCCATGAGGGCACAAGAAAGCCCATCACTCTATAGAGAATCTAATGTGGAGAAAAACAGAGGCCTGGCTGACAGCTCCAGCTAAATCCTAGTTGACAACCAGCACCAACTTACCAGCCATGTGAGCGAGCGATCTTCAAAGTGGATCGTCTAGCCCTAGTCAAGCTGTCCCAGCAGATGCCACATGGAAAAGAGACAAGCTGTCCCTTTAAGCCCTGCCTGAATTGCAGATTCATGAGCAGAATAAATGGCTGTTACTGTTTTAAATTGCTAAGTTTTGAGGTGGTTGTTACACATCAATAGGTACACGGAACACCCACTCTTAACAGGCAGGAGCTCATCATTTGGCCCATGTGTTGAAAGTGGGTTGGGGAATGTCGTGTAATAGCATGCTTTCAAAGATGAAAGTGTGGATTTGCTGGGCATATACTATCATCTCTTCCATTTATAATGTACGTTTATATCCGTATTGGACATTCTGGGAAACTAAGACTCAGAGAGATTAAATAATATGTCCAAGGTCATGGCAAACAAGTAGAAAGTGTCAAGATTTTGACTCTAGCTTTCTCTTATCTTTAAGCCTGAACTCTTGGCCAGGCATGGTGGCTCACACTTGTAATCCCTGCACTTTGGGAGGCAGAGGCAGAAAGATCAGTTGAGCCCAGGAGTTTGAGACCAGCCTGGACAACATAGTGAGACCCTATCTCTATGAAAAATACAAAAATTAGCTGGGTCTGGTGTTGAGCACCTGTGGTCCCAGCTATTGGAGGGGCTAAGGTGGGAGGATCTCTTGAGCCTGGGAGGTCGAGGCTGCAGTGAGCCATCATCATGCCATTGCACTCCAGCCTAGGTGATAGAATGAGAGTATGTCTCAGAAATAAAAAGTAAAAAAAAAAAAGGGAATAAAGCTGAATGCTTTCTTCCATTTCCTTCCCTGTAGACTTTATTCATCTGAGTGGTTGGAGCCCTGCCCCAATTCCTAGGCTTCCTTGGACATCCATAAATTGCTTTTCTTTTTCTGTATCTGCTACTCTCCTAGAGGAGCTATGACAAATCAGTAGAGCTAGTCTACCTGGTTGGGGCTAATAGAGAATGTGAAATAAAGTGGAGGATGCTTCAGTAGGGGAGCATGTGAAACTGAGGGTCATGTGGGAAAACAGCTCCCCAAATCTAGGGAGAAGAGCCTGAATATGTCACCAGAATATAAAGATTTAAAGTTGTGACCACATTTAGTGAATCTGAGACTCCAAGTGCAGAGAGTAAGGAACAAATCTGGGGTGGTCTTGGAGTGATCTTGGGATTGGCATTGTGACTGCCTTTTATAGGCAAGATGAAGTATAGAAGTATAGCTCAGGGCTGGCCCATGTGTATTTGAAATCTCCGGGCTGGGACTGGCATTTGCTGTGCTGCAAGGGATCTCCCTTGGCCTGGAGGAGATTTAAAAGGAGATCCTCATGCTATAGCCTGTTGCCTTTGACTCTGTGATGATTAGTTTTGTATGTCAACTTGGCTAGGCTATCTTAAGTTATTTCATCAACACCTAATCTAGGTGTTGCTGTAAAGATATTTTGTCGATGTGGTTAACATCTATTCTCAGTTGATGTTATGTAAAGATGATTATCCTCAATACTGTGCACAGCCTCATCCAATCAGTCGAAAGGCCTTAGGAGCAAAATAGTTTTCCCAGATGAATGAATGAGAAATTTTGCCTCATGACTGCTGCATCAGATCCTGCCTGAAATTTTCCAGCCTGCCAGCCTGTCATACAGATTTGGGGCTTATTAGTCCCCACAATTGTATAAGTCAGTTTCTTGAAATTATTTACCTATCCATCTACCTTTTATTGGCTCTGATTCTCTGTAGAGCCCCGACTGGTGCAGACTCTGAGGGACACAGGAAGCACAGACAAATTACCATTCCAATGATACACTCGAGTTCTTTGCTAAATCACCAGAGAATATAGCCAATAGCATTAGGACTCTGTTACAGATATTCAGAGAGGACCAAATGCCACCACCAACTTGACCTGATCTTGGAGGCATCAATTACACCCTTGAAAGAGAAGAGTGAGTTTTCCCATGCCCTAATCTCGATTGCTCAGCAAATCAATGCATGCTCATCTTGTAAAGCTGACTTAGTGCCCTAGACACCCAGGAGCATCTTAGATGACACAGTGGCCTCTCATATTAAACATTTACCCTTATACTGAGGTTCAAGTGCTGTGGGGACCAGTGCTGCTTTAAGGAATATCTCCAACAGGCAATTATCTGCATTGCACACCAGGGCTAGGCAGTGCTCACTGGAAGGCAGCGATTTAAACTCTATGCACACACCAGTAGCCTCCGAATTAACTGCAATGTCTGTGTTAAAAGGAGAGAAAGAGGCAAAAAAAAAAAAAATACAGCCAGTGTCATTATGGGCAGCTCAATGAAGACATCTGCTCCATGCCCAGTGGCAGTCAGAGCTGCAGATAAGACACATGACTGTGTGAAAGGGATGGAGAATGAGATGCGGAAATATTATCATGCTATCCTATAAATCTGTGGTACATCCTCACTTTGAATACAGCAGTCAGGGCCAGCTGTATTATCTCAACGAGGATATAAATGAAAGGGTGAAAGGCCAGTGAAGGGCAGTGGAGCTGATTAGAGACATCGGTGATGAGGTGGGGGCAGGAGGTGACAAGAGTGGATTTTGCTGGGAGAGAAAACGCCGATGATTAGAGCTCTATATTACAAAGTCATATGGAGTAGTGAGAGACCAGGTAGAGGTAAATGAAGTAATAAAGGGCTCCCCAAAGGCCGAGTGGGTGTTCCTATTTATCCTGCCTCATGATATTAAATGGCAACAGATTCGAAATGGATGAAAAGACATCTCTCTTAATGCATAAGGTGCCTGATTTTCAATTGCGTGCCTGCGAGGCTGCCTGGCCTATTGAGGAGCATGCTAGGGAGTTGAGGCTGGGAGGGAGGAAGCATTGTCTCTGGTGAGGTGGATATGTTTGGCCCGCTTGCTTCTCCTGTCCAAGCCTAAGAATCTGCGTCCATAGCATGGAGGGGCGGGGTCGTATTTTTTCAGGCGCTTCCAAATCTGAAGATTTCTGATTCTCTGCTTCTCTGTGGATCACTTTCTTCTCTTCTCTGCTTTCCCTAATGGGAGACGAAAGGAAGGCAGGCTGGGAAATGGGGTAGCAGAAACACAGAGGTTTCTGAGGCTTTCATAGCATTGGATTGCAGAAGCCTGGGATGTTGATGAAATAGGCTATTTCAAGATGTAAATGAAAGGCTCTCTTAGATAAATGAATGCATCCTTTTAAGTCCCAGAGTAATCCCAGCTCATACTTACCAGTTTCTTTGACTTAAGAAAATCACCAAATTTCTTATCTTCTTTAAACCTCAGTTTCTTTCTCTTTAAAGTGGGTATAACATGATCGCCTCTTTCATAGATTATACATTAAGGCACTTAGTCATACAAGTACTGTTTGGTAAATGAAATCTATTATTGAATCTACTATTAAAAAGATTGGCATATACTCAAAAGTGATTTGACAAATCAGTCCAGTGGTGTGGTAGATTCAAGGTTCAAATGCATACCCATCATGCAAAGTATGTGTTTTTTTCCCAATGGATCACATTGATTTTAGTTGAGGGCAAAAGCTGCTTGGAGTCTGAGGCAGGGTTTGATTAATACCGTTTGCGTGAGGCAGATAAGAAGCCCCATGAGAGGTCAGGGAGGGGAAATGCTCACTAGGATGGGCTAGGGTGGTCCTTGAGAACTTCCTGGGGAAAGGATCACTTGAATAGGGACTGAGTAAAATGGAAGACTAAAGTGGAGGTTAAGGGGCATTGACAGCAGAAGAATCTCTGCATGAGCTTCAGAGAGGCCAGCTTGATCCCAGGAAACACCTGCCTGATGGAGGTAGAGAGTTCCAACAAGGTGATGGTGATGAGGATACAAGATGGTAATTCCAAAGGGCTGTGAAAGGCAGGCTCAGTTTGAAATGTTTCCCAAGGAAAGTGAGGAGCCATCAAAGGGTTGTGAACTAGAGTGCAGCCCAATTTTCTCAACACTACCAAGATACGTTTGAGAAGAAACGCAGCAGCTCTGTTCAGGGTAGAGGGAAGAGAATCTGGTGCTGTCAGAGAGCCAGGCATGGCCGCCGTCTGGGCCGTAAATTTGTGTGGCAGGATAAGGGTAGTGGCAGGGGGAATCAAAGCAGGCATGGGGGACTGTGGCCTGAAAGCGACATCAGGTGGCAGCAATGACAAAGTATTGTCTTGTGTGGGACCTTCTTCCAGTCGCTCAATGGATTTGCACTACCGCCCTGTGGGGTGGGCATACTGATGCTCTGTCTGACTTTGGAGCAGACAGACCTGGAATCGAATCCCTACTCCAATTATGAGGACTTCCTACAGGCGTGACTGGGCCAGTTACCGCCCCAAATGCCAGTTAGGATTTGTCCTTCCAAGTTGTTCTGAGGGTTAAAGATAACGTGTGAAAAGCACCCAACAGCAAGAGGTTGTCTTGTAGAAAACTTGTGCAAAACGGACACTCCTATCAACCATCTTTACTTTTAAAAGACTGCCTGGATGTGAGTGGGTGGCATGAAACTTAAAGGGTCAAAGACGACTCTAGAACTCCAAGTGTCAGAGCCTGAGACAGGCTGCTTCCAGTGACAGAAAGAGGGAAATTGGTTTTGAAGGAAATATGATAGGCTTGGTTTGATTTTGAGGTGATGGCTGAGTATTCAAGCAGAAAACTTTGACAGGCCATTGGAAGCATAAAGCCAGACCTCGGCAAGACACCAAAATTCTAGAGGAAAATTGAGCAATTTATCAAGTGTCTAAATATCTTGCCTACATAATGATAAACATCCAGATTTTGAGAACCCTTTTGACATGGATTTAAATGTCAACTTTTTATCTCAGTACTTGGTTGTGTTTTAGTGCTGACAAAGACTTCGTTTTTCTCCAGCTTATGAACTCATTAATTTTGCCAAGATCCACAGGGCCCAAATCACCATCTATTTCTTTGCCCTTTGGCAAGAGACGAGAAAAGGGTTAAACAAGTTTATTTCTCTTGTAGCTCTAGGCTCTCTGATTCTTTATTATTCACACCTCAACAAATCTTATTTCATTACATTTTTGGAATTGCAGTGTAATTTTGGTGATTAACTTTAAATTGGGGATAATACCCTGACAGACATTAACATAATGTCAAAACATTTTCTTACAATTATTTCTTAACCTTCCTCAAATCACTCTTCCCCTGCGGACCTTTGTTCATATAATAGGGATGACACACCAGAACTCAAAGCTGTAGAAAGGAAAAGTGATGACCGGGAACACTTATTAGAAATGATCAAGGCTAGTAAAAGACAGTGAAGCAGAGCTTTGTGTTCTCACGTTTCCCGGTCTCGGAGCAGAAGTGAGGAGATGCGTGCTGGAAGTGGCTCCTGGGATGTTTGGGTTAGAATGGGGCTGGTAGGAGTTTTGTTCCCATTGTCACATCTGTTACCATTACCCAAATGGATCATGCATTCTGGTGAAAAACGAAAACAGCTTGGAAGGCCAAAAATAGTAGCTCAGCTCCACATGGAGAGACTTAGGAACCAGACAGTGCCTGCTAGAAGCAGAAGTGGAAATAATACCGTATAAAGCAAGAGAGTCTGAAGAGTTTTCAAAACATTTTCACTCATACTATCTACTTTGAGAATCCCAGCCACTTTGTGAAAGTAGACAAGGTCAATGTGGATCAGCCTCATTTTATGAAAATGTAGACGTTTTCAGTGATTTGCTTCAAATAATACAGTGGATGTGAGGCAGCAGAGTGTAGTAGCTTTGCTTTGGAGTCAGGGAGAAATGAGTTCAAATACAGCATGGTTCCACCATTTACTAGCTCTGTGGACTGGGGAAGTAACTTAATTTCCCAGAGCTTCAGTTTCCTCATTCATAACTTGAAGATAATAGTAGGACCTTTTTCAGAGAGTGAAATTTACACAGAAAATTATCAATAATTGGAAGCTATTATAACCATCCAAGAGGTTTACTTTGCCCGCTGCATAGACAGAGCCGATTCATCAAGACAGGGGAATTGCAATAGAGAAAGAGTAATTTATGCAGAGCCAGCTATGCGGGAGACTGGAGTTTTGTTATCACTCAAATCAGTCTCCGTGAGCATTCAGGGAACAGTTTTTAAGGGTAACTTGGTGGGAGGGGGATACCAGTGAGCCAGAAGTGCTAATTGGTCAGAGATGAAATCATAGGGAGTCCAGGCTGTGCTGAGTCAGTTCCTGGGTGTTGGCCACAAGATCAGATGAGTGAGTTTATCTATTTGGGTGGTGCCAGCTGATCCATCAAGTGCATGGCCTGCAAAATATCTCAAACACTGATCTCAGGAGCAGTTTGGGGAGGGTCAGAATCTTATAGCCTCCAGCTGCATGACTCCTAAACCATCATTTCTAATCTTGTGGCTGATGTTAGTCCTACAGTGGTAATCTAGTCCCCAGACAGGAAGCCCCTTGGGAAAGGGCTGTTAACCGTCTTTGTTTAAACTATAAGTTTTTCTGAAAAGTTAGTTCACCCTACACCCTGGAATGAACAAGGTTAGAAGCAAGATGGAGTCAGTTAAGTTAGATTTTTTTCACTGTCTCAGTCATCATTTTGCAAAGGTGGTTTCAGTCCCTCCCTTTGGGGTTTGTAACACCTTAATCTTAAAGTGTAGGCTATGAAGATGGGAAAAGGCCATTGATCACTCTGGCTTCTTCCTGCTGACAGAGGACGTGGTGGGAATGGGAATGAACCCCAAGGTGAGAAGAGTGGAACCGTTTTGCAACTGTCTGAGCGTATTTGTGCAGGCCTGGCTGGGCTTTCAAGGCTTGCATGGTAAGCACATTAGTACTTTCATCTATAGTTTTAGTACAGTGTTTAAGTGAACAGCATGCTATATGGTAAGTAATGAGTCCTAGGATTAGGAATATAGTTCTTAATTTTAAAAGCAAAGATTTTAAAGCATTAGTTTGAGGACTTCTAACACACAAAGAATTTAGTCTAAACTGCGGGAAAAAGCCTTAGGAACAACTAACAACACTGTACTATAGTTATTATTATTTTTTTAAGCATAACGTTTTTCTCTTCAGCTTCTATTTTTTTGAAAAAACAAATCATGATAGAACTGATTTGTTTACAAAATAAACTTTAATCTTACTGTACTGGCCTGATTATTTGCATAAAGTACAGCAGGAATAATTATTTCTCATATTTAATTGGCTTTGATGGAACTCTATTCCACAAGGAATCTCAGACTAGACTTTTTAAAAGCCAAGTCTAACCATGGGTCTGCACCCCTAAATATCTATGGATGGGGTAAATTTATCTCCTTTTGAGGTCCCAGTATAACTTGGAGCTCCTGAACCTGTTAGAAAGTGACATTCTTTACATACCACAGGTCAGGAACCCTGTACAGAGACTGTGTGGACAAGATATAAGGCCAGATTTCCTGAGGCTTCAATTGGCTCTATAAGTCAACTTTAATTCTTTAAATGAAGGATGCCATTCCAGTCAAAGACTTGTAAAATAACCAATTTTTCTAATTATGTCCTCATACAAAAGAAAATAGATTCTTACTGCACTTATGCAATTAACTATACTGCTATATGCAATTAACTATACTGCTATAAAATGAGAATACTCACAAATAGTTTCCAAATTCTGGAGAAATTAGGTAGAGAGAAACAAATATGCTTCAAAAAATTTTTTAAAAAATATAAATACTTTATTGCATTTTAGGTTCTGGGGTACATGTGAAGGACATGCAAGATTGTTGCATAGGTACATGCATGGTAATGTGGTTTGCTGCCTCCATCCCCATCACCTATATCTTGCATTTCTCCCCCATATTATCCCTTCCCAACTCCCTACCCCACATTGTCCCTCCCCTAGTCCCACCCCACAGACTTCAGTGTGTGATGCTCCCCTCCCTGTGTCCATGTGTTCTCATTGTTCAACACCCACCTATGAGTGAGAATATGCGGTGTTTGATTTTCTGTTCTTGTGTCAGTTTGCTGAGAATGGTGGTTTCCAGGTTCATCTATGTCCCTACAAAGGACACAAACTCATCCTTTTTTATGGCAGCATAGTATTTCATGGTACATATGTGCCAGATTTTCCCTGTCCAGTCTGTCATCGATGGGCATTTGGGTTGGTTCCAGGTCTTTGCTATTGTAAACAGTGCTGCAGTGAACATAAGTGTGCATGTGTCCTTGTAATAGAATGATTTATAATCCTTTGGATATGTACCCAGTAATGGGATTGCTGGATCAAATGGAATTTCTATTTCTAGATCCTTGAGGAATCGCCACACTGTCTTCCACAGTGGTTGAAATAATTTACACTCCCACCAACAGTGTAAAAGTGTTCCTATTTCTCCAGATCCTCTCCAGCATTTGTTGTCTCCAGATTTTTAATGATCGCCATTCTAACTGGCATGAGATGGTATCTCAATGTGGTTTTGATTTGCATTTCTCTAATGACCAGTGATGATGAGCATTTTTTCTGTTTGTTGGCCTCATATATGTCTTCTTTTGAAAAGTGTCTGTTCATATCTTTTGCCCACTTTTGAATGGGTTTTTTTTTTTCTTGTAAATCTGTTTTAGTTCTTTGTAGATTTTCAATATAAGTCCTTGGTCAGATGAGTAGATTACAAAATTTTTTCCCATTCTGTTGGTTGCCAGTTCATGCTAATGATTGTTTCTTTTGCTGTGCAGAAGCTCTGGAGTTTAATTAGGTCCCATTTGTCTATTTCGGTTTTTGTTGCCAATGCTTTTGGTGTTTTAGTCATGAAGTCCTTGCCTATGCCTATGTTCTGAATGGTTTTTATTATGTTAAGTCTTATGTTTAAGTCTTTAATTCATCTGGAGTTAATTTTAGTGTAAGGTGTCAGGAAGGGGTCCAGTTTCTGCTTTCTGCGCATGGCTAACCAGTTTTCCCAACAGTATTTATTAAACAGATGGAAAACTAGCCAGTTTTCCCAACACCATTTGTTTCCTCATTGCTTGTTTTTGTCAGGTTTGTCAAAGATCAGATGGTTGTAGATGTGTGGCATTGCCTCCAAGGACTCTGTTCTGTTCCATTGGTCTGTATCTCTGCTTTGGTACCCCAAGCTGTTTTAATTACTGTAGCCTTGTAGTATAGTTTGAAGTCAGGTAGCATGATACCTCCAGCTTTGTTCTTTTTGCTTAGAATTGACTTGGCTATGTGGGCTCTGTTTTGGTTCCATATGAAGTTTAAGGTGGTTTTTTCCAGTTTTGTGAAGAAGGTCATTGGTAGCTTGATGGGGATAGTGTTGAATCTATAAATTAGTTTGGGCAGTATGGCCATTTTCACAATATTGATTCTTCCTAACCATGAGCATGGAGTGTTTTTGCATCTGTTTTCAGAAAAATTTTTTACAGCAATAGTTTACACACTCGTTAAAAGTTGCAAATAGCTCCAAGGAAGTAAGTTACCTTGACTCTGAAAACAAAAGGACTAGCAGTGTTTAACACATCAGCTCTCCATGAGATTCACAGAAGTTTCGTTTCTTCTCTATTCCAATAGCACAACTTTTAAAGTTATCTGAGACTTGCACTTAAGAGTCCTATATCTGATTAAAAACTGCCTTTTGAAAAGGATCAAAGCAAGACAAAATGTCTATGAATGACAGATGTCTACAGCCACTATTAAAGCTACAATTGACTAGGAATTTTGGTTACTTCTGTGGTATACAACAATTTTACATAACAGTTATAATTATCAATGTACACAAAATCATTTTAGAATTATAGAAGTTTCCCATAATTTTTTGAACATATTAACATATTTATACAAATACAGTCTAATGAAAACCAAACACCATTTACTTTTCTATTTGAAAGTTTTCCCTCTATTCTAATGTCACAATCTCCAGTGTTATTAATCAGAATTTTGCACTTAAGGGTACCTGTTATATTTTACAACTGATTTTAAAACCATTTTTTTAAGAGGACCAAAATGAGACAAAAGTCTGTGGATGACAGAAACATTTTAGGGCAGCCACATTTAAAGACACAACTGACAAAGAAATTTGTTACCTCTGTGGTGCACAGCCATTGAACATAATTATTACTGATTATATATACTGTCATATTAGAATTATAGGGGTTTTATATAATTTTGGAACATATGCCAGTGATACATTTATATAAATATAGTCCAAAGAAAGCCAACTACCATTTCATATTTGACAATGTTTCCTGTATGATTTTTATACAAAATAAGCCAAATGTAATTTTTGAACTTTAAAGGACCTAATATTTAAGTAATTAGGCTAGAAAGAGACATAATGTATCAATTGCTTTAGAAAGTTTGTCAAATATTAAAGATTTAAAACACTGGATATCATAAAATAAAATCCCAGGTCACCATCAGCTATTCATTTGGCCAAAATGATAGTTTTAAAAATTGTTTAAACCTTTTCTCTGATAGAGGAAACATAGCTTCCAAACAAGACCCAATAAAGATAGTATGAGGCTAACTGAATTTGTGCTTATTTTTCTAAGAGAGTTAAACAGAACTCTTTTATATACAAACGTCATACACATAAAACACATATAAATCCACAGAATATTCAGCCTTGTAAGATTTTTTTATTTGCTAGTTTCTTAATTGGATTAGTGGCTTCAGGGTGGAGCCCTTGGAGGAACAGGGCCAGGAAAGCAAGCATTTCTAGGGCCAAATAAGCAGCAGAGAAGTCGCTGAAGGCAAAGACGGATCCCCAGAATTGAGGGTGCCATTTTATACTGGATCCCGGATCCCCAAAAAGAGGGAAATACTTCAGGAGAAGACAATGCCGTGCTTTTACCAACTGTGCATTTCCTTGCAAGGCAACCCAAAGCCAATCAGCTGTATTATAATTAGACCATCCCCCATGACAGTCTTATTTCCCAGTGGGGCGTGGGGATGTTTCCATATCTTCCAGATGGCCAAGAGCATGCTTCTCTGATGCAGGTGTTCAAAGAGTCAAGTATTCCTCCGTAACTACTATTAGCCATTCCCAAAAGTATATTTCCTACCTAGTTATTGTGCAACAAAACTGTTTTTTTTTTTTGAGACAGTCTTGCTCTGTTTCCAGGTGCCAGGCAGTGGTGCAATCTCAGCTCACTGCAACCTCCACCTCCCGGTTCAAGCAATTCTTCTGCCTCAGCCTCCTGAATAGCTGGAACCACAGGTACATGCCACCATGCCCAGCTAATTTTTGTATTTTTTTAGTAGAGATGGGGTTTCACCATGGTCTTGATCGCTTGACTTTGTGATCCGCCTCCCTGGCCTCCCAAAGTGCTGGGATTACAGGTGTGAGCCACCATGCCTGGCCCAAAACTCTTTTATAATGAGGAGTAATTTCTGATACCCCTGAAACTCAAAACCATCAGATTACACAATGCAAAACAGAATAGAGCCTTAGATTTTGAGAGTGATCTATCTGCTTTTAATTCCTAGGGTTTCATGAGGAAAACAGGTTTTTTGTTTCCACCCCCCACCACACCGCCCCCCAAAATGGAGTCTTCGGTGCCTCCTCTGTTTTTCACAATGAGTCCCAGGCTACCAAAAGTTATCTTAGGGCCTCTAATGTGTGCATTAAGAATGACAAGACAAAAAAAATGGAGAAAAATAATTCAGTCGACTAAGAAGAAAAACCATTTTCCCAGAAAAAATTCCAAGAAGAGAAAAACATAAAGATCTTTTAAATACATCTATAGCTTATTTATCCACTTTTAATTAAGCTGACTTTTAACCATACGGCTTTTAAAAAAAAATCCTTTTAAATTTCTTATTACTAGACTTAAGCCATGCCAAGCTGCTAATATTTCTAGTTTCTGCACTTTACCACAGGTAACCTCCTAGATGCTTCAAAGACATGGTAAGCAGTTAAAAAAAAAAAAAAAAATTTAGTCTCTCCACAAGGTAGTTCAGAGAAAGGAAAATTCAAGAGAGGAAATCAGAAGTTACCTATGAGGGAAAAAATCTTCAATAAATGGCAAAGTTACACAAATAACAAACCAGAAGGGAATCATTCCAGAAGCCAGCAATTGAACCCAGGCCACCACTGTCAAAAGATAAAGCCTTAGCTACTGAGCTATACAGCATTGAGCAGTTTCTATTACTTTTCCTGGAAGGAACCTAGATAAGCCAATTTCAAGTTTTCAAGACTTTTAACTGCTCAGAAAAATACTTTAGTACTTTGATAGGCACCCCAAAATTCCTGGCCTCTGGATGGTGGAAACCAAAAGAAACCATCCCCACATGGTCACAAGGGTAAGCGTTCATGGACACGAAATGAGACAGAGAAATTTTATTCAGTATTGGTATTGGTTCCAGGGATCCAAAACACAGTTATGTAACTGACCAGCCTGCCAAGCCGACTTGAAAAGCAGGCTTATGGGGGTCCTAAACCCACGTTCTATCCTGTGATACCCATCTTTCCATTACAGAACATAGACAAATTCTTAGCATAAAATACACCAGATTTGCTATAGCTTGAGACTAGACTCATAAATCCTTTTTTCTTTTTTTAATGTATTTTTTTCTTTAAGATCTGATGGTTTTAAATAAATTCCTTTTTCTATTAATCAAACCCTTGCAGAGGAGACAAATAGTTTACTTGTTATTCAGACAGAGAGAGAGAGAGAGAGAGAGAGACCACAAACTTGGCCAGTAAGAATTCCTTACCTTTTTGCTGGCATACCAGGTTTCTGGGTTCCCTTTCTCTCAGCTTCCAGTAGAATGAAGCGGCTTCTGATGACCCCGCTTGCTTGTGCCATAGCTGTGGGGTTCAAGCCATTTCACAAGAGAAAATTACCCTTTACTGTTTTATGGAATCATAGACAAGATTCTCAGTTTGCAAGATGCTGCCCTATGGGCTACATAGGGAACTGAATTATCATCTTCCATCCCAGCAAAATACACATAACAAAATAGACATTAGTTACTTCATTTAGCACCCAGTATCAGCCTGGCAGAGCTCAAACCTTTTCTCGTTGTTCCCTGTTGTCTTGAATCCACTCCAGTGGGGACGGGATGACCTCCGAACGGTAATTCACAATGGGGTCTCTGGGCAAGGGGAAGAGCAGATAGTCACCCCAAGAGATGGGCCTGTTGAGCCTTCTTTAGGGCGCATCGAATGTGACAAGACAAATAGGGAGAGTTCTCTGAGTTAGGCCTGCTGGACTTCCATTAGCAACCCCCTCTTCTACATGTACATATGAGATCCCTTCCAGATAAACAAACACACACAAAGATGAGTTGGACAGAAGGCCTTCCAAATCAGATCCCTATCCAAGAACTCCAAGAATAACTCCTCCAAACTATCCTATTTTCCATTTGAGAAACCTCCTCAAAAATCTTACTGATTTAGGAGAAGTTTCACAAACCAAGACCCTTCCTGCTAGTTAGAGCCAACCAAGAACCCGCAGGAGCTGAACAGTCACCCAGCAATAGGGCTACAGATGCAGACACCCCATGATGTAGCTACAGACACCCCACAATGGGGATACAGACACCACGCCATAGGGCTACAGAACCAGTTGGGAGAAGGAAGGAGGTGTTGGCAGCTTCATCAATCCAGACGCTCTGTATTGGGGTTGCAGACAGACACCCTGTGATAGGGCTGTAGCTAAGGGATGTCTCCCCATGACTATTTCTCGATTGCAATTAAAGCCACGCACAGTGGGTCAACAGTGCCCCCCCCAGTAGAAAGAGTACCAGAGCCAGCCTGCAGTCCAAGAGAACTAGGAAGCTGCTTGGGCTGGCTTCTGGATCTATCACTGGATGGAGGCCACTGAGCCATAGACAGGTTGCCACAAGGGCAATCCCAGACGAGCCCCAAATTTGTAACTGCTTAAGGGGTTTGCCTTTCCCGCTGCCTAGAGAGAGCTGATTCATCAAGACAGGGGAGTCCCAATAGAGAAAGAGTAATTCACGCAGAGCCAACTGTGCGGGGAAACCGAAGTTTTATTGTTACTCAAATCAGTCTCCCTGAGCATTCAGGGAACAAAGTTTTTAAGGATAACTTGGTGGGTGGGGGAATCCAGTGAGCCGGGAGTGCTGATTGTTTCAAAGCTGTCATCTTGTGCTGAGTCAGATCCTGGGTGGGGGTCACAAGATCAGATGAGTCAGTTTATTGATCTGGGTGGTACCAGCTGATCCATAAATGCAGGGTCTGCAAAATATCTCAAGCACTGATCTTAGGAGCAGTTTAGACTGTTGTAGCTTCCAGCAGCATGACTGGTAAACTGTAGTTTCTAATCTTTTGGCTAATGTTATTCCTACAAAGGCAATCTAGTCCCAAGGCAAAAAGGAGGTCTGCTTTGAGAAAGAGCCATTACTATCTTTGTTTAACCTATAAACTATGAGCTAAGTTTCTCCCTAAATTAGTTAAGCCTAAGCCCAGGAATGAACAAGTACAGCCTGGAGGTTAAAAGCAAGGCGGAATCAATTAAGTTAGATCTCTTTCATTGCCTCAGTCATAATTTTGCAAAGGCGGTTTCACTATTAGCATTACTAGGAGGAGAAATAGTATTAAGTTGGTGCAAAAGTAACTGTTTTTTGCCATTGAAAGTAATGACCAACATACAATAGAATATAATAGATCTGGAGCCAGAACTTGAGCCTACTGAGTTCTGTTTTTCCATTGTATCTGCACCACGGGTGGTCAGACAGCAAGGAGGAAAAGCAAATAGGAAAGTTTTAGTCACTCACAGCTGCAGTCTGAACTGAAGAAGTCCCTTATTCTTCAGACATAGAACCACCAAGCTGAGCCCCATGCACAGCAGTCATTCTGTGCACGACCTTCATCTTCCGTGCTAAGCCCCCCTGAGTTTAAATAAAACATTTTATCACCACGGTTTGCTTTCATCCAAGGGGAAATTCTTTAAACTAAAATGTTAGTGCTAAGAAAACTGTTTTTCAGCAAGAGAGTCTCAGAATATAGAAGAGGAGATTTAAAAAATGGATAATAAAATGTAGGCTGCATTGTCCAGGTCCCATGCCAATTGGCGTTTAGCTGGTTTCAGCCAATGGGAGGTCCTGGAAGAAGTTGTGGGTGGGAGGAAAGAAGAGGCCAAGGAAACAGAATGCAGGGGAGTGGTCTGAGCTTTGCCAGGTATGAAGGCCCAGAGAGACCTGAGTATAGGACTTGGGTCATGCCTACCTCTACCCATGCCTGGGACAGTTAGTTATAGGAATTTCTGACTAACTGCCTCACCCGTTATCTTCATGTCTTGGAATTAATGATCTAAAGAATAATGTATAACCAATCAAACATCAAAAATTCACTTATAATGAAAGCAATAGACAAAACAGAGAGGCTTTGATATCAATAGCTTATGCTATTTTAATGTAAATTCTTGGTGAACAACTTAGGAACTATGTTTTCTTTTCCTTAAAAAATTCACTGTAACTGCTGTTTGTGGAAGTACATATTCAGGGGAGTTGAATCTACGCTCCTGGGTTGTGGTTCTCAAGCCTGGACCACATAAACTCTCTATTTACATTTATGTTACCTTAGTTTCTTCCTTTTAGGTCAACACATTTGGCATAGTCAGCAGAACTCAGCGACGCCACCAACCACTAAAACTGCACTGGGTACAAGCACAAACTCTCTGTCTTCAGAAGGCTTATTAGGTGTTTTGGATGAATTCTGAGTTCGGACTTCATACGCTTTGGTTCAAGGCCTAGACTTTATCTGGGCTATTTTTCAAACCTTTTTTGGTGTTTTAAGAGAAGGGGCTTTGGTCTCTATTAGGACAAGAGATTTGGGTGAAGAGTTTCTGCAAAGAACTTCGTTTTTTCCACCTCTGTCTCACCATAGAGGTTCAGGTCAAGGTTTTTCTGCCTCTGCCTCAGCACCAGAGTTTAGAGATAATGTTTTTCTGCCTCTGTCTCACAGCAGAGGTTTGAGTTAAAGGATTAGTAGTTAGGCACTGGTGGTTTCATTTTACATAGCATGGCTTTAAGATTACAACTGTTTTCTATTGCTTGTAAGTTCAAAGTCAGCCTTTCGTTTTGAGCAATTCATGTTAGTTTTTAACTGGAAGGTGTACCCCCTTTTGCTGTTTCAGGTGAGTATATGAGGGTCTAGTCCCCCATATCTTGAGCAGTCTGCTGCCACCTAGCAGTTAGAGGCAGTTTGAGACATGTTATACTTTAACCCTAAGCACATTCCCAGCCTTGATCACTTTGGGAAAAGTTTCTAAATTATGGGAAATCAAGCTTCAAAATCTGACCACTCTTTTTAGAAACACCAGCTGTATTTATATATAACACTTATAGCATATCCTTTTGTAAATATTTAGAAAGTGGACCCACCTAACCCAGGACAGTAATAAGCAGCATATGTCAAAATAGTGAGCCTCTGAAATGTCTAAAATAATTCATCCACATGCAGAATTGGGGAAAACGCTGGTTTTAGAACCAGAAGAACTGAATGAGAGATCTCATTTGTGTTTGTCCTGGCTGAAATATAATACAGAATTTCAATTTTTTTTTTTTTTCTATGGTCAGAAGTCAGCCCAATTAAAAGCTGATATTTAGGCTACAATTCTTTTAGAAGTGCTTTCTGCTTTTTCCTCTTTTGGATCCTGTTTCTGGGATTGTTTTGTTTCAGTCAACTAAAACCCCACTTGCTTCTTATCTTGTTGCCATGACTTTTTGCTGAGAAAAATCTAAAACTCCATTGGACTTTTAGAAAGGTTAAAATCTCTCCAAATTTGCTCCCCTAAGATTTGTTCCTTCCACTTTTTCTCACTGCAACCTCCGTCTCCTGGGTTCAAGCAATTCTCATGTTTCAGCCTCCTGATTAGCTGGGATTACAGGTGTGCACCACAACGCCCGGCTAATTTTTTTTGTTTTCAGTAGAGATGGGGTTTCCCCATGTTGGCCAGGCTGGTCTCGGACTCCTGGCCTCAAGTGTTCCACCTGCCTCAGCTCCCAAAGTGCTGGGATTACCGATATAAGCCACTGTACCTGACCCCATGGAGTCTTCTGATCAGCAAAATACTTACGTATTTGTAACTTTAGGGTTTCACAGCCTGTGTAAATGATTAACAGAGAAATAACTAGATGGTAAATTTTGTTCAATAAACTATTAAAGCGTAATTATTAAGAATGAATAAATTAAATGAATGTAAATGGAATAAAAGTTTATAAATAAACTTCTATAGTTTCAAGTCTTTTTCAGAAACTTAACCTTAAAGTCATATTAAATAATAGATAATCAAAAAATATTTGAGCCATTTATATGGTCTAGAAAAGCTAAATATATTTAGATCTACTAATAAAGTTGAGAAAACACCTTTCTAGAAATTATGAAATTGTTTCATCTGCAAATACTGATATAAAACAGTTCAAAATCACTTCCTGAGTTTTTACAGAAAGAGCTCCTAAGAGTTAAAATGATAATATATAAATATATGTATATATAGATAGATCTATGTATATATAATTAAAACTACTAGGTATAAGGAAAACTATTTTATATACAGGGCATTTAAAGAAAGTAATAAAAAGAAAACAGTTATTTTTTTCTTTTGTATGAGAGATAACTTTGGTTAAAATAATGAGGAAAAGGAAAGTAAATTTTTTTTTCTTAGGCAGAAATGCCAATATAAAACTGGAAATACTGGAAAAAATACAAAGTTTAAGCAAGTTATAGAAGATTTATCTTATAAAAGGAATTTTGTATATGATCAAGTTGGCTAAAATTAGAAGGGAATTACTTAGTTTTTCTAAAACTTGAGCGTTAATATCAAGAACAAATTAATGCAAAGTCCCTATATTAGAATAACAGGGTTTTCTTGGAGCATTGATCTGCTCTTTAATAGAAAATTGTAAGAGATTATGAAAGGTTTATGGAAACCATATCTTGGTTTGACCACAGTCAAAGCTGGTTGAGATTGGATGAATTTGTTTTTAAGTTTTCACTAAAATTAGCTTTAGCTTTAATAATAGACTGATGCAAAGGTAGAATTTGGTTTGAATAAGATTTTTACATCATATTAATAAAAGATAATAAAAGGCTTGTTCATTTTTTGAGTAAACGTCAAAAAAAAAAAAAGGAAAGACAAATCCTGTTCATCTTATGGTATCTTTATTAGCTCTTTTGATTATTTGGAAAGCTGAATCTCCTATCAAAAAGGAAAGGTTTTTACTTGTTGAAAACTTGAATTATCATTTTGGCTAAATGAATGAGTATTATTTTAAAGTGGCCTGTAATCTTATTTTGAGCAGGTATTTTAAACATTTAATATTTAATATACTTCCCAAAATCAAGTTTCAAATTTTAAAACTAAGTTTTTTCCAAGTGGAGCCCCTGTAAGTCCCAGAGAGACATATTAGGCTTATTTTGTATGCTAAAATCATACAGGAAGCTTTGTCAAATAAGAAAGGGAGCTTAACATTTTTTGAGTTATATTTGCATGAATATGTTAATATGTGTTCTATAATTACATGAGATTCCTAAAATTCTGATATGTCTTGATATATCTTGTCAGACATAATTATGGTTATGATATTAACTTGTTTTAGCCACAGAAATAGCCACATTTCCTTGTGGTCTTTGTCTTTAACCATGGCTACTTGAAGTCCTTTGTAATCCATAGAAAATTATTGTTTTATAAATTTAGTTCTTCTTCAGATCAGTTCACAATTGGCCACAGATTTTGCTTTTTCGTCAAGAAAATTAATGGAAAAGAATCCTAAAAATACTCTTGAATACAGGTTTCTGATAACTTTAGATTGTAAAATTATCATTAGAGTAGATAAAAACTTTCAGAACTCTAATAAACTGATGCATTCGTAAAGATTGCTAACACAACCTCATGCAGAACAAAAATTAATTACAAAGGACTAAACTGATAGAGTGAGATGACTTTTATGACTTTTTCTGAAACAATGTTGATTCTTTTTATATTTTGTTTTTCAGAGTTAAGAAAACTCTATTGAGCTATTTATAGTTTATGGCAATTAGGTAAAATATACCTTTGTGAACATAATTAAAACATTTACTTTTCTTTCTACCTAATTTCCCCGAGATTTGGAAACAATTCATGAGTATTCTTACTTTATGGCAAGCTGGTTAGTTGCATAAATACAATAAGAATCCGTTTTTTTTTAACAGGACACAATTGGAGACTCTGGTTGTTGAAGGAATTGACTAGAATGGCATATTTTCAGATATGACTTTGAAAAATTGAGGTTAACTTTATAGAGCCAATAGGAATCCCTTTGAAAAGAATTGCCTAGTACCTTGTCTACACAATTTTCTTTCAAGGTTGCTGACCTTGAAGTAAGTAAAGAATATCACTTTTTGACAGGTCTGAGAAGCTCAAGGTATTTTGGAGACTTGAGAAGAGTAAAATTCACCCTATTTGTACAAGTGTTACAGGCATAGCATACTCTAATAGTGAATCTTTGCCTTGGCTTCCTAGCCTCAAGATTTGTAAAAGTCTAATCCAAAATTCTTTGTTAAAGTTTCAGCACAGCCAACTTAAAAGAACCTATATGGCCAGTAACTATTCTTGTTGTACTTTATGCAAATGATAAAGCTAAGTATGATACTAAAACTTATTTTGCAAGTATGTTTATCCTATAAAGGTTTATCTTTGGTAAAAATGGGGATTGGAAGGAGAAAAAAACTATGTTTCAGAAGAAAATTATAGTATATCTGTTATTAGACTCCAGCCCAGATCTTTGTTTTTAAGTTTTTATTGTTTTCATACAATTTGGAATGTATATATGCATCTCTCCTTGTTTTACTTCTTCTGAGAAAACCAAAAGCATGAAATTCTGAAGACTGGAGATGATTCAACAAGCAATGGCAGTTATATAAATCAGAGACTTGACTGATGACTGTCCAGGAATAAACTTTCTTAGCACTGAGGTTTGAAGGTCTAAGCAGAGATTGGTTATCAGTGCTTCCATGGGAAGATTTCTGATCAACAGTTGTGGGAATGAGAAAAGAAAAAGAGTTCAGTGCAGTCTGAGCTATGTAAGGTACGCAGGTCTAGAGAGCTGTGAGCATGGGACTTCAGTCACACCACACCTCCACATAGGCACTCATGTCTGGGGGTAATTGTTTAAAGTCATTTTGCTCCTGATCAGCTGCCTCACCCATTATCTTCCTGTTCCTGGAATCTGTGGTTACAATGTATAGGCAATCAATAGCTTATGTTATTTTAATGTAAATTTGTGGTAAACCACTTAGGAACTGCTGCTTCTTTTCCTTTAAAAATCCACTTGTAGCCGGACGCTGTGGCGCATGCCTGTAGTCGCAGCTACTCAGGAGGCTGAGGCTGAGGATGTCGAGTCCAGGAGTTCTGGGCTGTAGTGCGCTATGCTGATCGGGTGTCTGCGCTAAGTTCGGCATCAATATGGCGACTTCCCGAGAGTGGGGGACTACCAGGTTTCCTAAGGAGGGGTGAACTGGCCCATGTCGGAAAGAGCAGACAAAACTCCCACGCTGATCAGTAGTGGGATCGCACCTGTGAATAGCCACTGCACTCAGCCTTGGCAACATAGCGAGACCCCGTCTCTTAAAAAAAAAAAAATCCACTTGTGAATGCTGCTAATTGGCATGTATATTCAGGACAACTTGAATCTATGCTTTTAGGTTGCAATCCTTAAGCTTAGACCAAGTAAACTTTGCTTATGTTACCTTTGCTTCAGCTTCTTCTTTGTAGATTGACAAAGCCAGGTTATTTCTTCTCCTCTCTGCATCTAATGACATTTCTGGCAGTTCCTGCAGCTCCCAGTGATCAGGCCCCCTGTGCTTCCAGCTTCTACTTGTTGACCCATCCTCTGGACTCTGTAAAGCCTCCATCATCTCCTCAGCCTTCATCGTAATGGGAGTAACTTCCTGCTGTTCCAGTCTCCAGGCCGCAAAGTGTCAGTTGATGTGTAAACTCTACAATTAGTGACTCTGATGCCCTCAGCAAGTTACTTAAATTATTTGAGCCATCCTTAGGTTTCTCATGTATAAAATGGGAATAGTAATGTTCAAACTGTAGTATTATGAAAATTATGTATGTTAATATTTACAGAGTGCCACCAACACAAAATTAGAGATGCAGTAAATGATAATTGTTCTTGTCACCACCACACTCACCCCATTACTTACTAAATATTTGGAATGAACTCAGGCATTGCCTATCCCCCGCTTCCCAGTAGCTTAGCTACATGGAATCAGTATTTCTAAGAGCAGAGTATTCCAAACTATGTTCCATGACTGCTAGCCTTGTAATGGGGCCTTGTGATGTTGTAATGGGGCTTCTTCAAATATAGAAGTAATACACTGTACCTCTTTCCTTATGCGTTCTTATCTATACACACTTTTGTAAGCAGGATACTAGCATTTTCTGGGATACAGTTTGCAAGACACTAGAACGGTGGCCTATGTTCTGTACTTTGGGATCAGACAGATTTGAGTTGTAATCTCTCCCACCACTCATAGCTGCATGACCTGGGGCAAGTATTTTACTATCTTTGAGCCTCATTTTCCAGTCTGAAAAATGGCATAGTTGTGCCATATACTTTGTTGTTGCTGTGAGGTTTTAAGAAAACATTTCAGGTGAAGTACTTAAAATAGTTTCTGAACCCTGTTCAATAAATTTAGTTGTTAAATAGTAACAGTTAATACGAGGAACAGAAGCCATTAAGAGTTTCTTAAAGCCTCAATAAATAAGTGGAAATAAACATCATGGACACTGCATTGGAGCTAGAGGCAAGGGAGAACGTTGTCGTGGTGGTGGGGTTTGGGAAGGGGAATGTAGCTTCCCCAGTGATGGAGCAGCAGATTGGCCCCTGTTCACGGGCAGCCTGGGGTCTTGACTCTTTCCTTGCCTATCAGCCTGCCTGCCTTTGGAGCCAGCTCTCACTCTGTGCCTGCCCTCCACGCCCGGTCCCTCTGTGGCGGGACCGAAAGCCACTCTCCAACATGCCTTTCCTTTCCCATGCCCCATGGGGTGTGAGCTAGGCTGAGAGCGCTGTAACCCTTTCAGGAGCTGTGTGCTCAGAGCTTCCTCTGCAGAACCAGCTTTTCCCCAAATGGGCCCTAGTTTTGGAATGGGTCAAGAAGGGGCCCAGAAAGAGGGCCAGGAAGGAGTTCCTGTAACACTTCTGAGTCAAAGTGGCTCAAGGCTGAATCTGAAGAATTTTCTTATTTTTTCTGGTAATAAGGTGGAAAATATTCTTTGGTTCTTGCCTAAGTCCTTGTTTGTGTTCCTCTAGTAATTGTAAATGTAGAAGAAAAAAGTGGTGGGATTAATTGTCACCAGCAAACTTCCAGTGGTATTCCTTTCTAAAGCCAAGAGACTCTTGGTCTGCAAACTGCATTTTCGTTATGGGTAGTAATTGATCACAACACCAGTGATTCCTGCAATTTCTAAAGCCCGATTCTGAGTTAGGAGTGAGGGGTACGTTTGCTGTATTTAATATAATGCTGGGCTTCCCTTTGTGAGAGGCCTGTCTACCAGTCTCGCCTATGGAGAACCACTGTATTCTAATCTTGACTCCCTTCCCACAGGCTGCACACCACTGTGACACTGTAAATGCTGCCCCAGGGTACAATTTAACCTTGTGTATTCCTCAAGTTTAGGACAGTGACCAGGCACAGAGGCCATGAAGATTGTCTACAGGCCCTTTAATTTTTGAACCATGAGTGGATTTGAAAACTTTCAGTTTGCATAATAAAATAGACTTGGTCAAAATTGAGCTGGCCATTTAGCATGACTCACAGTTTGGTTCCTTCCAAAGAGAAGTTAGTTCCACTTAATTTTCATTGAGGTGAATTTACCGCAACCATAACACTCCTTTCTTTTTTTCCTTTATAAGGACAGGCCAGTGACAGACCATAAACACCAGAAGCAGATACGAGAAGGCAAAATGCAGACTCTAACAAGGGATCCTCAGGCACAAGGAGAGGGCAGGCCTAGGAATGGTTTAGCTGCATCCTGATGATACTGCTCTTTCTTGCTAATTTGTGGAGTCCAATATTTTGGCTTCTGCTAGTGAAAGAAGGTGTCTGATTGGAAGGCAGTAGTATGGGGCTTGGCAGCAGGGGTCAGATAAAGGAGACTGGGCAGAAAACAGAATCAGTGCAAGCCTACGGTTGGGCAAGATGAAGGAAGTGTGGGTTCTGGTGGAGTATGGGAATAATGCTTTTCTTAAGTGGTAGAGCTCAGGGCTTACCAGACAGATGGACTTTCTAAGACAGAGGGCAGTTTCCCAGTTGTGCTGATATCTATTTTAACTCATCAAAGGGGCTGCAGTAAGAATGAGTATGCCACAGAAGAGGTAAATTTGAAAGGTCAAAAACAATCGAAGATCCAAAGAGGTCAGTGAAACAGATTAATAAAGCATGTTGCCATCATATAGGTGTTTATGAAAGTGGAGGCTGTTGTTTCCAGAAATACTGAAAGATGGTGCTTTCTCCTTAGGTTATTTGCTAGCCCATAGGTAGAGAGAATGGAATCATGCATGAATAGGATCTGGGTGGAAGCCATGGACTCTGAGCTTGTTACAACTCAGGTTTTCTGTACCAATATTTTCTTGGTCTTACTGTTTTTTCATTTACTTTTAAACAGGACCTCACTCCGTCACCCAGGCTGTAGTGTGGTGCTGCAATCACAGCTCACTGCTCCTCAGTCTCCCAGGCTCAAGCAGTCCTCCCACCTCAGCCTCCCGAGCAGCTGGGACTATAGGCACACACCAACACACCAGGCTGATTTTTAACTTGTTTGTAGAGACAGGGTTTCTTTATGTTGCTGAGGCTGGTCTTGAACTCCTGGGTTCAAGTGATCCAGTTGTCTTGGCCTCCAAAAATGCTGGAATTATAGGTGTGAGCTACCGTGTCTGGCCTTGGTCTCTTTAAGGTTGACAGAGGATGAGATGCAAAGCCAAAAAGGACGGGACTGCCTCTCTGGCCATGTTTCTGAAGAGGAACTGACCTGTGCCAGTGTCGTTACTGTTTCCTGTGTAGAAAGCCCTGATGCTGACAGGCTGGTGTTTGGGGCATGCTGTTACTGTGTAGATGGTGTAGATTAGGATGGAATGACATCGGCAGAATTGTAGTTGAGAAGAAAGCGTAATAATACCATCAATATAATAAAGTGAAGGGAACACTATTAGCCAATGGCCTGGAAACACAAGAAATTTAAGGAGCATCCAGGCCCAATGAGCTGTAACTGCTCAAAGTATTTAGGCTGGTAGAATTCAGTCAGCCACCAGCTGATGGCCCAGAATAGCACATAAAGTGGGAGGTAGAAACTGATAAGAGTAGAAAGCACAGTTATTTTGAAACCACAAAATTAAAAGCTGAAACAACAGTCCATTGAGTAGCAACTTGTCTCTGTGTTGTAGTTGAATATTCTGAATGGACAGCCTGCCTAACAGAGCAACATGGTTGAGGAGAGACCTGAGCCACTGTATCAGCACATTCCTGCAAACTGTATGTGAAATATATCACATTAGATAGGAGGCTTCAAGACAACTAGAAATCAGACCAGAAGATGAATATTAATAACAATAATATGCACTATTTATTGAGCACTTATTCACTTTGTGCTTGGCATTTATTGTATCTTCAATTAGCTATGCAAGACAGTAATCTTAGCATCACATCAAAGAGGTTAGTTATTTCCCAGTAACAGTGGCAGCCCTGAGTTTTGAACCCAGATTTATTTGGCCCCAAATTATGGGTTTGTACCATAGAGCATTCTATCTCTCTGCAAACCAATCTGTTAGTACAGCTGAAAATGATTGCATCTGCCTTCTGAAGAGAGTATGATTGGGGGTGTGATGGGGCAATACAAGATAGAGCTCACATTTCATAGATAAAGTGATGCCTGTCAGGTCTTGTAGGCCCCTTGGCCTCTCCTTGATATGACTTACTGAGACCTGTGACTCTCAGAATGGCCCTCTGAGTTGCCATATCACTCGACTGGAGAAAACACCAACAGCCTCATTTCATCAAAAGTTCAGGTTTTGAATTAACTTGCCTTTTTTTTTTGAGTTGGAGTCTGGCTCTCTTGCCCAGTCTAGAATGCAATGGCACAATCTCACCTTAGTGCAACCTCTGCCTCCCAGGTTCAAGTGATTCTCCTGCCTCAGCCTCTAGGTAGCTAGGATTACAGGCATGGGCCGCTATGCCCAGCTAACTTTTGTATTTTTTTTTCTTTTTTTCTTTCTTTCTTTTTTTTTTTTTTTTTTAAATAAATTGAGACGGGGTTTCACCATATTGGTCAGAATGATTGCGAACTCCTGACCTCAGGTGATCCACCCGCCTTGGCCTCCCAAAGTGCTTGGATTACAGGCGTGAGCCACTGCACCCGGCCTAATTTTTGTATTTTTAGTAGAGACCCGTCTCAGCCTCCCAAAGTGCTGAGATTATAGGCATGAGCCACCACGTTCGCTCAACTTGGCTTTCTTAAGACCTGGATTCCCTCATGTTTGTATTGGGTCCTTGGCACCTGCTACGTACTGAGCTGCATCCATCCCTGTGTACTCATGTCTCTTGCATGATAAGAATTCCATATTTTACTTTATTAAAATCTGTACATGTCGAAAGCTGCCTGAACCTCTTCACACCTGCCACTGGTCTGCTGGGAGATTTTCAGGGAACACAGTGATGGCCCCAGACCATCCTGCTGTTGTCTACCTGACTGTGGCCGCCTTCCACTCGAACTCCTGTGCCTGTTCCACTGTAGCAACTCTGTCGCACAACAGAAACTGATCAGCCTGGGCTTTGAAAAGTGGCACAGTTATTTTACTATCTGTGAAACCGTGCAACTCAATTTATCTTCATCTCAGTTTCCTTATGTGTGAAATGGGGGTAAAGTGATACTTGCCACTAGAATTTACTAAGCATCTATTATATGCCAGAATCTATCTTTTGCAAATTATCACATTCAACTTCACCGTGACCCTAAATCATAGCTCCCTTTTCTCTTCTTGGGTGAAGTAGGATTCTTCTAATCTGATACCTTTTCTGAAAAATGCAGAAGTTTATCATATTCTTTAGTCACTGCACTCTGGATTATCCAACTGCCATTTCAAAGAGTCCTCAGTGTATTTGAGTTATTTTCTCTAGGCTCTGTCTTTCCCAGTCATAGATTTCTCCCTGTTCCCACCAGCCATGTTGTTGAAATACCAAGGTGTACCACACAACTAATTGGCATTACACGATTTCTACCTTATAGAACAAGATGACCACACTTACATTACCATGAACAGAAAATACTGCATTATATTGATACAAAGATAAGAGAATGGACAATGGATTGCAGTGCATATGGCAGGAAACCTATGGTTGGTCACTTTACTTGGAACATGGAATTAGTGGGGCCAGCAGCATGATAATCATGCTTGTTTGAGAAGGTGTGCATTGCTGTTTCATGATTAGGTCAGGGACTCTGCCTGTAGCATCAGCAAAGCGCTCTGACATGTTTACCATGAGTCCCCAACAGGGACAGGCTGTGCCTGACACAAGTAAGTCCCACCACTCGGATTTTTGTTTTGTTTTTACAAATGCTTGATCAACATCTACTTTGTACAGGTGAATGTACTAGATACTTGAGTGTAAGATACATATGAAATTACCTTGTTCTCCGGAAGTTTATAATTGAGTGCATAGGTCAGCAAAACTTCTCTGAAGGACCATGTAGTAGATATTATAGACTTTATAGGCTGTGAGGCAATGTATCGTCTCTGTTTCAACTACTTACTTCTGCAGCCATGAAAGAAAATGGCTGTATTCATGGCTGTGCCAACAGGCAGTGGCCAAGTCAGTGGCCAAATCTGGCTGTAGTTTGCCAATCCCTGCTTTATTGAGAGATGTAAACATGTAAGCAAACAGTTATAAAATAATGTGTGTAATAACAAAGATAGATAAGCAAGATGAATAAAAGCAGTGTAGAGAACACTTAGAGAATATATGCTCCTTTAGTATACAACAGGGTACGCCATCCTTGGTACGCTGATGTCACAGGCCAGATAACTTTTGCTATGAAAGACTGTTCTGTGCACTGGAAGATGTTGAGCTGCACCCCTAACCTTTGCTAACTAGACACCAGTAGCAACCTCCCAACCCAGGCTGTGATGATGAAATATATTTCCAGAGATTGCCGAATGTCCCTAGGGGAAGAAACCACCCCAGTTGAAAACCACTGCTCTAGGGGCGACAGTTGCTGTGGCGAGAGAAGTCAGGTAAATTCTTACCAAGAAGGTGACCCCTAATTAGGGTTTTGAAGGATGAATAGGAATTTGTTATGTAGATATAAAATATGTGTAGAGAGAGTAGGAAAATTTAAGAAGAAGGCAAAGGTAGACAAAAGCAAATAGAGGTGAAAAAATATAGTCTGATAAGGGATTTCAAGCCATCACATATTGTTGGTCAGTGTGTGTGTGTGTGTGTGTGTGTGTGTTTGTGTGCATGTGTGCGGCTATGTGTGTATGGAGTGGTTAGAGGATGAAGCAAGAGATGAAGACAGAACGATACACGGGGGAAGACCACAGAGGTTCTTGTGTGCTGGGCTGAGGAGATGAGATGTTTCTCAGTAACATGAATTGTAACTTTTGAAGAATAGTGGATCATTTGTGAAGAGTAACTTACAAGGTAGGCAGGCACTGTCAGGAGGTACCCTTGTCGCTAGCAGAGCTGCTGCCCTGGCTGCGCAAGATTAAAGCACAAGACTGATGACATGCTTGCACACGCCCAGTGAGGCTCCTAGTGTGAGCCAATAAATGGAGGTAAAATTATAAGTATCAACCCAAATGTGCTCACAAATAACTGCCCTACGATGTGCCAGAACAGATCTTATAATTCTGTACTGCTTACAAGGTATTTTGGTACTTGATAAACTTAATAAAACAGTAGAGTCTATTGATATTGCTGTACAGCTAAGCACAAGACTCCGCAGAATGTATGCAGAGAATAAAAATAAGTGTTCATGCCCAAAAGTGAAATAAAACAACCAGGGGTCATTTACTGGTGAGGTAGACACATTCCACTCCAGTGCATTGATGTAAACCTGCGTGGATGGCATATTTCCAGGGCTGAAGGGTCCTACTATGTTATTGAAGCCCTGGATGGGAAGAGAAGCCAGACTTATTACTGCGCTTTAAAAAACTACACTCTTGGGGGAAAGCTCAGTAAACTTATTATCTTTGCTTTATCAGAGGGCAAATAGAAGCTTGGAAGGGTAAAGTGACTCAACCAAGTTAGTATCTTAGATAAGACTGAAAATGAATGCCCTTTTGTAAATGAATTTTACTTTTCTTTTAAACATTTTGTTTGGAAAACAGTTTCAAAATTATGTGAAAGTAGGGATATTAGTACAGTGAAGCCCCTTGTATACAGAAACAGTTATTCAAATTTTGTCAATCCTTTTTTTCTCCTGGATTAATTTGTAGCAAATATTAAATACTTGTTATTTCTCCTACAAATACTTTAGAGATTAGTGTATTTTAAAAGATGTCCATTCTATGATACTTTCCCTGTCCTTCAAGGAAGTGGCAAATGAAGCAGTGTCCACTTAAAAACATGTTAGTATGGCTTATGTCATTTTAAGATGAATTTATAGTTCCTTTTAGATGAACTTAATATATTTCAACATACATTGATTGGATTTCTACTGTGACTTGGAATTCTAGGTAATTAGAAAACAAATATCAATCATCTATTCTTGTCCTCAGCTCCACAGTTAAAAACTAGATAGAAAGATAGATATGGATTGGAGAACTATCTTTACAGTCCAACAGAACTTGGTCCTACCTGCAACTGTTACTGGTTTTATGATTATTGTCGTTTAGCTTGATGGCTCCAAGTCCCATCTTCCTCATATCTAAAATGAGGCCACTTATCACTTATCTATTGCTGTAACAATGCTCCATAGCAAACCATCCATGACTAAGTGTCTTGAAACAATAAACATTTATTCAGCTAACAAGTTTGCAGTTTAGGAATTTAAGTTATATTTGGCTGGACAATTCTTGTGTTCTTCTCTGGGTTCACTTACGTATCTGGGGGTTGGCTGGCTGTGGGCTTACCTGGGTTAATCTCAGCTCTGATTATAGTGACAAGTAAGCTCTGCTGCAACCATGTTCCTCTTCAGCAGGCTAGCCTGGGCACATTCTCATGGACATCGCAGAGGGGTAAGCAGAAATACTGAAATGCTTTATAAGCCTCTTCTTGTATCCTGTTTGCTAGCATTACGTTGGTCACAACCAGTTGCAAGCATGAGCCCACAGGCTGGCAGTGAAAAGATGCCCTGCCTGTAGTGGAGGTAGGGTTACATGGCAAAGGGTGTAGACACCCGGAGGGATAAGAAATTGTGGCCATTAGTGTAATCAACATATCAGAGGATCCTTACAGGACTTGCTGAATGGGGTCATTATAAAGATTAAGTGAAATAACATTCATATAAGTGAAATGCATATGAGGTAGGTAAAGGGCTTTGCAGTATTTGGCATATTATAAATACTCAACAGAAGTTAGCTATTAATAATTGTTACTAAAATTATTGTCATATTTTTGCTGTTAACACTTCCAGATAATAGTAGAGCTGGTAATATTAGGAATGCAAGAAAGACCCATTCTGACCCGAGATGGAGAAGATGGGTGCATAAACAATGGGTCTTATCTTTTTTTTTTTTTTTTAGACAGAGTGTTCCTCTGTCACCCAGGCTGGAGTGCAGTGGCACGATCTTGGCTCACTGCAACCTCCACTTCCCAGGTTCAAGCAATTCTCCTGCCTCAGCCTCCCGAGGAGCTAGGATTACAGCTGACCACTACCACACCCAGCTAATTTTTATATTTTTAGTTGAGGCAGGGTTTCACCATGTAGTTCCGACTGGTCTTGAACTCCTGACCTCAGGTGATCCTCCTGCCTTGGCCTCCCAAAGTGCTGGGATTAGAGGCGTGAGCCACTGCATCCAGCCTTGAATCTTGTCTTAAACAAGACCTTGAGGGATGGGATTTTGAATCTGGAACAAAATACCAAACAAAAATACAGATGTTCTTTCAAAAATTTACATATTCTGTTAGGATTGACTTTGATTGGTGCCTGACCACTTGAAATAACTTGGAAGACCCCAGAAAGCTTTCCAAACCCTCACTGTCTCTTCCATTGGCGTATAACCTTGTTTAAAATCTCTCCCAGGAGAATAAGCCCTTTGGATAAGATAATACCCTTATTTCAGAGAATATGGGACTCAGCCATGCCATTTGTTGGCCTGTCATGGTTCTCGGTAGCAGTGGTGTGAAGTGTAGCTCTTAAGAGAGGGAACCAGGGCAGTGGGGTCAGGAGGACAGGCTCTGAGCAGCTCCCACAGAGGGAGTGAACTCTCGATGGCACTGGAGTGTTTGGACCTTTGTGGAGGAGGCTGACAAGCAGTGTGAAAGTTCTGTTACAATAACCATCTTAGTCTGGGTTTCCCCAAAAGAAGACCCGGAGACTTGAGTGCAAGTGTTTTACGTGCTCCCAGGAAATACTGGTAGGAGAAGTGAGACAGGAAAGGGGAGGGACCCAGCAGAGGGGATATTGATGAGCAAGGATACTGCAGTGAGCCGCTGGAGCTTGTTCCCAGTAAAGCGACTATGCAGAGCATGCCCCACGCCTGCCCCAGCCCGATGGTGAAGAAGCAGGGGTTTGTCATCGAATGACCCCAGCCCGTCAGCAGTTGAGAGCCGCTCCCAGGGGCATTCACCCCCTGACACTGTAATCTTGTCCCTAACACAGTCCAGTTTCAAAATCCCATCCCCCAAGGGCTTGTTTTAGACAAGATTCAAAGCTGGGCACAGTGGCTCACATCTCTAATTTTAGTGGCCAGAGAAATCCCAGAGGCACACTGACCAGTGTGTGCAGTACGAAGCCACGGAGTGAGCTCGGAAGCCCTCAGTGTAGAGGGGATGGGAGTGAGGCCCCAGCAGCAAGTCCTTCAGGGACTACAGATGGGGTGATTTCAGTGTGGCTGTACTCCACCCCTCTTTGTGGGCTGGTCTTTCTCTGCTGCATCATTTCCCACAAGCTACGTTTTCTATTCTTGCTATGTAAAATATGGTGTGGAGGAATCACGTAGATATGCCCTCTCGTCATGCTTTTAAAAGTGGATGCTAAACATTTCTTGTCATCTGGTGCAGCAGGGGATGGAGGGGATTACCAGCTGAGACAGAGGGAGGTGTGAACATGACAGTAAACTCGAAGGGCTGTTTTTTTTTTCCCTAGCCCTGAAGTTTTTGATTATGACTGAAAGACGTAACTAGGTACAAAGAGTAAGTGGAAACTGTAGAAAAATAATCAGTCCCCTTTACATAGATGCACATTTTTGATCTCCATTTTTATTGGTTTTAGATTTACTCTACAACATAAATCATTAGAACTGTATCAAGCGGATCAATCTATTTACAGAATATTTACAGGTAACCATGCGTGTGCAAGAAGGGGAGAGGAGCAGAGACAGAGGGAGATGTGAACTTTTTCCAGCGAGACTCTCTCGGCCCTAATTGAATTGATCCACTTGGAAAATAAGCAAGAAAAAAGATGCTACAGAGATGATCGTATATTAAAACAAGGGAATTGTTTGCAGGGGCAAAGAAAGGATAAAGCGTGAATCATCGTGAAGCAAGAGGGATGTTAAGAAGGACGGACTAAACGTAGTATCTCTGTTGTCTGTTTTTTGCTGTGCTTTCTTTCTTTGTCTGAGGCTGGGTACTTTCATCCCACTGAAGGAAGAGAGAGGATCATCAGCCTGAACGTGAGCTGGGAGGCTGTGAGGCTGACACAGGGTGAAGCATGCTGTCACCCTCGCGCTTCACAGTTTGCATCTTTTCAAAAGATGTTAACTTGATCGGTCACCATAGATAGTCTTGGGTCAGGGCAACTGGTGAGATCCCTACAGTGAGGATGAGGTAACCAAGACTCAGAAAGGTTGTATCACTAGTTCAACATCACACAGTGAGACAGAGACAGAGCCAAATGAGGGTACAGAACCAGGGAGAGGCCAGACTGTGTTAAGGGATGCAAGTAGGATTCATCATGCTGTTCCTAGGAGTCGTGGATATACATCCGCTCCCTCTTCTGGGGAATGCACAGCCTGCTGTCTTCAGGTGACCATTTATGAATTAATTCTATCTCCACACAATGGTTAAACAACAGGGAACAAGGCATAATCCTCTTCCTCGAGGCACTTGTGACACCCAGCGCTGTGATAGCTGCATGGTGGCTAGCCAGAGACCCCACTGAGTCCATGGGCATGGTAGTCCTCTGAAGTTCTGTGCTGCAGGGGGACATGGGGTGATGTTTTTGCATCCTGTTTTATAATGTGACCCATCACCGTGTTCTGGAGTACAGCAAGCAGGTTCAGATAAATGGCTTGTTCTCGGGTGGGTAAGTGGTAACAGGGAATCAGGGTGGTGGAGACTTTGAAGTCCTGGAAGACAGGCAAAATGAACAGCTGGTCTGTCCACTGTTAGATGTAATCCAGTGACCAAGCTGGTATTTTAAAGGCGGTTCGTGAAGGCTGGGGAGGCAGAGACACATGAATAAGGTAGATGAGAAATTATTGCATGAAACAGGCTATTGAACTAAGGACTCAAAACTGCATTGCACTGGGGAAGGGTCTTGGGGCTCTGGACCTGGATGAAGTAAGGGGGTAGTGATAGGAGCTGAGAGAAAAATACTCTCACAGAGGGGGAAATGCCAAGCCTGATACTAGCCATAGAATCCCATAATTGGGGTTAGTTTTCCATAAGGGAAACCTGGGCCACGAGACTAAATAGCATCCAGCGGGTACTGTAGGTAAGGATGGGGACAGTGTCTTTAAACTTTCCTGTGTCAAGCCTCACTTAGTATGGGAGCGAAGAGGAGGAATTGCTACCATGGGCCGGAATCCCTGCTCAGAGCTGTGTTTATGATCCCACATGTTCATTACAAAAGCCCTGCGAGACAGACTTTAACTCTGTTTTCAAAGAGAACACAGGTTATGTAATTGTTCATAGGACACTGTGAATTAGAGACAGAGCTGCAAAGAGGCTTAAAGTCTGTCCGCTGCCAAATGTCGTACTGTTTCTACTCTGGTGTACTGTTTGATAATAAAGACCATGAATCCAAAGGTGAGATGACACGTGGGCCAAAAACAGCATGACGTGGAAGAACAAGACAGGAAATCTAAAGGATATGTGAGCATATGTGGACAAGAGAGGAGATGGCTTATGTCAGAGGTTTGTGGCCTCACTAACAAACATCATCTTCTCAGCAGTTAAGCTACCTGGCCATAGGTCAGTGGTCAACAAACCTACATATATAACTTGGAGCCGTTACTAGTGTCACAAAATGTAAAGAGGTTGGATGGAAAGTTTAGACATATTGAATAAACTGCCCCATCCCGGTTATAACTACAGGCTATGCCAGTAGAGTGCTGATATGTTTTGGCTGTGTCCCCATCCATATCTCATCTTGAATGGCAGCTCCCATAATCCCCATGTGTCGTTGGAGGGACCCGGTGAGAGATATCATGGGGTGGGTTTTTCCCATGCTGTTCCTGTGATACTGAATAAGTCTCATGAGATCTGATGGTTTTATAAGTGGGAGTTTGCATGCACAAGCTCTCTTGCCTGCTGCATGTAAGACGTGCCTTTGTTCCTTCCTCATCTTTCGTCATGATTGTGAGACCACTCCAGCCATGTGGAACTATAAAGTTTAACTCTTTACTTTATAAATTACGCATTTAATAGATGATGCTTATCACAGCAATAGCTGTCTTAATAGGTGGGAAGCAATCTAATTGCTCAGCATTAGAGGAGAGGGAAGTAGTCCAGATTCAGTCATATAATTGAGGTGATCATTTAGTAGCATTATTTTTAACAATTCAGGAAAACATATATAGTATAATAACAGATGGAAGCTGGTTTGGTTTTTTAATGGAAGACATGAGGCAGAATCAACTTACCAAATAGCTGAAATATGTTAGGCAGTTTTTGCAAATATTTCAGTCGGTCCCCAGTAACGCTATCTCTTAGTTAATACCGTTAGTATTATTCAGATAAGGAAACTGAGGCTTGTCCTTTTTTTGAACATCATTCTCAGATTCACACTAGGACTAACTGAGCCAGTAACGAGGTCAATCTTGCCGCCTGACCTGGAGGCTTCCAGATCGGCATACTGCTCCTGTGTGAGAAGCGACAGAAGGCTCCCTGAGTCTGCAGAACTGAGTCCTTTTGGTAACCTGTGAAAATAACCCAATCATAAAGAATTATATAGAGAAATGGAGGATCTTAGACTTCACCCTGATTTTTATATTTATTCTCCTTGTTTTATTATCGGATTAAAACCTTATTTTCTTCCTTTATGCATTCTTGCCTTTCAAAACAGTATTCCTCTTGGTTCTTGCTTTATTGCTAACTCAACAATAAGCTCTTCTTTTTGCGCCTTATCAGTCCCCAGACTTTCAGCCCTACATCAGTTCAGGGTTGGTTTCCCTCAAGGTTTGGTGCAACCTGTTTTCTCATTCCTCTGCTGTTGTTAGAGGCTTTATCTTGCCACTCATGTATACTAAGAGTGAAAAACCAGGTTGGTTTCTAGTAAGTAATAGAAGACATGGGGAAGGATGAAAAACAGAGGCACACTGCTTGTTTGGCTATTACTGCTGTTGGTTATTGTAGTAGTAAATAAACTAGTGATAATTATTACTGACATATGCAATAAAAATAAACTATTTTAAATACTAAAATACTAAATATATATTGAATAATGGTATTAAATATGTAAGAAAAATTACCAAAATAGTAAAAATAATGGCTTAATTTCTATAATGTTCTGTAGTTTAAAAACTAGATTCACCTATATTATCTTAATATGATTTATTGGATATAGGCAGAGCTATTTTACACCCCAGTCAAAGACAGTTTTTAAAAAAAGTTTCCAAAAGGATCTCTTGGGCTGATTTTATAGTAAGATGAATCTATTGTATAATAGAAAAGGTAACAGCCTTTAACAATTAATCTATTTGATATTTTTGAGTTTATATCCACAAAATTAAGTGAAACTGACAAACATACCTTGGGGACCTCTTTGGTGCTGTTGGGAAATATGAAGATGAGCAAGCCATTCAGAGCCAGTGCCTGTCAGGGGCCTCAGTTTTAAGCTCTTGAAAAGAAAAATAATTGTAAACGGTTTGAGTGATAGTTCAAGGCTGGTCTAGATGAGATGTCTCAAGGGAGCTCACTGACTTGATTGATAATCAGAGATGTTTTGGAGGGGGAGAGCTGCTTGAATGCTGTTGTGCTAGTTAGGGAGGCTTTACTGAGGACATGGGCTAGGACGTGGGGACTCCATCTCCTAGTCTCCTGGCAGACACACTAGGGTATCCTCCCATTGCCGGGTCTAACAGGCCAAAGTTCAGGTCTGTTTAGTAACATAGTAATCTTGAAGCTCGCTTGCTCATCTGTTAAACGATGAGGAAGCTGCAAGGTTAAAGATGAGACAGCTCACATCTGGTGCAAGGCTGAGTCATGGTTGACCCTTAATGTATGTTGAAGTCTCCCTCTCCCTCATTGCTATCTCTTCAGGCAGGGCCACTGGTAAGCAGAAAGGTAAGAGGAAGGGCTCCAAAAATCACATGAAGACGTTCAATATAGTATCTACATTACTATTATACTTGGGCTTATTATACTATTCCATATGACTAGTCTATGTTATTATTATACTTCGGTTTTCTGTAACCTGAAAAGATCCTGAAGGGAGCAGAAGAGACAATGAAGATAGAGTCTTGACTCCCTACTTGTCTGTACTTGACTTCATTTGGGAATTTATTTGCCTGCAGGGGAGGAGCCATGTTGGGGGACGTTGGTGAGCAGGCTCCTGGAGGGGATCCTGGAGGATGCCTGTCATCTGCCCCCAGCCTGGGTCCACACTGGTGTCTGAGCCCTGTTGGACCTGGTGCAGGTGGAAGCAAAGGAAATGGTTTTGATGAGGTCCTATAAATTATGGGAACATGGGTCATGAGCTCCACTGCTCAGGGACATTTTAACTATGCCTGACGCGACGTACAAAATACGACAAGCTTTTTCACTTTAGTTCAGAGCCAAACACTGTGTACCTCTGATATCTTAAAAACTCCAGGAAGAGCTGCCAGTTTCAGGTAGCTGTGGAGCCTGATGTGAAAGTCAGATGTCACAGAGAACTGGGGAACAGCAGCCCTACTGGCTGAAGCAGGCACAAGGAAGTTGCCACACACACCTTGGATTACTTGAGAACTTTCATGTTGAGCACCAGTAGATTAAGATTTTTATTATTATGGCTTAATTTGATCCCCAAAGCAGATAATGAGCAGGTAAAGTCAGATCACTACCCTGCAGAGGGATAAATAAGGCCCAGGCAGACCACTGCCACCCCTCCCTCCAGTTCCCACCCCAGCACATACATACAAGCACATGTGTTTTGCTGGTGAATAGTCCAGAGACATGAGGGAAAGGTGATCTACAGGGGCTGACTTTCCAGGTCCTGTGAGGTAAACAGGCCTTTGCTGCTAGATGCCACAAACAGCAATATCCTAACTTGTAGGAAAGAAAAAAAATGTCACTTGATTATATTTGGTTTGAAAAAATGTTGGTAATTTATAAACAGGACGAGGAAGAGCAGGTCAAATGCTGTTCTAATGGTAATAAAAAGCAGCAGTTCTTTTTCTTCTTCCTTGTATGTAAATTTTTCTCTTTTTTTTTTTGGTGAAATAATACATTCTTATAATTTAAAAATACAGAAATTGAAAAATTAAATCAATAAAACATCATCCTAAATCTAGAAAATGACATTCTGATGCACATCCTTTCATGCATATGTAACTACACGTAATATTTTACACGAATGATGTCATAATGCTGCACAATCTGTAATTCATTTTTTCCCCCACTCTCCAGTATGAAAGGATATTTTCCAGTTGTCATCAATATGAATCTACATCATTTTGAATGGAAGCTTATTACTCGTTTATATATATATGATTTGCTGAACCAATTCTAGTCTTATGAAACATTTAGTTATTCTTACAAAATGTTCAAAACATTTAGATAGACAAATATGAGATCATATTTCCCAAGGAACATCCTTGGGAAAACTTCTTTGGCTATTGTTTGATTATTACATTAGGTTATACTCCTAGAAACGAGATTGCTGAATCACAGAGTATGTGCATTATTCAGGCCTCTGATATGTGACAGTGTTTTCAATCTGACCCACAGAACTTCAATGGGGGTGCCTGGAAACTGCCCCAGGGGCCCTCAGCAGAAAAGTCTGAGTGATTAAAACCCCAGGCCCTACACCTTGCCTCGTTCCAAGTAGCTTCAGTTTGATCAGTTTGATAAACTGGGCTCCATGTGAGATGTTGTTTGAAGAAATAATTTATTGCTTTGAAAATACGAGGACAGTGAAAAGTCGTATGACAAATGATTGCAACTTGGCGACACAAGTTGGCTGACAAAATGCATGCTTGCTTCAATCTGTGTGTTCCTGAACTGGTAGGTTGTTGATTTTCCAGTGTCTCAGGGAAATTATGGTCTTAATTATTGAAATAATGATAATGTTTTTCATTGAGGTAAGAGACCAAAAATTAAAGTATCTTTAATCAGGATCTGAGGAAATGCTTATAAACCAAAGATTGGAGGAACTTCCAAGAAAAGGACTGGACAGTTTAAGATTCCCAGCCAACTAATAATATCTTGTTCCAAGCAGCAAAGCAAAGGCAGTCACTCTTCCTGACTCTCCCCTTACTTTTAATCTCTTTTCCCCATTTCTGTACAAGGAAACAAACCAGTGCCCACACACAGGAAACCATGGCCTATTCTCAGGACAAATGGTAAATCACATTGGGGGTCTACTCACTGTCTGACAATCAGGGAACTTCAAGGCATTCTAGGATGAAGCCAGAGTTACTTCCCAGCCCAGCCAGCCTTGGCTAGGGACTCGGTTGGATTGTCAGTGTCCTTGGCCCTTGAAAAAGGAAAGCCTTTCAGATCTTTAGTCAAAATAAAGGAACAACAGTTCTGCCTAACTAGTCAATTTTCCTAATGAGCTATTAGGAGCTGTTTTTGTGCTGAACACTCTGCCCTCATTATAACTGTGCTTCCCAGAAGCAAAGCTCTCTCTGTCCATTGTAATAAGCAGAACGCTGGAGTGAAACACAGTTTTAATGAGTTACAGCACGGAAATAAAATGGAACAACTTGCATCTGAGAGCACCTCAAAGTATAGCTAAGACCAGTGCATACATTTACATCAGTGGAGCCACTTGGATGTGGCTTCCATCATTGGCAAAGCTGGGATAAACCAAACAGACTTCACCATAAATAGTGCCCCGACTGACAAGTGATAAAAATATGGAGCTGGGAAATCCCCTCAAATTTAAATTGGAAAGAAGTAAAATTCACTGTAACTCTGAGAAGTAGAGTAAGTAGTTCTAAGTCATAGACATGGCTGTATCTATGTGACTTTGTAATACACAATATTGGCATCTACCCCAGATGGGAGCAAAGCTAGGAGTAAAGGTAGACAGTAAGAGAGAAGGGATTTATTATGGGGACATAGTTAATTGTGAGTGGAGGTCAAATGGAGATAGAAGAGACTAATAATGTGCTGGCTCATACCAGTTTGTGAAGGCTGATGTTACATTTTCAGGAATTTTTCAAGGTGTTTACTAAATACAGCCATTAATACCTACATAATCATAATTAAATCATTATGTTGTAAACAAACATAAATACTCAAAACTCATTGCTTCCTAATTTACTACATTTTACTGTTATTCTCTCAAGATTATTTATCTGTAAGGTAGACAGATATTCGGTAATGTCACATTAGTAGCTTGAAATTGTCCATCGTGAGAGTATTTACACCATGCAAATCAGCAAATGCTACAAGTCAGGGCTTCACTTACTGTTTCGTAGATTGCATATTTAAACTTAAGAAAGTGTTGGAAAAAATCTTAATAATGCAGATTGAACACAAATGTGTGTCATACCTGTAGGTGTTACATTGTTAATGGCACACACAAAAATTGAAGTATTTTTTCATTACGTGAAAACTATTATTTAACTTAGCTAAGAAGTCAGTCACGTCCGCAATGAGTGCATGATGTCCCTACACATGTCTTTGTTGTTTCATTTTCATCTTACTCATTGAAATAAACATAAAATATCTAACAAAATTTATACTGGAATTACACTCATTTATCAAGGGAAACCACAGGTTAGCTATGAATATCAGAGTTGAAAAGCATTCTGTAAGAATCAGTTGGCTATATTGAAATGTCAATAAATACTAGTGCATATTTCAGTGAGGAATAGTGTAATTTATTATTTGTTAATGATGTGCTCTATATTTTTATTTTAATTTTTATAATTTTTGAGACAGAGTGTAGCTCTGTCACCCAGGCTGGACTGCAATGGCGTGATCTCGACCCCCTGCAACCTCTGCCTCCTGGGTTCCAGCGATTCTTCTGTCTCAGCCTTCCAAGTAGCTGGGATTACAGGCACGCACCATCACACCTGGCTAATTTTTGTATTTTTAGGAGAGACGAGGTTTTACCATGTTGGTCAGGCTGGTCTCGAACTCCTGATCTCAGGTGATCCACCTGCCCTTGCCTCCCTAAGTGCTGGGATTACAGGTGTGAGCCACCATACTTGGCCTGCTCTATATCTTTTATATATGTAAAATTTATAATGAATGCATGTACATACATAGATACACTCATATACTATACACATACATACTTACACATGGTTGTTAAATATTTGTTGGCACAAAACCAAAGAGCCCACACCCTCTCCAAGAAGAGGTGACTACTAAGCACACCAACATGGTAGAATGACAGAGCAAGGGTGCTTGTGTTAGGTCCACAAGACTAGCCTAGCATTTGGGTTTGGATCTGACTTGCTGTGTAGCATTGAGCAGTCACTTATGCTTTCTGAATTTTAGTTTACTCTTCTATAAAATGGAGATCATACTATTTGCGTTTAAAGGTTGTGGGTAAAAGAAAATGAGATCAAGTGTTATATTAGAATAGGGCCTGACATTTAGCAGGCTGTTGTTACCAATTAATTATTGTTATTTGAAAGCAAATGTATTGTAGATGCAGTTCAGTTCCAGATAGGCCGAATGACCTATGGATTCTCTGATTTGTAGGGAGAGGAGAAACTTGACTATAAAAGCTTACAAAAGGGCTGCTGTCCAAAATCACCAAGAAAGTACTTGGCACTTCAACTTAATTTGAGGAGCAGGAAGCAGATTAGTGAACATCTATCACTTGCCAAGCATGTCTACATGTAATATCTCACTTCTACTTCATGGAAATTCTATAAGGGAATATGTAAAGTTTATTTTCACATGGCTGAAACAATATCTTCCTTCCCACGTGTTTTAGAACTTTGCATTCCTTCATCAAGAAGTAAAGACTAATTTCCCTCCCCTGGAATCTGGGCAGGCTTGTGGCTCTTTACAGCCAACAGACACATCAGAGATGATGAAGCGTGACTTCCACTGTGCAGCAGCTCCTATCTCAGCAGTGAGAACAGTCACCTTTGAGCTCTGAGCCTCTGTGTGAGATGCTCAGCTACTCTGAGTCACGATGCTGTGATGATGCTATCAGCCTGGAGAAGCAATGTCTTGGTGCTCTCATTAGTAGCCTCAAACTTTGAGTCCTCCTAGTCTAGGCTTTAGGTAATTCCAGACTTCTCTTATCAAGCTATGTTTAAACTCTAATCTTCCCAGGTAAGGTCTCAGATACCAAAGACGGAGACCAGCTGCTTACTCTGCCCTTTCCAAATTACTGATCTACAAAATCCATGAGTATAATCAAATGGTTGTATAATGTCACTAAGCTGGAGGTGGTTTTTTATGTAGCAGTAGTTACTGGGATCAGAATTATTATCATTCACATTTTACAGACAAGAAAATTGAGGCTTGAAGAGGATAACTGTTTCATAGAGTCATACAGGTAGTCATCAGCAAATTTGAAATTCACATGGAGGGCTTCCTGGCTGGAAATTCTATGCTCTTTATAGTATGCTACATTTTCCTGCTCATTGGAGGGGTGAGAACTGTTGCTCTGCTAACTAGTTGGATCCCAGAAGGGCAGAGGAGTGGAGGAAGGAGAGGATAAGAGTTAGTCACTGTGGAGAATCCTGAAGATTGCTGGGTTCTTACTAGAAACTCTGGCTGGAGTAGGATAAGAGCGGCCAATGATTTAAAGAGTGGAGAGCCTAGGTTCAGGCTCTGAAAACAATTCCCTCTCCTCTTAGCGAAAAGAAGAAAAGCAAGAAATAGAATGACTATCTCAAGCCTGGTGTTTTGGTGTTTGCAGCTGCCTCTGTTGTGAACTGAGTGTATTCCCAGCTGGGGTGGAATTGATGAGTCTATTTGACAACATCCTCTAGGGTTATAATTCCCCGGAGTCCACGTGTCGGTGCTAAGGACTTGCAGCACGTCACCCTGATTCCCCTGCCATCAAGAGACAGCAGATAGCCTAGTCTCTCTTGGAGGCTTTGGGGTTCGTGAGGAGAGCAGTGGACCTCCAATCCTGGTCCACAGCTTCTGGGAAAGGCCTGCTGAAAGCTGGTCCAAGGTTGTCTCTAGATATTACCTTCTCTGAGAAGGCAAGTTGTGTCATTGATACGCATCCCTAGCTTTTTCCCTCTGATGCCTGTGTATACGTTTGTTCCATCTTCAATGACTTCTTTGCAATCTTGAGTCTCTACAGTGTTAATATCAATCATTGTTATATTTTTAAGCAGCTTATATATGTTGATCACTTACCACTTTATGTGCTACATGTATATTCATCATTAATTTACAAAATAATCCCATGGGATGGCACCCTTATTTTCCTCATTTTACAAAGGTGGTAAAAGATGCAGAGAAAGCCGATAGTAATCAATAGAACTAGATTCATTTACAATATAAAAAGCACCTCTCAATCTTTATGTCTTTAGAACATAGTGTTAAGTGACATTAGGAAGAAGAGATGAGAAATTAATTATGGATTGTAATAACTTTATTAAGTGCTTATACAGTGCCTGGATTTGGTAGTTCTCAAAGTCAGCAATGCATATGAAAAACCATCTTAGAGATGAAGCTTCAGAGGATCAGAGAGGAGAAGTAATTTGCCTCATGCAACAAGACCTGAGTTTGTCTGATTTCAAATTCCTTGCACATCTCTGCTGAACTTCTCCCAAGACAGGGTCTATCCATTGGAACTTGTCACTCCTAGGCTCTGTCACATCATAGCTGCCTGGTTGTCCAAACTCATATGGCTCAATCCATGTATGTTGTCATATTTCCTTAAATACAGAGTCTAAAGGAGGGAGCAAATGCCAGTTACCAAGGTAGCGTAAAAGTGGCACCCCAACTGAACTGGATCACTACTCATTTCCTTAAATATGCTTACTTATACCCGTTTGCCTAGTCTCACAGTTTCCCTGAACTGAGCTGACACCTGCCCTTGAAGTGTTTGGTATGGTCTAGAGCTGGTATTTGGTTTGAGAAATCCTTGTAAGTTCCTTCTGTTCCTTTGCGGCTCATCTCTCGCCTAACCTACACTCTGAAGCCTTCTTTCACTCTCCTAGACAAATATGGGTAATACTTCTGCCTTACCCTAGAACAAAGTACATAATTCCTTTAAGGCACTTAGTCTGTTGTGTCATTTATTTTTTTTTTTACCTGCCTCAGTCCCCATCAGACTCAAGTTTCGTGGGTCAAGGATTATATATTTTTTATCTTCGACACCTACATTACCTGGCACACAGGAAGAACTTAGAAAGGTATTTATCTAAGTTTAATCAAATGCCTGACTGTAAATGCTTTATACAGATGGACTCAGTTCTTAAAAACAGCCCTGTGAGAGAGGTACTCTAGTTTGTAATTTACAAGAGGGTAAACTCAGTCACAGAAGGAGAAGTTACTGTCCCGAGTTATGCAGCCATTAAGAGGAGGAGCTGGGATTTGAGCCCAAATAATTCTGGCTATTGGAACAGAGTCTGTGTTTTTAATCTTTTAACACACTGCTATTATTCCATGGCAGAGACAGTTCTAAGCTTTGGAGAGAATAGTGACGAGAAGACGGACAAGCTTTCTGCTTGTCTTAGCCCATTTTGTGATGGTATCATGGGAATATCTTCGACTGGATAATTTATAATAAACCAAAATTTATTGGCTCTCAGTTGGAGCTGAGAAGTCCAATATCAAGGTACTGGCACCTTGGGAGGGGCGGTCTTGCTGCTTTATCAGCCAGCAGAAGGCAAGATGGTGAGAGAGAGAGGAAGAGGGAATGAACTCACCGTTTTACAACAGCGTCAATTTCATCCATGAGGGTAGAGCCCTTATAGCCTGATCACCTCTTAACAGTCCCACCTCTTAATACCGTTACTGGTAATTCAATTTCAACCTGAGTTTTGGAGGAGATAGACATTCAAACCACAGCACTGCTGTCATGGAGAATGGGGAAAATGCCAGATTATGCAACTACGTGTGAAGGGACACACGTACTTATTGTGTTGTGGCTTACAGGAGCCAAGTTTAGGAAAAGGAGCAGTTCTAGGAGTAGAGAGAGGAATTAAAAAGGTTCAAGGGTCTGGGCGCAGTGGCTCACGCTTGTAATCCTGGGACTTTGGGAGGCTGAGGCAGGCAGATCACATGAGGTCAGGAGTTTGAGACCAGCCTGGCCAACCTGGTGAAACCTTGTCTCTGCTAAAAATAGAAAATCAGCTGGGCTTGGTGGCACACTCCTGTAATTCCAGCTGCTCAGGAGGCTGAGGCAGGAGAATTGCTTGAATCCAGGAGGCAGAGGTTGCAGTCAGCTGAGATCGCACCACTACACTCCAGCCTGGCGACAGAGCAAGACTCTGTCTCAAATGTAGAAAAAAAGGTTCAAGGGCAGAAGGACAGCGATAAAAGGATTCTAGAGCCCCAAGTCTGGTTCATATTGGACCATGTTCACTCAAGGCAGGAGCCAGCTTAGCTCAGAAAGGCCCAGTGTAAGTAAATCAATGTTTGGTTCACTATTTAACTGTTGACTGATTGAGAGAGATCACAGTTCTGTCCTGCACACTGGAAAAGAGACTGCCCGCTGAATAAGAGCTGCTTTATGTATCTCAGTGGGGATGTAACAATAGGTGATAGCTATAGTACCTTCGGCTCAACTTTTATTAAATGGAGCAGTTTCCCTACTGGCAGAGACATCTTCTTTTCCAACCTTGATTGTTCCGTGGTCTCTCAGCTCCACAAAGCCAGCCATGATAAAGTAGACTGAGCAAGAAGCTTTAGCATTAGAATGTTCTGAGGTGTGGCAGCACGATGTATAATGGAAAACAAATCAAACCTAGAGCCTCCGCCCTCATGCTTCCTGGGCAAGCTCCCCAGCCCTCCTCTGTTTCTTGAGGTTCTATGCATTAGAAGGGCTAGAAGACTCATGGTGGCTTATGCTTACGGGTAGACTCCCAGAAGCCCTCACGTACTGAGCTCTTGTTGGAGAAAGACTAGGCTGTTGGACGTTCTAAAGAGGATAGGGAAGAGGCTGTCATTCTTGCACGGTCAGCGTATAGTCAGCCTGCTTTAAAGAGGGCATCAGAGTAAGACTTTGAGCAGAGGAACTAGGAGGGAGAGACCCATGTGAGTTGTAGGTGTGGATGATCCCTGGAGATAAGAGTGTGATCGCAGAAGATAGCTGACTATGAGAGAGGCTGGCTTTAGGTAAAGTAAGAGTGCTGCCAATTTGAAATCTCTCTGAGTAGACCATGAGGATCGGTGTAGAGTGACCAACTGGTTCTGGTTTGGCTGAAACTCTCATGTGCTGGGAACTCACTCAGTTCTGGGCAAACTAGCATAGTTAGGCACCTGACGTACAAATCTCACTAAGGTTGAGTTGCCAGATAAAATATTGCATGGATTATACTTATACTAAACAAAAAATTGTTTATCTGAAATTGAAACTTAATCGAGTGCCCCGTGTTTTCAGTTGCTAAATCTGGCCACCTTCCTCTGAGATATTTGCAATATTGTTGCCAGTAAAGAAAGAGGGCACCTGTTATTTGGAGAAACTCCCAGATGGGATAGATTGGGTAAGTCTCTTTGTCTTCTCATGTTTGAAGGAAGCTGATCCTGGCCAATATGGTGAAGAGCATCTCCAACTCACAAATGACAAAAGCATCGGTGGCAGGTTGGTCTGGCTGCTAGGTGGGTAGATTCCACAGCCAGGCAGCCCAGGGTCCAGTGCAGGTTCTGCTGTTCACTGCCTATGTGGGGTCCCTGGACAAGTTATTTAGTCTTCTGCTGCTTCCATTGCCTTGTTTGAAAAATAGGATATAGACAGTATCTATGTTACAGAATTACAGTGATGAGTCAGTGGTTGGATATCTAGACAGCATCAGGGCCTAGCATGTAGTATGGCTATTTTTTGCCTAGCTAGCCTTCCTCCTCCTTTGGCTTACATCAGGAGAAAGCCCCCTCCAGACCCTTGGGTCCAGTGGACCCCCGTGGCCATGTGCCACAGCCTGGCCAAATGACATACTTAATCTGCAACTGCCCAATGAGTTCACCTTGCCCACAGCCTAGGCAGGGGAATTGCGATAGAGAAAGAGTAATTCATGCAGAGCCTGATGTGTGGGAGACCAGAGTTTTATTATTACTCGTACCAGTCTCCCTGAGCACTGAGAGATCAGAGTTTTTAAGGACAGCTTGGTGGATGGGGGGAAGCCAGTGAGCCGGGAGTGCTGATTGGTTAGGTAGGAGATGAAATCATGGAAAGTTGAAGCTGTCCTCTTGTGCTGAGTCAGTTCCTGAGTGGGGACCACAAGATCAGCTGAGCCAGTTTATCAATCTGGGTGGTGCCAGCTGATCTATCCAGTGCAGGGTCTGCAAAATATCTCAACCACTGACCTTAGGAGTGGTTTAGGGAGGGTCAAAATCTTGTAACCTCCAGCTACATGAGTCCTAAACCATAATTTATAATCTTTGTCCTACAAAGATGATAATGTTAGTACTACAAAGGCAATCTGATCCCCAGGCAAGAAGGAGGTTTATTTTGGGAAAAGGCTATTATTGTTTTCATTTTAAACTAGAAGTTCCTCCCAAAGTTAGTTTAGCCTATACCTAGGAATGAACAAAAACAGCTTAAAGGTTAGAAGCAAGATGCAGTCAGTTAGGTTAGATCTGTTTCACTGTTTCAGTCATAATTCTGCAAAGGCAGTTTCAGTCCTCTAGAGTGCATTCCAGTGATTGGTCCAGGGAGAACCTGAAGCACAGGTCAGTGCAAACAGAGTCAGTTCCTCGGCTCTTGTTAGGACAACTGAGGGAGAGAAGCCCTTTGCCTCTGTGTGCAGTCATATACAAAGGCGTTGTGCTGGACCACCCTGGGCCCTGCACTAGGGCTGCCTGCTTGAGAGGCGGGATGATCCAACATAAAGCAAAACCTGAGAATGGAGCAAAATGAAGCCAGCTGTTGTCATGGTTTGAATGTTTGTGTCTCCTCTCAAATTTATGTTGAAACTTCATCCTTAATGCAACAATATTAAGAGGTAGGGCCTTTAGGAATTGATTAGGTGTTAAGGGCTCTCCCCCTCATAGATGAGATTACTGCCTTATCAAAGGACTTGAGGGGACAAATTCAGCCCCTCCACCTCTTCTGCCGTGTGAAGACACAGCATTTGTCTCTTTTGCCCTCTCTCCTTCCACCGTGTGAAAATGTAGCAACAAGGCACCATCATGAAAGCAAAGAGAGCCAACCCTCTCTAGACCCTGAATTTGGCAGTACCTTGACCTTGAACTTACCAGGCTTCCAAGGGCTATGAGAAACACATTTCCATGATTTAAATTACCTACTTTGTAGTATTTTGTTACAGCAGCACAAATGGACTAAGCTAGCTTCCCTAGCGTGAGTGCCGGGACACTGCCTTTCCATGCGCGTGACTGAGAGCACTACTGTGGTGTGGCCTTGTGCATTGGAACCTCGAGTCTATCACATGTTCCCTGTGCAAGTTTGGATGAGTTCCTGCACCTCTCTGTTCCTTGTTCCCTTGGCTTTACAATGGAAAAAGTAATAGCATCTCCTACATAGAGCTGTTGTGAAAATTAAGTGAGTTAATATGCATAAGGTATGTAGAATAGTGGTGGGCAATAAATATTGGATGTTATGACCACTGGGCATTTCTACTATGTGAGGGAGAAAATCCTTTTTGGGGCTTAAATTGGCTTGAATGAGGTACCTGTCACTTGTTACCGAAGGAATCCTCATAAATAAAAATGCATTTTGAGGAGAATCTGGTGTTCTAGAATAACTTGCATGTCTCAGGGAAGAACAAGGGCATGTTTGTTGAAAGAGGGAAATGAATGGCTGAGATCCGCAGGTCTCCACCTCCAGTGTATGCTGGGGGGCTTGTGAAAACACAGACTACTAGATTCCACCTTCAGAACTTTGCATTTAATAAGTCTGGGGTGTTGCTTCAGGGGTTTGCATTTCGGAAAAGTTTCTAGGTGATGCTGGGGGCTTCTGGCCTTGACATGTATACTTTGAGGGCCACTGGATTAGATAAAAGCCTAAAGCAGTGACATTTGTTTAGTTTTATTTAACAAAGTTGTATGTCATTCCCACTATGTGCCAGGCACTGTTCTAAGCACTTTACAAATACTGATTTAATTTTCATAACAGTTTCATGATACAGTTTCTATCACTATTTTTCAAATGCAGAAACAAGCATAGGAAGATTAAATGACACGTCTGAAGCTTGTTGATGGAAAGTAAGAACATCCCCAGCCAGCCCGGGCGTTCCTAACCTTTAAATTAGGCTGCTTCTCACTATTCAATGCAGAAAGAAAAGGACATGAAAACTACAAATGCTTAGGCCCCACCCTCAAATTGTGGTTCTCCATTTGTGCAGAAGGCAGGGAGCAGGCCTAAGTAGTCCTCCTGGCTTTCAAAAGCCAGTCGAGGGATTCTGAGGCAACGAGAGCCCTGAGGAGGGGAAACCTGGCTCTCTGATCCTAACTCCTTGGCCTCTGACCAAGTGTGGATCTTCCCAGGAAGGGCTTTTCCTCTGCAGAGCACAGAGGTGTGGAAAGGTCTGGAGGGAAGAGGAGTTTTCTCCACTGCAAGTGTTGAGACCTCTGGGGAGTAGCCACCAGGAGTCAGAGGTTAAATGCTGTCTCTAACTAGGATGGGATAAGATCTTTAACAACAATTAGCACCTCTTCAGGTCCTGAGAGCAGAGACTCTGCTTGCTTTATTTCATGACTTTCCTTCCTTTGCTGCCTGTTTAAAATTAGTAAGGAAAACTCAGCTCAAACTTGATAAAGCTGGGCCTGGGGAGTTATGTCTTGGGCACAGCATGACATTTCCACAGGGCTTCCGCTGGCTCCTTAGTCTATTCTTACTACTGCTCCTATACTCGAAGGGCTTGTGTGTACTTATGCACAGAGGCAGGCTCCGGAGCTGGAAGAGATCTGCGGAGATAATCAGGACTCATCTTGTCCTCCCAATCACTATGGCATCACTGTGGCATCTCTCCTGCAAAGCCACCCCAGCTCCCTTCGCAAGAGAGGGAACTGTGATGCCAAGAAGAGAAGTGACTTCTGAAAGCCATAGCAGAACAGAGTCAAAATCAGAACCCAGATGGGAGAAATATTTTTTAATATAAAATAATACAAAGGTCAACCTTTGAATGAGTCCAGATTTGAAGCCACACTCTTACCTTTGCTAAGTTAGTAGAGACATATCGCCTGGATTTCCCTGTGACCTTTGCAAAGGACAGCTCTTCCCTCGGGGTTATTACAAAGTCATTTGGTCCTTGGGACTAACATAGCAAAAAATAACTCAGATGGGTCATTGGCCTTTGAGTTTGCTTTTGTTTTTGTTTCAAATGGCACAATTTCTGCTGCTCAGGAAGCAGATCAGACATACTTGAAATTTTCATGGAATTTTCTTCCATTCATGTGTTTATTTTTTTTTCCTTCATAATTGGTTTGTTGATTGAAAAGTTCACTTCGGAGAGAGAAAGAAGATGCTGAATCCATAACATTATTTCTGGAGCTTACCAAATAGAAAGAGAACCACATTCAGGACAGTGTATAGAAAGTTATACTTTCTATAGTAAACCAGAGTTAACATTTGTTACACACAGCGACTTTACTAGGTGTTTTAATATTTGTTAATGTATTTAATCTTTTCTAAATCCTTATGATGTAAATATAACAGATAAGAAAACTGAGAATTAGAGAGGTTAAATTTCCCAAGATCACAGAGCCAGCTAATGACAGAATTAAGTTCTAGAAGCCAGTCCGTAGGCTGAATGTTTGTGTTATTTTTGCTCTGTCATGAGCTGCCAGGCATGTAGTTGTGTGACTTTGTAGGCAGATATTAACATATATACATCTGTACATGTATGATAAGAAGAGGGTGGGTCTCTTGGGGGTGTCTAGGAAAGGAGCCATGGAAGAAATTGTGTTTGAGTATCAGCAGAGAGTTGCTCTTTTCACATAAAAGACCTGAAAAACCATTGGAAATAGGAAAGCACGTGGCATGTTTGTAGAACCATATGTAGTTATGTTTGCCAGGAAAGGGATTGTGTGGGAAAATAATGGGACATGATGAATAAGAGAAAATGTACAGCTAGATAAGAGAAAGAATTGGGTACTAGGCTGAAGAGAGCAGATTGTGGGTGCTGTGGCTGTTGAGTGCTGATAGATGGCCATCTGTCACAATTTCATGCAAGGTTACAGTTCTTTCACTCAAGACCCAATAGGCTTCACTTAGGCGTTTTCCCATGTACCCCCAGAGAACTGCTTCAGATTGCTGACATTGTCCCAATTTCCATGAACTGATGTTAACAGCAGCATAAGCTGTTTGCCGTCCCCCTTACAGTCATAATAAGCATTAACATTGGGAAGAAAACCCAAACAGTCGTGAAACTGCCCCTTAATCCCAGCCTTCTAGGGAACCTGAACCGGGGACAATGCCTACATACTGAGTATCACTGGCAACATGGCAAGCAACTTTCCTGCTCGCAGCAAAGAATCTACCTGATGGCCAACCTCTTTTGTTAGACATCCCTCATTCCCATGCCCTCCACCTACACACCACCTTGTTACCTCTTTGCAAATTCCTCTCCGATTGATTCCTTCCACGGTACCTCTCAACACCAGTTATACTCCAAGCCTCCTTCACTTCTCTACCTCATAAAAGACACTCACCTTGATGTTGACTCATTAACCTCATGCCAAGTATTTCCTTAGTTTGCTTAGATAAATTCATTTAATTTCTTCAGTGTTGTTTTCTGCAGGGAATTGTTTTGAAAGCCAAAGGATTAAAGACAAATCATATGATATATTTTCCATACTGACCACAACATTCATCCCTTAATATTTTATTTATGTAACATATAATGGAGAATATATGGGCAAAACTGTAATGGGAATAGGAAGAACAGATGTCACTGAAGGCAACAACCTTATGGCTCCAAGTGGAAGGGAAGAGGGAGAGGTAATTGTGTGAGCATATATTGATTGTTACCTCACAGGTACCTGTGAGCAGCCCCATATTGCCTTGATTTAGTGTGTATGAACACCTTAGGTCTTTCTACTGCTCAGTGGTTTATTGACTTTGCTTTGTCCTAATGCATCCTATACCTTATTGGAGATCTACTTTAAGTCTTTCTATTAAAAAATGATTCAACTGTGACCAAGTACTGTGCTAGGTACTGGAAGAACAGTAGTGTGAAACAAGACATCAGTCATGCAATTAAGAAGGCATTGTAGTTAAATAGCATAAAGAAAATGGAGATGCATTATGTAACATGCAATGAAGATAGAGAAAAGGACAATGAAACTTGGTATAAACCTCGGTCTGGGGTGGGTTTAGGGTAGGATTTGAGAAAGAAAGAAAACCTAGATGTTCTGATATTTGAGCTGGACCTTAAAGGATGTATGGGTGTTCATCAGGAGTAATAGTGGGAGACAGAAAGGGAGAAGGGGATGGAGAATATTCAAGGTAGAAGGAATAGCATGTATGAAGGCATAGAAGAAAGGAAGAGCAAGGCTTATAGGTGAGAATGCCAGTATGGCTGAGTGCAGGTATAAAAAAGAATGGGTTAAATGGAAACACTGCCCTGTCTTAAACTTCCTTCCTGTTTGTTGACTGCACTTCTCTGTCTCAACAGGCTCTGTCTCCACTGCCTGGTCATTAGAGGTTAAGGTCCTCAAGCTTTAATCCTGTCCTTGCTTTTTAGTTCCACTCTGTGTCCTCTCCCTGGGCAACTTAATCCATGCCCAGTTTCAGTCACATGGTCAAATTAGTTTTTGTTTTTGGTTCAAAATCTGACCTCCTGCTCAGACCTTCAGACACATGTATGCCACGTAGGGTCTCAAAGGCAACACCTTTGGCTCAAAACAGAACCCATAATTTTTACTTTCTTAACTTGGTTCTTCTTTCAGTGATCAGCTCTGCCATCCATCCAGTCAAATAAGTTGGACATTATCCTGAATGTTGCGTTATCTCTAACATCCTTCTTCAACTCACACACCCAGTTCACCACAAGTAATGTTGATTTGACTTAAGTATCTCTCAAGTCCACCCACTTTGATCCACTGCTATCGAGTGCACAGCAGTTAAAGCTACAGTTTCTTGCCTAGACTATTGCTATTGCAGTAACTCCAACTTATCCTCACATTTCTACTCTTAATCTCACTTTAATTTAAACTCTTCAGTTCAGAATCAGGGAATCTCTTAGGAAGCTGAGCAGTGTGGTGAACTAGAGATTATAAAAACTTCTCCCAGTGTAGAACAACACACAATGGATAAAGCTGCATGGGTGATCTGGCAGGGAAAAATGTAAGAGAATTTCTTAGAAGACATTAAATAAAAGCGCAAATCTGCAGGATCAGGCTCCAGGCAGGATAGTTTAGAATCTGGATTTCAGTGGATCAGAAATACCAAAGAACAAAAACAAAAACAAAACAATGCTTCGCCCAACACAGGACAGGAGTTAGCAATAGAGACACCTGGAATAAAATGGAGACTTCCAAAGAGTGACATCCTCTAAAATAAAATAGGAAATAATACTTTCTGCTGAAGGAGACAATGGGGTTACACACAAGCTTTTTCTTTCTTTCTTTTTTTTCTAATGTGTTCCCTTATCTTTTCATTATGCGCCATTACATTCAAGGTTTTGAAATAACTACTTATAGAATGGGGGAAAAAACTATCCTTTAAGAATGACTTAAAAAAGAATGATTATTTGTAAGTCTTTATTCTAGACTTGGGACATGAAAAACAAAACAAAACTGAGAAAAAAATAGTATGTAGAAGACAGGACTACCATGCAGTTCCTGCTTAGACAGAACATCGTCTGGAGACTCACTTCATAAACTTTTGCTCCTAGAACCACCATGAGAACATATCAGGAAAACTGAAATAATTCAAAGACCCTTTGAAAGAAACAATTTGCTGCTGCAAATGCTGCCAGAGAGCTGAAAAACTCCTAAGAGAGAAGACGGTCTCTTGGGAGCTCTGTGGCCCTGCCTATCACCTAAGAAACCTGAGTACTAATCATGGCCATCATAGGGCAAGATTATATATTCCTTGAAAGCACCACCTTGAAAGATTATGTACCCCTCGAAAGCGCCATTATAGACTCTTTTGAAAGCACCACCTCCTGACTGGAGGCCAACCAGTTCAAGTCATTACAGCAACTCAGAGCAAACCTGCTCTAAAGAGGGAGAAAACAACAGCTACTTCCACTGCCTACAACACCCTGGGCTAACCAGGGGTCCTGAGTCTTTCCGTGTGACAACTTCACTGCTAGCATAATCAGCAGTTGAGAAAAATTGCACAGTAAACAAAACTAAAACCAAGGACTCTCCACAGAGTCCGCTTCACTCCCCGGCCACCTCCACTGGAGCAGTTGCTGGTATCCATAGCTGGAAGACCTGAAGCTGGATCATATCACAGGACTCTTTGCCAACATTCCCCAGCACCAGCCTGGAGCCTGGTATCCCCACTGAGGGGCTAGACCCCGAAGGGCACTAACAATCACTGCAGTCTGGCTCTCAGGAAGTCGTATCACTTGAGGAAGTGGGAGCGTACAACATCAAAAGACCACTCCATGGCACAAAAGAATCTGAACAGGAGCCCTTGAGTTCCACATCTTTCCACTGAAATAGTCTGTACAAGTGAGAAGGAACTGCAGAAGTAATTCCAGTAATATGACAAAACAAGTTTCTATAACACCCACAAAAGATCACACTAACATTCCAACAATGCGTCCAAACCAAGAAGAATTCTGATATGCCAGAAAAATAATTCAGAAAGTTGATTGTTAAGCTACTTGAGGAGGCACGAGAGAATGTTGAAAAACAATTAGTTATTTAAAAAAAAAGTACAGGATATGGATGAAAAGCTCTCCAGAGAAATAGATGCCATAAAGAAAAGACAATCACAACTTTTGGAAATGAAAGACACACTTAGAGAAATGCAAAATACTCTGGATAATTTCAACAGTAGAATTGAATAAATAGAAGAAAAAACTTCAGAGCTTGAAGACGAGACTTTTGAATTAACCCAGTCTGACAGAGGCAAAGAAAAAATAATTTAAAAAAATGAACAAAGCCTCCAAGAAATTTGGAATTATGTTAAATGACCAAACATAACAGTAATTGGTATTCCTGAGGAAGAAGAGAAATCTGAAAGTTTGGAAAACTAATTTGAGGGAATAATTGAGGAAAACTTCCCTGGTCTTGTTAGAGATACAGACATCCAAATATAAGAAGCTCAGAGAACACCTGGGAAATTCATCACAAGAAGATCATTGCCTAGGCACATAGTCATCAGGTTATATAAAGTTAAGACAAAGAAAAGAATCTTAAGAGCTGTGAGACAAAAGCATCAGGTAACCTACACAGGAAAACCTATCAGATTAACAGCAGATTTCTCAGTGGAAACCCTGTAAGCCACAAGGGATTAGGGTCCTATCTTTAGGCTTCTTAAACAAACTACTTATCAGCCAAGAATTTTGTATCCAGTGAAACTAACCTTCATAAATTGAGAGATAAATTCCTTTTCAGACAAACAAATGCTGAGAGAATTCATGACTACTAAGTCAGTACTGTAAGAAGTGCTAAAAGGAGTTCTTAATATTAAAACCTCAAAATAGAACCTTCTTAAAGCATACATCTCACGGGGCCTAGAAAATAATAACACAGTGAAACAAAAACAAGGTATTTAGTCAACAACTAGCATGATAAATAGAACAGCACCTCACATCTCAATACCAATGTTGAATGTAAATGGCCTAAATGCTCTATTTAAAAGATACAGGATGGTAGAACATACAAAAATCTACCAACCAAATATCTGCTGTCTTACAGAGAATTGCCTAACACGTAAGAACTCATACAAACTTAAGGTAAAGGGGTGGAAAAAATATTCCATGCAAATGGACACCAAAAGTGAGCAGGAGTAGCTATTCTTATGTCAGACAAAACAGATTTTAAAGTGACAACAATTAAACAAGACAAAGAGGAACGTTATATAATGATTATGGCCTTGTCCAACAGGAAAATATCACAATCCTAAATATATTTACACCTAACACTGCAGTTCCCAAATTTATAAAACAATTACTACTAGACTTAAGAAATGAGATAGACTGCAACACAATAATAGTGTGGGACGATAAACTGCAACACAATGATAGTGGGCGACTTCAATTCTTCACTGACAGCACTACAAAAAAGTCAGCAAAAAAACAATGGACTTAAACTATATCCTAGAACAAATAGATTTAACAAATAGTTACAGAACATTCTACCCAACAACAGAATACATTCATTTCATCAGCACATGGAACATTCTCCAAGATTGACCATATGATAGGCCACAAAACAAGGCTCAGTAAATTTAAGAAAATAGAAATTATATCAAGTATTCTCTAAGACCACAGTGGAATAAAATTGGAAATTACCTCCATAAGGAACCCTCAAAACTATACAAATACATAAAAATTAAATAATCTGCTCCTGCGTGATTCTTGAGTCAACAATAAAATCAAGATAAAAATTTTAAAGTTATTTGAAGTAAACAATAATGGTGACACAACCAATCAGAATCTCTAGGATACAGTAAAATTGTTGCTAAGAGGAATTTCATTAGCATTAAATGCCTACATCAAAAAGTCTGAGAGCACAAAAGGAAAATCTAAGGTCACACCTCAAGGAACTAGAGAAACAAGAACAATCCAAGCTCAAACTCAGTAGAAGAAAAGAAATGACAAAGATTAGAGCAGAGCTAAATGAAACTGAAGCAACAACACAAACTGCAAAAGATAAATAAAAAACCTGGTTCATTGAAAAGATAAAATAGGTAGATCATTAGTGAGATTAACCAACAGAATAAAAGAGAAGAACCAAATAAGCTCAATTTGAAATGAAATGGGAGATAACTGGCACAAAAGAAATAGAAAAAAAGCTCATGTCACTAAAGCAAGACTAAGCAAAAAGAACAAATCTGGAGACATTACATTACCCAACTTCAAAGTATACTATAAGGCCATAGTCACCAAAACAGCATGGTACTGGTACAAAAATAGACAAATAGACCAATGAAACAGTATAGAAAACCCAGAAATAAAGCCAAATACTTAACAATCAACCGATCTTTGACAAAGGGTACAAAAACGTAAAGTGGGGAAAGGATACCCTATTCAACAAATGGTGCTGGAATTGGTAAGCCACATGTAGAAGAATGAAACTGGATCCTCATCTCTCACCTTATATAAAAATCAACTCAAGACAGATCAAAAACCTTCTAAGATCTGAAATTATACCACCACGCCTGGCCAAAATTTATCTCTTTAAATATTCTCCATTTCATGAAACATCATTCACCTGCTTTCATTTTGCTGTCTAAACATGGTCTCTTTTAGTTGTTCAAACATATTTAAGTAACTGTTTTGCAGTATTTGTCCAATAAGTTCAATAACAAGACCTCTTTACAGATAGTTTCTCTTGATTTCCTTTGTCCTGTGGATGGGCCTTACATCTTAACTTTTTTGCTTATCTCATATTTTGTGTTGTTAAAACTGGAAATTTTGAATAATATTATGTGGGAACTCTGGAAATTAGTTTCTCTTTCCAGGTTTGTTGTTGTTGCTGACTGTTATTATTTTATGGAGTTTCTTGAGTGACAGCTTCTTCCTTCAGACTTGGCATGTGTGAGACAAAAAAAAATACTCCAGGATGCTCATTTCCCTGTTGTTTTTTGCATTATTTGGGTCCTAGTCAGCCTGACTTCTTCTCTCCAACTTCCATAGTTTTTTTTTTTTTTTTTAATCTTTGTCTTGTATACACAATACAATGTTTTAGTGATGTTGGCAGACAGAATGTGAAGAATACATATCCATTCCATTTTCCCACCAGTTTGCCTCTTTTTATAAACAATTATCTGAGATATAGTTTTACATTTTCTGAGTGATTATTTGGTTTGTCTCTACCACTACATAGTAAGCTCCATGAAGGCAAGTGTCTGGTCTGTTCACCATGTTTTCCTCAGTGCCTGACACATAATAGGGCCTCAATACATATTTTTGAATCAACAAATATATACACCTGCTCTAGAAATATAAAGAAGGTCAATTGCAAGTTGATTAGAATTACACATATTTTCTCATGTGATACTGTTAGAGGCAAAACTCTGGGGCTCAACCCAGGAATGATCCATACGTGGAGTTTTTCTGTGGGCAGTGGGGAGAGTTGTGTAGCAGTGATGTCTGTGCTACCTGTGGACACTTCTTTAGGCCAGACTCCCCCAAGAGGGCAACAAGCTGAGAAGAAGCTAGCACACAAGTATCCAGGACCACACGACACTATAAGGGCTACTTTGTTACTTCAACATGACATAGCAAAATGTCAAACCTCAGGGAATATCTAGATAATGATTAGGCAGGAAGATACTTGGAATCTTCAAAGAAGAAAATCAAACTTTTCCCATATTATTCTGAGAGGGTACCCCATAATCATTGTCAGGATTTCAAGGGTGGAGATAGTAGCAAACTACTGTTTAAAGCTCCATGAACAAGTGTCTCCTGTAATTGTACAATAATGAGTAGTTACATTTGTAATAGTTCTTTTTCTTCTCCCTTTCTCCCTCTCAAAATAGGGCATCAGGTATAGAAATGTGAAAGTAACATACATAGGGTCTAAAGTTGAGTTATGGCTAATGCATACATGTATATATACACATTTCTATATATTTAATTTATGCACAGGAGAGAGTGTTAGTACTCTCCCTTGGGTAGTCAGGCAGTGCTTTGATTCACCAGGCATACAAAGTGTAACAGGCCTAGGAGTCATCTGAGGCTAAAAGACAGAGGGGCCCTGGAAGAAGGCTCTGTGGTCTCCGTTCTCAAGAACGTGAAGAGCTAGCATGTACTTGGCTTAATGGGAAAATCATTCTAAACTCCAACAATATGCTACCCTTTTGATGAGAAAGGATAAACATAATGCCAAGAAAATTGGGCTTTCTTGATGAACAGTTTTGATTTTGCTAATTACCAGCTGCATGACCCTGAATCTCTCAACTTCTCTATCTGTAGTGTTTATCCCTGCATTGGAGATAATAATAGTTGTTGCTTCATTGAGACAGTCTGAGGATTATTGCATATAAGGTTCTCAGCTCAGTAAGTAGGTAAAGGATAAAGAAGAGGAGAGAGCTTTTATTGATATGGTGGAACATTTGCTTCATAGAAATTTGCTTCATAGAAATGTTCAGTAACAGTAAATGATTATATTGATCCACATATACTTTCATGCCTTTGTGGCCCTGTGATACATGCTAGCAAGATGGCTGTGGATGTGGATGGAAGCCTAGCTACAGAGCATAGGTCACGCAAACTGGACTATATGTGGTCTGAACCACTGATCTGAGCTTTTTTTTTTTTTGAGACAGTGTTGCTCTGTCGCCAAGGCTAGAGTACAATGGTGCCATCTCTGCTCAGCACAATCTATGCTCACTGCAACCTCCACCTCCTGGGTTTAAGCAATTGTTCTGCCTCAGCCTCCCAAGCAGCTGGGATTACAGGCAGGCGCCACAACGCCTGGCTAATTTTTTGTATTTTTAGTAGAGATGGGGTTTCACCGTGTTGGCCAGGCTGGTCTCGAACTCCTGACCTCAAATGATCCACCAACATCAGCCTCCCAAAATGCTGGGATTATAGGCGTAAACCAGCACTCCTGGCCTAATCTGAGTTTATTCATTAAGAGATTCTAGCCAATTACTCTTGATCAGCTTCAAAGAAGTGCAGTTCATCATCTGCAATTTATATGCCCTAAAATCCTCAGTGAAAATTGTTAGATTTGGGTGTTAGATGCCGCAGTCCTTAGAAACTAAATAACCATGTCCACATTTAGAACATCTGGCAAAGCGTCTGGCAGCTAGCTAGAACCAGGCAGGCAGAATAGAAACCCTCGAGAAATGTGACATAAGGTAGATTGCAGTGACTAAGCTCTCTCTCTCAGCATGTGTGGAATGGCGGTAATGAAAGACATATCATGCATAGATAAAGTCCACAGACAAGCTTTTATATTGCAGCTCTGCCTGCCCTTCCCCTTTGAACTTCTGCACCAATTACTAAAGAAGAAACTGTGGTGACCTGTTATTTTCCATAGCCTCTGTTTTTTGTCTTCATCCTCTAAGGGAAGCAAAGAAAACAAAACAAAACAAAAAACACTGACCAGAAGGCCAAAAGCAACAGGACATAGTTCCCTCTACAGAATTTGACATTGTTGATTGCCAAATTCTTTATGAAATATTTTTCTCCCTGGCCTAACAAGGACATTGTTCTTTCTGTTTTTCTTCAAACAAACACGTTAATCACCCCTTCTTTGTTTCCTTAACTGCATCCTCTTTTTCATCTTGCTCAGAAAATGTAGTGTTCCTTGGTCTTCTCTCTTGACACTCCTCTTTCTTAAAGGCATAAACTTTGACAGTCATCACCTACTTGTAACATATTTGGTTCATGCACTCACACGATCGTTCATTTATACAACATCCATTTGTTTTCAGTTCCCACAAGAAAGACACCAAACAAGGTAGTGAAAGATGGTGCTCTCAAGAGAAAGACAGTCCCAGAACTGATATTCGCTGTCCCTCCTACCCCTCAGTACAATTACACGGTTATTTATTTGCTCAAATCGGTTGGTTTCTGTGCCATACTAGTTTTTAAATATTTTGACCATTACAGTTAGCTGTACCGAGATGGAGTGTATTAAATAACAGAGATTGCTTAAATCCAAAGTTGACATCTATCCTAAACTTTAATAACCATATTGCTGGCTTAAAAGTTCCTACTGCTATCCCAACTATGAAGAACTATTTTTGACAAAATCCTGATTTTCAAGGTTCAGGTCCCTTTCCTCTGAAAATCTGTATTCCAGAAGTAAGAGCTCAAAGAAAGTTAAAAAATGAGCTGGCTCCTTATTTTGCAAATGAGAAAGTATCCCTTTATGAGGGATTGTGAGTTGCTTAGTTAGGCAGTTGACTACCCTAAATTAAGTGTGTCAGTAGTTTTAAAGATTTGTAAGAGTTTTTCAGTTTCCTACCAGCTGCCCTGGCTTGCAAATGCAATAATAAAATTCTTTAGATAGGACATAGTTGTGCATTATCAAGAATGTGTGAAGACAACGTGTGTACAAGTGCATCCTCTATAATGGCTGGGAGAATGGAATAATTCAGTGTCATTCTTAGGCCAAACCTTGGGCTGCTACAAGTTTAATCTGCATGCATTTGCTGCCATTTTTTTGCCCTTTTTACATGGTGCTTCTGTAGGTCCCTACCTATTTTCGGTTTATTTACCATGATAATTGTATATATGGATTTCCCAGAGACAGCATTATATAACACAACGTTTCAGAAGGTTTTAGTATTCAGGCTTCCAGAGGCATGTTCCAAATTGTTTCATATACATGTATCCACAAATGCTCACTCCCCCACCGTGCTGACCCCACATATTCAAGATACAAATGTCCTCTGCCAGATCTTGCCTCTCCATGTTTACTTAACAATATATGGTCACTGTACTGATTAGAAACATAGCAGAGAACAGGAGGTAGGAAGACTGACAACAAAAAGATGACAGTTGACAGTCTGATAGGGAGGAGTCAAAAAATCATAAAAGCTATGTCAGTGAAGGGCCATCCCGGATAGTGACAAATCGTCCATCACATATCAATTCTGTATAACAATAGAGGCCAGTATGGATATTCACAATGAAAAATCTGAAACACCAATGGAAAATGTCAGTTTTCTATATCTTTTGTTTTAAAATGCCCAGATACATAGATTTTTAGGAAGGTTCCCACTAAAAATTATTTAAATGTCTTAATGGTATTTTACAGAAATAATAGTATAATAGTAATGCTAATAATAGGAAGTATTATTAGCATTAATAGGAAGGAAGAGGAGAAATCTTCTTGTTTCCCTAAGATTACTAAAGTTTTTTTCCCATTTATATTGTCAAATGTAATTCTCTAATGAATCTGATGAAATAGGTGTGACTTTAACCATTGCTGTTTGAACTAACAGTTAAGGATGCAAAATAGTAAAACAATAATATGAAATAGAATTTCCTGAATCACCCTTCTAGGATGGACCATAGAAATCTTTCCTTCTGGGGTGTCTGAAAACGTACAGTGTCCACATTCTTGGTTTTCTCAGATGGCCATTTTGATGGACCCCACACCTCAGGTATCTAAGGCTGGTTGACTCTAAGAAAATCTGGTGTAAAATGCTCCTCTACTGTCTGTTTGGGATAATTTGGCCATTTCTACTTCCTGGTCTAACAGGAAGTCCTTCTGTGTCTCCTGCTCTCAGTGTCTTCTGGAAACTTCCATGACACAATATTCTGACTTTGCATGGTTATAGAGTTCCCGCCATTTGACTGTGACATTCAAACAATGGAGGGGGGGAGGCCAAAGGAGGGTCAATGTGGGTGGAGACAAAAGCAAATACTCCAGCACCTGCTGCAAGAAACTGTCCCATTCTCCCATGACCTCCACGTCACCACATCACCTAACATGTGCACCGCATGTCTCCACCCTTCATTGTACCTCTTGAGCTGTTGAGGAGCAGCATTTGTCTTCTGATGCATCAGGGGTCTTACTTGCCAGGCTGGGTGTCAGCTCTGATGTGTGCAGTCATCTGTCATTTCTATCAAACTCCTTAGATCTGGCAGATTAGAACTGTGAGTGGCTTCCACCCATCAGCCCTTTAGACAGACTTGGATGCGTTTGAACCAGAAAGGGTCACAGTCTCAGCCTTTTAAATCGGGCACCTTTTATGAGCTGAGACATGTCTTCTAGAATCCATCTTGTTACAGTTACTTGGTGGTGAACATTGCAAGTAGATTTCAACCAGCACCACGCAGATACTAGAAGACAGCACCTTCCCTCAAGCCAATAACAAATACTTCTGTCTTTTGTCTCTTCTGATACCCATTTCGTTCATTTCCTTTGGAAGCTCTAGCTGAACTGAGTATCAGTTCCCTCTGGTGATGGCCAACTGGATAATACATTCATGTATGGGCTTTCTCTCCCTCTTTTACTCCCTGTTCCTCCTCCCTGGGATTATGTCCCAAATAAACCACCAGGCCTTCAAGCCTTTATTGAAAGCTTTGCTCTGGATGGGTGGATTGGAGGAAGGAGGAGCAATGGAGCCCACACTAAGGCATTCCTGCTCCAGGTAAAAAAAAAAACAACTGTAGTAATAATGAAGAAAATAAGAGCCAATATTTATTGAGCACTTAACATGTACCAAACACAGTTGAGAATACTTTACATGCTCTAACACATTGAGTGCAATGTGTGCATTTTACAAATGAGAAAAGTAAGTCTGTGTTTAAGTGACTTGTTCTGAGTACCACAGGGCAGAATTAAGGCATTAAGCTAGTTAGGTGGTCTGAACCTAGATTCAGAGTTCTGACCACTGCATGAGACTAAGGGTTAAGTCATCAATTGTCTGAAAACCTTGGGGATGCAGAGAGGTCATTTATTTTATTTTATTATTGTTATTTCTTGAGACAGAGTCTTACTCTGTCACCCAGGCTGGAGTGCAGTGGTATGATCTTGGCTCACTGCAACCTCTGCTTCCCGGGTTCAAGTAATTCTTCTTCCTCAGCCTCCCTAGTAGCTGGGATTATAGGCATGCTCCACCATGCCCGGCTAACTTTTGTATTTTTAGTAGAGATGGGGTTTCACCACGATGGCCAGACTGGTCTCCAACTCCTGACCTCAGGTGATACACCCGCCTTGGCCTCCCAAAGTGCTGGGATTACAGGCGTGAGCCACCATGCTGTTAAGAGGTCATTTGTTAACTGCCAAAGACTATTGTGGTGTTAGCAATGTTTGGAACATGTGCTTGGAGTGGAGGGTATCGGCCATATCCTGTACACTTGTGCTGGTCAAATACAATGAGCTCAGCCTTTCTCTGGTGTAGGGTGGACTGAGTCCCAGTTTAAAGGTCCTCATTTCTGGGGTCCCCCATACGGGCATGATTCCATCCTTCACACCAAGAGAAGGCAGGGTACTTCCATGGCTTTGGCACACACTCAGTGGCCAGAAGCTTTGAATATCCCTTATCACACTAATGACCTCTCTCTCTCTCTCTCTCTCTCTCTTTCTCTCTCTCTCTCTCTCTCTCTCTCTCTCTCCCTCTTACTTTCTTCTTTCTTTCTTTCACAGGGTCTTGCTCTGTTACCCAGGCTAGAGAATACTAGGGCAATCATAGCTCACTGTAGTCTTGACCTCCCAGGATCAAGTGATCTTCCTGCCTCTGCCTCCCAAGTAACTG
>PVKP010000255.1:0-229165 GCA_004027715.1 Plecturocebus donacophilus | reverse complement strand
CTCTCTTCTGGCTTGTAGGGTTTCTGCTGAGAGATCTGCTGTGAGTCTGATGGGCTTCCCTTTGTGGGTAACCCGACCCTTCTCTCTGGCTGCCCTTAGCATTTTCTCCTTCATTTCAACCCTGGTGAATCTGACGATGATGTGCCTTGGGGTTGCTCTTCTTGAGGAATATCTTTGTGGTGTTCTCTGTATTTCCTGGTCTTGAATATTGGCCTGCCTTGCTAGGTTGGGGAAGTTTTCCTGGATAATATCCTGAAGAGTATTTTCCAGCTTGGATTCATTCTCTTCGTCACATTCAGGTACACCTATCAAACGTAGATTAGGTCTTTTCACGTAGTCCCATATTTCTTGGAGACTTTGTTCATTCCTTTTTACGCTTTTTTTCTGTCATCTTGCCTTCTCGTTTTATTTCATTGAGTTGATCTTCGACCTCTGATATCCTTTCTTCTGCTTGGTCAATTCGGCCATTGAAACTTTGGTCTTTGTAATTGCCGACTTTCAGATTGGGTCTCTGAGTGGACATCCAGCTTGTTGGTTATGAAGTTTTTTCTGTTTCTTAGTTTTCCTTCGGGGGGCGCTCCTTCCCCACAGAGCTGGGCCTTCCCAGGTTCAGCTGTGCTTGCTCTCTCCTCAGCGCTTCCAATTGCTGTTCTCTTTGTGGGGATGGGACCAGCGGAGCCTTTGGGCACCCAGTCCCGTACACTCCGCACTAAGAAGCGCCGCGCCAGCCAACAGAGTCGTGCTGGTGACCTGGGTGGCTCCTTCGCCGGGAATCTCCCAGTCTATGGGCATCAAAAATTCGTCTGTAATTGCGGCGTCCACTCGCTCTCTGTGCTTTCACTGGGAGCTACAATCCTGAGCTGCTGCTATGCGGCCATCTTGGATCTCTCTCCGCCCGGTGATGAAGATTTTCTGTTTCTTAGTTTTCCTTTGGTGGACGCCCGTTCCCCTCAGAGCTGGACCTTTCTGGGTTCGCTGTGCTCGCTGTGAAAGTCTCAGTCCTCAGCGCTTCCAATTGCTGTTTTCCTTGTGGGGATGGGACCAGCCGAGCCCGTCCGTCCCGTATATTCCACACCGGGAAGCGCCACGCTGGGACGCCGGCCAAACAGCCGCGCCGGTCAAAAGAGTCGCGCTGGTGACCTGTGTGTCTCCTCTGCCGGGAATCTCTCGATCTCTGGGCAACAAAAATTCGTCGGAAAGTGCCGTGTCCACTCGTTCTCTGCGCTTTCACTGGGAGCTACATTCCTGAGCTGTTGCTGATCAGCCATCTTGGATCTCTCCTACCATATTTATTATTAAGCTGATCCTTTTGTATTTTTGCAGTATGTTTTCAAAAATTCGGTTACTATTGGCAATGAGACCTCTTCTCATTATTTTCCAACTGATCATTGGTGATTTGTAGACATGTTATACATTTTATAAATTTGTACAGTGACCAATAAATTATTGCACTAAATTGTTAGTTATCCTAGATTGCATTTTTAATGCCAAAGTAAAATATGCTCAATGTAGGCTACATGAGATTTTTGAAAACTACAAATGTATAAAGGAAAATTAATTCTTCAATGCTAGAAAAAAAGAACTGTTAAAATTCTGACAATATTCGTTTAAAGTCACTGGTAATTTTTCTCATTCACTTTCACATTTATGGCAAAATAAGCAAGTAACCAAGCAAATAAAACCCCTTTCTGTCTCTGTATGACAGTCCTTGATTGTGACACAGGAACCCATGTGTCCAGAAACACTTTTACAAAATTAACCCAGAAACCAGTTTGCATATCAAAACTCAAGTCAATGAGAAATATATTTTACTGTAAATAGTATAAAATCCTTATAGAGACACTACAATATATAATAAACAAGAAAAAAGTATAATTTTATATCTTTTAATTTATTATAAGATTACATATTCATGGAGAGCATACTTTTGGGATCATGAAGCTGAGAAAAACTGGTTATAATTTGGCATGCAGAGTGAGATAAAAATAAACATTGATCTTTCTAAATCCTTAGAAGTATTCTCTTTTATAATACATTTGCCTTTCAGGGAGGATGAGAAGTGGTGGGGTTTTCATTGATACCATCCTCTTCAAGAAGTCAGTTTTCTCTTTTATACCTAGTTATTCAAAAATATTATAAATAGACTGTGGAGAGTAATAAAGTCAACCATTTTTTAGCTGTATTTGTTTGGAATGTTATTTCATACTTTCCTAATCCAAAAACTATAATAAAGCAGCATTAATCAATGATGCATAGGCAGTAATTTCCCTAGTCATAAAATAAGCATTGTACTTTGAAAAATACAGCAACACAACAAAAAGCTAATTGAAGATTGTTTGGAAAATATCCTGATAACAAAGAAAAATTGGAAACAAATAATAAGAGACATAAATTCCACAGCTATTTTTTTTTAAGATGGGTCCTTGCCCTGTTGCCCAGACTGGAATGAGGGTGTGATCAAGGCTCACTTACTGCAGCCTTAACTTCCTGGGCTCAAGCAATCCTTTCACCTCAGCCTCCTGAGTATCTAGGAATAAAAGAACACATCACCGCACTCAGCTAATTTATTTTTTGCAGAGATAGACTCTAAATATGTTGGCTAAGCTGGTCTTAAACTCTAACCTCAAGCCAGCTTCCTGCTTCAGCCTCCCCAAAAGTTGGGATTACAGGCATGAGCCACTGTGCCCGACCTCCCTCCAGTATTTTTACACGTGTTTATTTGATTGAAGACAGTATGTTTTATTATGTCTTGCCTTTTTTACAGAACATTACATTTGAAGTTTTTGGGTTTTGTTTTTGATGTTGTTCAGTCTTACTTCTAAAACAATTCCTACACTTGTAAGCAGTCAACTGCCAATTCCCTGTCCACTCATAGCCCTGAGCAACTACTAATCTACTTTCTGTCTCTATGCATTTGCTTATACTGGATATTTCACATAAATGCAATATGTATCAACATACTTATAATCATTTTTAATTATAGAAATAATGCTGAATATAGAATAAAAAGAAAACAGAACAATAAAAGGAAAGCAAAAAAAAAAAAAAAAAAAAAAAAAAAAAAAAAAAAAAAAAAAAAAAAAAAAAAAAAAAAAAAAAAAAAAAAAAAAAAAAAAAAAAAAAAAAAAAAAAAAAAAAAAAAAAAAAAAGAAGAAAAACAGGAAAGGAGAAAGAAAGGAAGGCAAGCAAGAAGGCAAAAAAAAAAAAGTATATACCAAATACTACTAGAGGCTATACAATGTAAAGTAAAACTATCTTTCTTCCTCTGCTCAAAATCACACTCTCAAGGGATAAGCCCTATTATGACTTTTTGTTCTTGCTCTTATTTCTGTTGTTTTTAATTGTTCTTTTGGTGGTTACACTCAAGATTTCTAATAATATACACGCACTTCTGTTGATACATTCATATAAATGAGTCACTGCTATAAAGTACAGAAAATTAGTTTATTTACACTGTCTCTTACCAACACATTCTCATTCCCTTGTTATTTCCTTATGCCATCGTATGTAGCTTTACAGATAATTTCATTTCTGGCATTATATAATATTCCTAAAAGATTATTTCTTGAATTATCTATTCTAGTCACTCCATACAGATAATCTTTTTTTCAACTCTCAGGAAATTAATACACTTACCCATGTCATACATGGAGCTTATTCTTTCCCAATTTATATTCATGATTTTAATTTTGGACTATAAAGGTTAACAGTAAGTGCATTATCTTCTGGATTTCTACATAGGTCTTCATGAGTTGATAGAAAAGTGAACAACTGTATTATCAACTCCTTTCTGGTTTTACCTGTGACTATTTCCTTCCTTTTTAAATAGTTTTATTGGAAAGTAACATACCATACAATTCACTCATTTGAACTGCATAATTTGTTGTAGTATGTTCATTGCATTGTGCAAGCATTATCACGTTCAAATTTAGAATATTTTCATTATTCCAAAAAGAAACCCAGCACTTCTTAGATGTCAACCCAGAATCATCCCATGCATTGACAGTCTTAGGCAACAACTAATCTGCTTTTTGTCTCTAGATATTTGCTTGTTCTATATATTTTATATAAATGGAATTATACCGTAAGTAGTATTTTGTGTCTGGCTTTTCACTTAGCATGATGTCTTAAGGATGATCCATGCTGTAACATATAACATTATTTTCTTTCATAATGGAATAATATTTCATTGGATGACTATACCATAATTTGTTCATCCATTCCTCAGTTGATGGACAGTTTTGTTTCCTCTTTTTGGCTATGATGAATGATGCCGCTGTGAATACACATGTTATATTATTGTGTAAACATGGTTTTAATTCAGAGTTTATACCTAGGAGTGAAACTTCTAGATCGGATGACAACTCTATTTTTAAATTTGGGAGGTACTACCAAACTCTTTTCCAGAGTAGTTGCACCATGTTACATTCCCACAAGACAGGGATGATGGTCCCAATTTATTCACATACACAACGATTTATTTTCCATTTACTTGATTATAAACACCCTCGAAGTTCTGAAGTGGTATCACATTGTGGGTCTATGTTTTCCTAAAGGTTAATGATGCTGAGCATCTTTTCTTGAATTTATTGGCTATTAGTATATCTTCTTTGGAGAAATGCTTATTCAACTTCATTGCCCAGTTTTTATTATTTTAAAGACAAGAAAATCTTTATTGCAGCAAGAACCTCTGCCATGTTACCCATATGAAACTGAAAGCTGCATTTTGCTACAGCTTGAAAGACTTTTCTGAGTTCTTTCTCCCATTCCTGTTTCGCTTTCTGATCCTGGCACTTTCTAGTGAAGGTTCATTGGAACTCTGGATCTCCTTCTCTGCACGGTTGGTGACCTCTTCCAAGTCTGACACACCACTGTCATGCTTCCTTGGCTTCTTGGTAGATCACTCTAGGTCACCAGTTTTAGTCTCCAACTCAAACTCCTTCTGCTTCTTGGTTTCCATATCCTCATTTTAAAATTAGAATGATTGTCTTTGTTGCTTACTTGTTCTTTATATATTCTGGACACTAGAGTCTTATCATATATGTGATTTGCATATATTTTCTCACATTCTGGGAGATTTTTAAAAAATCATGTTTTATTGTAGGAACACTTAATATGAAATCTACTGTTAACAAATTATTTATTTATCATACTTTAAGTTCTGGGGTACATATGCAGATCGTGCAGGTTTGTTACATAGGTATACACATGCCATGGTGGTTTGCTGCATCCATCTCCCTGTTATCTACATTAGGTATTTCTTCTAATGCTATCTCTCCCTAATTCCCTCTACCTCCTGCTATTCCTCCCCTAGCCCCCCATCCCCCAGGCCCTGGTGTGCGATGTTTCCCTTCCTGTGCCTGTGTGTTCTCATTGTTCAACACTCACTTATGAGTGAGAACATGCAGTGTTTGGTTTTCTATTCCTGTTTCGGTTTGCTGAGAATGATGGTTTCCAGATTCATCCATGTCCCTGCAAGGACATGAACTCATCCTTTTTTATGGCTGCATAGTATTCCATGGTGTATATGTTTTACATTTTCTTTATCCAGTCTATCATTGATGGACATTTGGTTCCAAGTCTTTGCTATTGTGAACAGTGCCACCATAAACATACATGTGCATGTGTCTTTATATTAGAGTGATTTATAATCCTTTGGGCATATATCCAGTAGTGGGATTGCTGGGTCAAATGGTATTTCTATTTCTAGATCCTTGAGGAATCGCCACACTGTTTTCCACAATGGTTGAATTAATTTACATTCCCACCAACAGTGTAAAAATGTTCCTATTTCTCCACATCCTCTCCAGCATCTGTTGTCTCCAGATTTTTTAATGATCGCCATTCTAACTGGCATGAGGTGGTATCTCAATGTGGTTTTGATTTGCATTTCTCTAATGACCAGTGATGATGAGCTTTTTTTCATATGTTTTTTGGCTGCATAAATGTCTTCTTTTGAAAAGTGTCTGTTCACATCCTTTTCCCACTTTTTGATGGGGTTCTTTATTTTTTTTCTTGTAAATTTGTTTAAGTTCTCTGTAGATTCTGGAAATGAGCTCTTTGTCAGATGGGTAGATTGCAAAAATTTTTTACTATTCTGTTGATTGCTGGTTCACTCTGTTGATAGTTTCTTTTGCTGTGCAGAAGTTTAATTAGATCCCATTTGACATTTTGGCTTTTGTTGCCATTGCTTTTGGTGTTTTAGTCATGAAGTACTTGCCCATGCCTATGTCCTTTATGGAATTGCCTAGGTTTTCTTCTAGAGTTTTCATGGTGTTAGGCCTCATGTTTAAATCTGTAATCCATCTTGAGTTAATTTTTGTATAAGGTATAAGGAAGGGATCCAGTTTCAGCTTTCTGCATATGGCTAGCCAGTTTTCCCAACACCATTTATTAAATAGGGAACTCTTTCCCCATTGCTTGTTTTTGTTAGGTTTGTCAAAGGTCAGATGGTTGTAGTTGTGTGGTGTTCTTTCTGAGGCCTCTGTTCTGTTCCTTTGGCCTATATCTCTGATTTGGTACCGGTACCATGCTGTTTTGATTATAGTAGCCTTGTAATATAGTCAGAAGTCAGGTAGCATGATGCTTCCAGCTTTTGCTAACAAATTTTAAGTTCAGGATAAATTACTGATGTCTAAAATACAACATTGTACAGCAGATGGCTAAAGGTTATTCATCTTGTTTAACTGAAACTTGTGCCCATTGATGAGTAATAACTCCCTATTTCCTCCTACCCCTGCCACTGGCAACCACCATTTTTACTCTCAGATTCTATAACTTTTAAAATTTTAGATACATCATATGAAGTTGAATCATAATGTATTTGTCTTTCCATGACTGGCTTAACTCTATTAACATAATTATTTCTAAGTTCATCCACAGTCTTTGATATTGCAGAATTTGGTGTTTATTCCTCTAAGCTGTAAACAACTCCTCAGATGATGTAAAATGCCCCTAAAATAAGAGCAAAAAGAAAACCTGCATTTGGTGATATTCCATTGCAGTTGATAATTTCATTTGATGCAACTTTGTTATTTCTGTAATGGACAGGGCATCCAAAATTTGAGAGGTATTACATAAAAAAATCTAAATAATGGTGAGGAATTGTTTCTTTTTGAAACTATATATGATTTTGTAAGAAGAGAGAAAAAGTCTTTATTCTGTACATTTTATTCCAAAGAGAATTGTTAATTCCTTAGAGTTTTGTTTCTCTATGGGGTATATATTTAAATTAAGAGACTATTTCTATTAATAATTTGAAGTGTTTTCAAGAACAGAAAATCAAACACTGCGTGTTCTCACTCATAGGCAGATGTTGAGCAATAAGAACACATGGACACAGGGAGGGGGGCATCACACACTGGGGTATATTGAGGGGGCAGGGGAAGGACAGTGAGAGGGTAAGGAGGTTGGGGAGGGATAACGTGGGGAGAAATGCCATATATAGGTGATGAGGGGATGGAGGCAGCAAACCACATTGCCATGTATGCACCTATGCAACAATCCTGCATGATCTGCACATGTACCCCAGAATCTAAAGTACAAGGAAAAAAATTTTAAGTATTTCATATAAGAGATAAATAGCATTTAGTGCTACATCACTGCCCAAAAAGAAAACATGAGAGAAGATGGAGGTAACACAAAATAACATACGGCCTAAAGAGTAATTGTATATCAAGATTTATTCTTTAGATAAATATGTAAATATCTTATGGTTTAAATTGCTTCATATATGTGACAGAAATGTTTTTAGTATTTTAAGTGTTAGAATATCATTTTCCCTAATCAGCAAATAAAATGTTTTAATCTCATTAGCAATCACAAAAATTCAAATCTAAAAATAAATTGAATATATTTACCTATTAAAATTACAAATTTTTTAAAACTGGTGTTTCTTATAGTTTTCCTCCCAGGTTGACTGATCTCCTATATTCAGTATTTAACATAACTGACTATGTAATAAGAGCTTTGAAACAATGTGCTCATATGTTACTGATGAGTGTATACATTGTTGAAATCTCTTGGGAAGATAATTTGAAAATAAGTACTAAGAATAAAAGCAAACTAAAAATACTGTAGAAATTTAATGACTATGATGTTTATCAGTTATGTATCTTATTTTTAAAAACTAAAGTACTTAGAAAATTTTTAATTCACCAAGGAAAAGGATCTCATGGGATTTAATAAACAGATACTGAGATGACATCAGTGAAAATTACGAAATAAGGAACACCAAAAGCTTATACTTTCATAAAAGCAAGAATAAAACCAGCAAAGACAGTCAAAATAAAGTTTTGTGGAATTCTGGAAACTAACCAAAATCTTGCAGCAAGAAGATAAATGCTTACTGAAGAAAAACTAATATTGATAAAAACGGCAAACTGTGTGGCGTTGTAACTTACCTTGTCTCATTCCCCACTCCCCAGCTCAATGCTAGCCTTGAAAATAAAAGCACACATTTCTGATATCAGTACAATACTGTAGAAAGCAGAGTGGAACTCATTTGAGAGGATTTGACATTTATTGACCTGTCTGGTGGCCTCATAAGAGAACAGATCAAAAGCCTTGCGTTTATCTCACTTTATGCAGAACTTGCCCAGTGTTAAAGCTGCTGCATGGAAAATCTTTGGTGAAAACTGTAGACAAATGTTTTAGTCACTGATGCCTGAGGTAACAGATAACATTTGGAGCTAACAATAGACTAACAAAAAAGATTTGTAGGTAAATACTAGGAATAAGATGCTTTAAGGATGCATAAAATATGACATTTTGTGATATTCTGTTACAGTTGATAATCTCATTTTATGAAAGTATCTCAAGATTTATCCTAAAATTTGAGAAAGATATCAATATCCACATTGAAGAATGTTATGGAACACAAAGCAGATTGAACTCAAAGAAGCCTACCTATGGCATTTAATAAACTCCCAAAAGTCAAAGATAAAGAAATGATTTTAAAAGCAGCAAGAGAAAAGGAACAAATGACAGCTGGGCGTGATGGCTCATGTGTGTAATCCCAGCACTTTGGGAGGCTGAGGCAGGTGGCTCACGAGGTCAGGAGTTCAAGACCAGCCTGGCCAAGATGGTGAACCCTTGTCTCTACCAAAAATACAAAAATTACCCAGGCACAGTGGCACGCACCTGTTATCCTAGCTACTCAGGAGGCTGAGGCAGGAGAATCGCTTGAACCCAGGCGGCAGAGGTTGCAGTGAGCTGAGATTACGCCACTGCCCTCCAGCCTGGGCAACAATGTGAGACTCTGCCTCAAACAAACAAACAAAGAAACAAAAAACAAATGACGTAAATGGAGCTTCAATACATCTGACAGCAGACTTTTCAGTGGAAATCTTACAGGTCAGGAGAGAGTGGCATGGCATATTTAAAGTGCTGAAGGAAAATATCTGTTATCCTAGAATAGTATATTCAATGAAAATACCCTTCAAATGTGGAGAAGAAATAAAGACTTTCCCAGGCAAACAAAAGCTGAGATATTTTATCAATACTAAACTTGTTTTATAAGAAATACTAAAGGGAGTACATCAATCAGAACGAAAAGGAAATTAATGAGCAATAAATAATCATCTGAAAGTGCAAAACCCCCTGGCAATAGTAAGTACAGATAAACACAGATTAGTATAACACCGTAACTGTGGTGTGTAAACTACTGTTATCCAAAGTATAAAGAATAAACTAATCAAATATAACAACTACAACAACTTTTCAGGACATAGTCAACAAAATAAGATATAAATATAAACAATAAAATGTTAAAAAGCTGAAGAATAAACAAGTTGTAGAATTATTTTTAGTTTTCTTTTTGCTATTTGCTTGTTTGTGCCAATAGTGTTGTGTTATCAGGTTAAAATAATGGGTATAAGATAGTATTTGCAAACCTCAGGGTGGCCTCAAACCAAAAGTCATACAATGGAGTCAAAAAAACTAAAAAGCCAGAAACTAAATTATATCCCCTGAGAAAATCTCCTTCACTAGAGGAATACAGGAAGGAAAATAAGAAGAAAGAGAAGACCACAAAACAACCAGAAAACAATAATAAAAATCTAAGAGTAAGTCCTTACTAATCAACAATTACATAGAAAGCAAATGGACTAAAATCTCCAATTAAGAGATACAGAGTGGCTGAATGTACAAAAAAAAAAAAAAAAAAAAAAAAAAAAAAAAAAAAAAAAAAAAAAAAAAAAAAAAAAAAAAAAAAAAAAAAAAAAAAAAAAAAAAAAAAAAAAAAAAAAAAAAAAAAAAAAAAAAAAAAAAAAAAAAAAAAAAAAAAACCCGAAAACAAAAAGCAAGACCTATTAGTCTGTTGCCTAGAAGAAATACACTTCACCTACAAAGATACACATAGAATGAAAAAAAAATTGTCTGGAAGAAGACATCCCAAGCCAATGGGAGCCAAAAAAAAGAGGGAGTCACTATTCTTATATCAGACAAAAGAGATTTCAAGAAAAAAAAAAACTACAAGAAGTTACAAAGAAGATCACTATATAATAATTAGGGAGTCAATTCAGCAAGATGATATAATAATGTTAAATATATATGGTTCTATCACTGGAGCACCCAGATATAGAAAGCCAATATTGTTAGAGCTAAAGAGAGAGATAGGCCCCTACACAATTATAGCTAAAGACTTCAACACCCCACTTTCAGCATTGGATGAATGTTCCAGACAGAAAATCAACAGAGAAACATCACACTTAATCTGCATTACAGACCAAAAGGATCTAATAGGTATTGACAGAACATTTCACCTAAGAGCTGTAGAATACACATTCTTTTCCTCAGCCTATGGATCATTCTCAAGGATAGGTAATATGTTGGTTCAGAAAACAAGTCTAAAATGTTCAAAAATTGAAATAATATCAAGTGTCTCCCATGACCACAATGGAATAAAACTATAAATTAATAACAAGAGAAATTTTAGAAACTATATAAATACATGGAAATTAAACAATGTACTCCTGAATGACCAGTGGGTCAATGAAAAAAATTAAGAAGGAAATTAAAATTTCCTGAAACAAATGATAATGGAAACGCAACACACCAAAACCTATGGGATACAGTAAAAGCAGTGTTTAGGAGGAAGTTTATAGCTATAAGTGCCTACATCAAATTAGAGGAAAGACTTTATGTAAACAATATAACAGTGCATCTTAAAGAACTAGAAAAGCAAGAGCAAATCAAACCCCAAATTAGTAGAAGAAATGTTAAAAATCATAGAAATAAATGAAATGCAAATGAAACAAAAATACAAGATATCAAGTAAAGAAAATGTTGTACTTTTTAAAAGAAAGATAAATAAGATTGACTGACCTTTAACTAGACTAAGAGAAGAAGAAGAAAGAAGATCTAAAGAGCTAAGATCAGAAATAAAAAAAGGAGCTATTACAACTGATATTGCAGAAGTTCAAACGATCAATAGTGGCTAATATGAGCAACTATATACCAATAAGTTGGAAAATCTAGAAGAAATGAACCAATTACCAGATAAATACAACCTACCAAGATTGAATCAGGAAGAAATACAAAACGTGAACTGACCAATAAGTAACAAGATCAAAGCCGTAATAAAAAGTCTCTAAATAGAGAAAATCCCGAGACTTGATGGATTCACTACAGAATTCTACCAAACATTTAAAGAAGGACTAATACCAATCCTAGTCAAACTATTATGAAAAATAGATGAGGAATACTTCCAAATTCATTCTATGAGGCCAGTATTTCCCTGATACCAAACCCAGACAAAGGCATATAAAAAATGAAAACTATAGGCCAATAATATATCTGCTGAATATTGATACAAAAAACCCAAAACAGAATATTAGCAAACAAAATTTCATGATACATTAAAAAGATGATTTATTATGATCAAGGAGGATTTTCCCCTGGGATGCAAGAATCGTGCAACATACACAAATGAATAAACATAATAGATTATATGAATAGAATGAGGGATCAAAGCCATATGATCATTTCAATTGTGCTGAAAAAGCATATGATAGAATTCAGCATCCTTTTATAATGAAAATCCTCAAAAACTAGGTATAGAAGGAGCATAACTCAGCATAAGAAAAGCCACATATGACAGACCCACAACCAATATCATGCTGCATGAGTAAAAATTGAAAGCCTTTTCTCTATGATCTCAAAGATGACAAAGGACAAAGATGCTCACTGTCACCACTGTTATTCCACATAGTACTGGAAGTGCTAGGTACAACAATTAGACATGAGAAAGATATAAAGTCCATCAAAATTGGTAAGGAAGAAGTCAAATTATCATTGTTTGCAGATCATATTATTTTATATTTGGAAAACTCTAAAGACTCCACAAGAAAACTATGAGAACTGATAGAGGAATTCAGTAAAGCTAGAGAATGCAAAATAAACATACAAAAAACAGCAGCATTTCTATATGCCAATAGTGAACAATGTGAAAAAATAAAAATATAATCTCATTTACAATAGCCACAAATGATTAAATACCAAGGAATTAACCAAAGAATGGAAGATCTCTATACTAAAAATTATAAAACACTGATGAAGAAAATTGGAAAAGACACCAAAAATAGGAAAATACCCCATGTTCATAGATTGGAGGAATCAATATTGTCATAATGTCCATACAAACCACAGCAATCTACAGATTCAATGCAATTCCTACTAAAATACAAAAGAAGTTATTCACCAAATAGAAAAAAACAATTCTAAAATTTATAGGGAACCAAAAAAGATTCAGAATAGCCAAAACTATCCTAAGCAAAAAGAACAATACTGCAGGAATCATGTAACCTCTCTCAAATTATACTGTAGTGCCATAGTAACGAAAACAGCATGGTACTGGCATAAAAACAGATACCCAGACCAATGCAACAGCATAGAGAACTGAGAAATAAATGCACACACCTACAGTGAACACATTTTTGACAAAGATGCTACGAATATACACTGGGGAAAAGGCAGCCTCTTCAAAAAATGACATTGGGAAAACCAGATATCCATACGCAAAATAATCGAACTAGACCCCTATCTCTCATCATATACAAAACCAAATCAAAATGGATTAAAGGCTTAAATCTATGACCTCAAACTATGAAACTCCTACAAGAAAATATTAGGGAAAACCTTCAGGACATTTGGGCAAATATTTCTTGAGCAATACCTTACAAGTACGGGCAACCAAAGCAAACATAGACAAATGGGATCACATAAAGTTAAAAAGCTTTTGCACAGCAAAGGATACAATAAGCAAAGTGAAGCGACAACCCACAGAATGTGAGAAAAGATTTACAAACTACCCCTCTGACAAATGATTAATAACTGGAACATATAAGGATCTCAAACAACTATATAGGAAATATTCTAATAATCAGATCAATAAATAGGCAAAAGATTTGAATAGACATTTATAAAAAGAAGACATACAAATGGCAAACAGGTATATGAGAAGGTGCTCAACATTATTGATCATTAGAGAAATGCAAATCAAAACTAAAATGAGATATCCTTTCACTCCAGTTAAAATGACTTTTATCCAAAAGACGGGCAATAGCAAATGTGGAGAAAAGGGAACGCTTGGAGGGAATGTAAATTAGTAAAACCAGTATGGACAACAGTTACGAGGTTCCTCAAAAAACTAAAAATGTAGCTACCATATAATCCAGCCATCTCACTGTTGGTATATACTCAAAAGAAAGAAAATCAGTGCATCAAAAATATATCTGTCCTCCTATGTTTATTACAGCACTGTTAACAACAGCTAAGATTTAGAAGCAACCTAAGTGTCCATCAATAGATGAATCGAAAAATAAAATGTACATTTTAACACTAGAATACTATTCATCCAGAAAGAATAATGATATCCAGTCACTTGCAACAACGTGGATGGAACTGGAGATCAAAATGTTAATTGAAATAAACCAGGCACAGAAAGGCAAACATCACATGTTCTCACGTACCTGTGTGATCTATTCTAAAAATAAAATCAATTGAACTCATGAAGATAGAGAGTAGAAGGATAATTACCAGAGGCTGGAAAGTGTAGGAGTGGCAGGAGCCGGGAGAAGAGAGGTGAGGATGTTTAATCTATTTTGGGAGGGTAGAGAAAACAGAAACAATAAGACCTATTTTTTGATAGCACATTAGGGTGATTTTAGTAAACAATAATTTAATTGTATATTTTTAAATAACTTTAAAAATGTAATTAGATTGTTTATAAATCAAAGAATCAATACTTGAGGGGGTACATACCCCATTCTCCATGATGTGTTTACTTCATTTTGCAACCCTGTATCAAAACATATCATGTGCACCATAAATATTTACACCTCCTATGTACCCACAAAATTAAAAAGAAATTATAAAGAAATAAAGAAACTTGAACAAACACCACGGACCAGTGGACCTAACAAACATTTAGAAAACATTCCACCCAATAGAAATAGACTACGTATTCTTCTGATGCACATAAGGAACTTTATCCATGATTGTTTACCATAGATTTCAAAGTGAGTCTTAAATTTAAGATTAAAATTCTAGCCAGTAACCTTGCTGACCACAATGCAGTGCAACTAAAAATTAACAGCATTAGAAAAACAGGAAAATTTATCAATATTTGAAAATTAAACAACTTATTCTTCAACAACCTTTTGGGTAAAGAAGAAATCAAAAAGGAAATCAGAATTTACCTTCAGACAAACAAAAATAAAAAATGCAAGATACCCAAAGTTATGGAATATAGCAAAAATAGTTCTAAGAGGAAGTTTATTACAATAAATGCCTATATTTATAAAGAAGATCTCAAGAGACTAGAAAAAGAAGAAAAACTAAAAGCATACTAAAGATATCAGAAGGAAGTAAATCACAAGCAGGGTGTGGTGGCACACTCCTAGCACTCACCTAGCACTTTGGGAGGCCGAGGTGGGTGGATCACTTGAGGTCAGCAGTTTGAGACCAGCCTAGCCAACATGCTGAAATCCTGTCTCTACAAAAAATACAAAAATTAGCTGGATGTGGTGGTGGGCACCTGTAATCCCAGCTACTCAGGAGGCTGAGGTTCACAGATATCTGAAACCTGGGAGGTGGAGGTTGCAGTGAGCCAAGATTGTGTCACTTTACTCCAGCCTGTGTGACAGAGCAAGATTCTGACTCACAAAAAAAAGAAAAAGAAAAAAAAGTGTGGCGGGGGAACATAAAATGGACAATCCTTAGCTAGACTAATTAAGAAAAAAAAGAACATACAAATAAATAAATACAGAAATAAATGAGGAGACATTGCAACTTGTGCCAAAAATTAAAAAGGATAATAGAATATTATTAACAATTATAAAAATTGTGTAATCTAAAAGAAATGGATAATTCCTAAAAACATTCAACCTCTCAACAGTGTATCATGAAGAAATAGAAAATCTAAGCAGACTTATAACTGTTAAGGAAGTTATATTGGTAATTAAAGCACAACCTAACAACAACAACAAAAAACTCTGGTCTGTGAATCCCTGGCTTCACTAGTGAATTCTACAAAATATTTAAGAAAGAATTAACACTAGTTATTCTCAAAATCTCCAAGTAGACTGAAGAAGAGAGAACGCTTCCAAACTCAGTTTATAAGGCCAACATTACTCAAAGCAAAGTTGGACAAAGGCACCATGAGAAAATTGAACTACAGGACAATATTTTTGGTGAACATAGATATGAAAGTTCTCAAGAAAATATTAGCAAATCAAACTAAACAGCACATTATAAGGATCATTAATCATGACAAAGTGGGATGTATTATGGGGATGCAGAGATAATTCAACATACCTACATCATATAATGTGCAATGCCACAATAACAAGATAAAGAACAAGTCACATGCAGAAAAATAAATTGACAAAATTCAACAGGCTTTTATGATAAAACTCTCAATAATCTAGGAATACAAGGAAATTAACTCAATATAACAATGGCCATATAAGAGAAGCCAAGCATTGTACTCATCTGGACAAAATGAAACCGTTTCCTCTAGGATCAAGAAAAAGCAAGTAATGCCACTCTCCTTACTTTTGCTTTGTTTATTATTATTATTATCATTATACTTTAAGTTCTGGGGTACATGTGCAGAATGTGCAGGTTTGTTACATAGGTATACGTGTGCCATGGTAGTTTGCTGCAACCATCACCTCATCATCTACATAAGGTATTTCTCCTAATGCTATCACTCCCCTATCCCTCCAACTCCTGCCATCTCACCCCTAATCCCCATGTCCTGACAGGCCCCGGTGTGTGATGTCTCCTTATTTTTATTCAACATGGTAAGAGAGGTCCTAGCCAGAGTAATTAGGAAAGAAAGAGAAATAAAAGGCATCCAAATAGGAAAGGAAGAAATAAAGTTACCTTTGTTTGCAGATGACATAATTTTTAAGGGACAAAGCCTTAAATAGTTAACAGAAGGAATTTTGGAATTAATAAGTAAGGTTGTAGAATACAAAATCAACACACAATGTAATTTCTATTATATATAAATTATGTTTCTATACAATAGAAAAAACTAATTAAAAAAGAAATCTGAAAAAAAATCTCATTTACAATAACACCAAAAATTAGAAACAAACTAAAATGGTAAAAAAAAAATTCTCCATGGAAAACTGAATATTACTGATGAAAGAAATTTTGGAAGCCACAAACATATGAAAAGTCTTTCTGAGTTTATGGATTGGAAGCTTTAATATTGTTTCAATGTACATACTGCTAAAAGGGATGTATAGATTCAGTGCAATCTCAACCAAAATCCCAATGGTATCTACAGACACACACACACAGACACATACACACACACACAAAGGTTCTACAAATCATACGGAGCCACAGAAGAACAAATATCCAAATAAATCTCAAGGAAAACAAAAATTTTTAGACATTATTCTTTCAATTATATAGCATATTAAAGGCATTAAAGCCTACAGTTATGGAAACAGTATGGTATAAACATAAAGATACATGTTTAGACTACTGGAAGACAATAGAGAGCCCAGAAATAAATGGTCAGATGATCTTCGATAAGATTGCCAAAAATACACAATGGGGAAAAAGGTGTTTTGTTCAATAAATGGGCTGGGAAAAGTGAATATACACATGCAAAATAAGAAAATTAGACCCTTGTCTTGAACCATAAATAAAATTTGACTCAAAATTGATTAAAAGCTTAATTGTAAAACCTGGAACTCTGAAACTTCTAAAAGAAAACATAGGGGAGAATTTCATGGCATTTTTCTTGGCTGTGATTTTATAAATATGACACCAAAAGCACAGACAAGAAAAACAGAAGTAAACAAGGGGACTACATTAAAATCAAAGGCTTCTTCAGAGAAAAGGCAATAACTGACAAAGTGAGAAGTAGTCTTTAGAATAGGAGAAAATATTTGCATACCACATTTCTGATAAATAGTTTATATCCAAAATATAAAAAGAGCTCCTACAATTCAATATCAAAAAACAACAACCCAATTAAAATATGACCTGAAAGCTTGAATAGGCATTTCTCCAAAGAAGACATACAAGTTATCAACAGGTATCATGAAGAAAATCTCAACATCTGTATTCATTGGGGAAATACAAATCAAAACTACAATGAAATATCCCTGATTTGGTGCCCAGCTTGACTGTTCTTGGTGTGTAGGAATGTTAGTGGTATTTGCACAGTGATTTTGTATCCTGAGAATTAATTTGCTGAAATTATTTATCAGCCTAGGAAGCTTTTGGGCTGAAACTATAAGATTTTCTAGATACAGAATCATGTCATCTGCAAACAGGGATAGTTTGACTTCCTCTCTTCCTATTGGATGCCTTTCCTTTCTTTCTCTTACATTATTGCCCTCACTAGAACTTCTAATACTATGTTGAATAGGAGTGGTGAGAGAAAGCATAGTTGTCTTGTGCCAATTTTTAAAAGGAAAGCTTCAATTCCAGCTTTTGCCTATTCAGTATGATGTTGGCTGTGGGTTTTTCATATATGGTTTATGCACGTGTATGTTCATTACAGCACTATTCACAATAGCAAAGACATGGAATCAACCTAAATGTCCATCAGGGATAAACCGGATAAAGAAAATATGGTACATATACTCCATGGAATACTACACAGCCATAAAAAATGAGATCATGTCCTTTGTAGGAACATGGATGGAGCTGGATGTCATTATCTTTATGAAACTAACACAGGAAGGAGAACCAAATACCGCATGTTATAAATTCTAAGTGTGAGCTAAATGATGAGAACACATGGGCATATGGAGGAGAACTGTACACCCTGGGGCCTCGTGGAGGGTAGATGGTGGGAGGAGGGAGAGGATAAGGCAAAATAACTAATGAGTGTTTGACTTAACACCTGGGTAGTGAAATAATCTATACAACAAACCTTCATGACTCAAGTTACCTATGTAACAAACCTGCACTTGTACCCCGAATTTAAAATAAAAGTTTAAATAAATAAATACATAATAAAAAATTATTTCACACCTGTCAGGGTGGCTATTATCAAAAAATCAAAAGACAGGTATTGGCAGTGATGTGAGAAATTGGAACTCAGGTGCAGTGTTGGTTGTAATAAAAAATGGTGCCCCTACCATGGAAAATAAATTGAGGCTTCCTTAAAAAAAAATAAAGATATAACTATGATATAATACAACAGTCCCACTCTGGATATTTGTTTAAAAGAATTGAAATCAAGGTCTCAAAGTAATATTAGTGTTCACATATTCATTGAAGCACTAATTACAGTAGCCACAATGTGGATGCAACCCACATTTTTGTAGACAGGTGAAAGGGTAAAGAAAATGTGGCATATGCATACAACAGAATAAGATTCAACCTTAAAAACAAAGGAAATCCTGTCATTTGCAGGAGCATGAATGAACTTGAAGGGCATTATGTTAAGTGAAATAAACCAGGAAGAGAAAGACAAATATTACACATTCTCACTTACATACAGAATCTAAAAAAGATGACTCATAGAAGCAGAGAGTGGAATGGTGGTTACCAGGGACTGCAGTTGGAGTAGTATTGGAACAACATTACCATAGTGCCTCATAGCATTAAGAGAGTGAATGTGGAAGATTAAAGGCCTGTTTTGGTCCAGCCCTTGGAGATCGCTGTATTAGTTCTTTATTGCTGTTGTAATAATTAACACAAACTTAGATATTTTTAAAATGCAAATGTATTACCTTGCAGCACTGTAAGTAAGAAGTATCACATAGGTCTCACTGAGCTAATAATCATGGTGCCAGTAAGGCTGTAGTCCTTCCTGCAGACTCTAGGAGACAATCTGTTTCCTCTGGTTTTTGAATCTCTCAAGTTGGTAGCACCATTTCTCCATTTTGAACCCAGTAACACTGCACAGATTTTTTTTTAACCATTCTTTCATAGACACATCTCAGTTTGACTCTTTTCTTCATGCCTTTTCTACTTTTAAGGACTGTTGTGATTACTTTTGTTCCTGTCCACATAAAATAATTTCCTTATTTTAAAGTCAACTAACTAACAACCTTATTCTTAATTCCCTTTTCCCATGTAACATACCATGTTCAAATATTTCATGTTAAGTATCTTGGGAAGGAGAGTATTATTGTGACTTATCAATTATATGTTTGTCATTTTTTTCTGATGGCCACAGCAAGTGGCAAGCCAGCCCACATTCAGAGTGGAAGAGATATAAACCCGTCCTATTGATGGTAGAAGTAGAAAAATCACATTGCCAGTGGGCACATGGAATAGGACATATTGTTGATGGGAAGGAGTATTGCAACAAGAGCTAGAAACAATCCTTCCATATTCACCGGTTATGAATTTCCTTGAAAGGCAGGGTTCTTAACCACTGTAGGATTTGATCATGGAAAATGTTGTGAGAATTCTTAGAAAACCCAACAAAGCAGAATTTATGGGGAGAGGTATAAGGCAGTGAAGATAAAGAGAATCCATCATGTATTTTTAACTTTCCAATGTAATTGCAATTAAGTAGTTTGATTTCATTCATGATTAGAAAGATGGAACACAACAAAAATTCACAAAGTTAAGAATCAATAGAATTATCTGTAAAATTATTGAATTATAAAGTAATTATTTCCATAAACTCTAACTATAATCACAGAAAACTAATTTAGAACTTCAAGCAATTTTGTGTAGGGCAGTTAAAGAGGAACATAAATAGGATCTGTTTATTATAGAGCCAAGACTAAGGTGTGAGAAAATTTGCTGATCAGGACAACTTGATTCCATTTCATTTCATTTCATTTTATATATTCTGAATGAGCCATTCTTCTTTGAACTACTATATCTCCCTCCTCTGATTTTTGTTGTTATGAATCTGACACCAAAAATGCCTTGCTTGTTTTGTACCTTCAAAAGAGGTTTGTTTTTTTCAGAGGAAAGATGAAGAGAAATTAGAAAAGGAAGTTTTCTTCAGAAGACCAAGTACTTCTGAAGTTTTCATAGAAATACAACTTTTATGAACCTTACATTTTAACTTCAGATACATTGAAATATAACTTCTGCTTTAAATAAGAAATACTTATTCACATAGTGATAGAATTTTTCTGAGCTTACTATCTCAAATTTAATACATCAATTTCACTGACTGACTTTAATATTATACATTTCAGTAAGCATATATTAACTGGAAGAAGATAATTTGAAAATTCATTAAATTCATATAAAAATAACTTGGTTGAAGTTATATCACTTTTACTGAGGATCTTATATATGTACACAGATATTGAGAGTGGAACCTGATTTTAAAGGTTTTTGGAATGTATACCGAAAGTTTCAGATAAACCTTTAATGATTAGCACTTTCTATGAAGTAAAATTTAGCTCTAGTTTTTAATTTATTTTTTGAGACAGAGTTTTTCTCTGGCACCCATGTGGGAGTGCAGTGGTGCAATCATGGCTTACTGCAACCTCATCCTCCCAGGCTCAATCAGTCTTCCCACCTTGTCCTCCCAAAGTGTTGGGATTACAGGCTTGAGAAACTGCAGTGGGCCACATTTTTCAGTTTGGTTTGGAAGTTTTCACAAGCCAGAATTTAAGTTCTTTTTTTTTGTTATTTAAAGAAATGCTTCTGTGATTCATACTACTAAACAGTAAACTTTGCTATAGTTTTTTGGTAGTAAAGCTTAATAGATTTTTGGTAGTTAACTTCTGTTAGGTTACAAAATTTCACTTGAAATTTTAGTTTTATTAACTTTTTCACAAAATATTTAAAAATTTTATTTTCTAAATTTTAATTATCAATCCATTTAGATAACCCCATAATATAAAAGAATATCACAGTGATGTAGCAGCTTAGACCTGGCAATTTCTGATGTGTCTGGATGGTGTCACCACCAGAGGCCAAGCTAATCTCAACTGAAGCAATCCTCTAGCTAGTCCAATATTTTGTGGCTTCTTTATTTCCCAATAATATGTGCAATAAACACATTAAAAGTTTTCATAATGCAGCATTCTCTGTGTGTGTGTTTGTGTGTGTGTGTGTTGATAGTAGTCTTTTCCCACCCGAAATCCTGCAAATGGGAAAAAGTGCTATAGTCTATTTCATCATCTCTCTTCATTGTAAAGAATGTAAATCCACTGAAACAAACACAAATAGAGAGTTGTTATGACAACTGTATATAAATAAAAAAATATAAAAATCCAAGATTATTTATTAGCCTTTTTAGTATTGGGCTTCCAGAGTGCTTTCCAGAAAGGAGCTAGAGACTGGTTCCAGATTCATGTAGCTTTAGGAAATTTTGCAGCAAAAATTGGGGAGCTTTGTTGTGAGGTTCCATTAGTAATCTTTTTCAACTATATTCTGCATATGTGCCTCTTTATTTTACATTACCATTTGGCCTTCAATGATAGTTAATAATTTATATTTCTTTCTGTTTTTGAAGTCTACCTTGCAGTTCTCCATTTTCATGTTCCTTTATAGCTATTTAGTTACAATTTTTAATATTAACTAGCAGATTCCTTCTATGTCTCTTAGTGCAAATTTTGAAAGTTGACTGTGTAATTTTTTCAGTTTCTCTTATTCAGCCAGACTTCAAAAGGAATTTTACAGCTTTTGGGTCAATAGCCCCTTTCAAATCCAATTAGTTCTGGCCAAAGTGCATGAATGTAGGGGGGCACATCCATTACAATTACCTGCCATCAAATGTTTTGAAGAGAATAGCTTCCACTAGAAAGGAGTGTCATAGTGGCCCATAGCATAGGTGACATACATAATGCAGGCATGTAGCTCAAGAACAAATTCAAAGGAGCAGCATGGACTTTTGAAAGTAAAATTCAGAATGAATTAAGGCATAGGAGGAATGCCAAATGAAACATTATACAAAGGATTTTCATTTGCAACAATGAACTTATGGTCTTTCTGTCACAAATAGATTAGTTTTTCTTCTTATCTGCAAGAACATTGTGTTTGAGCCAAAATTTTCTTATGTGAAGATTTACCTGGTATTTCTTTTTATTATGCAAAAATTTGTTCTAAATTCAGATACAATTTCTGTTACTTATATAGGAAATTTTACAAAATAAAGCACTCATATAAAAATCCTTACTTGTGAATTTATTTTTAATCTGGAACTGAACATTGATTTGGTATCATGTCATATCCTGAATGTGGAACTTACGGTATTCTTTCTGTTATCAAAATCTTCCATTGTATTGATTTTTATGTTAAAGAAAATAATGTTCATATTTAAAACATACATACTTATTCACTAAACATCTATTTCACTTGTCAGTGCCTTCTACTCTTTTCTAAGATTCTTCCCCTTCTTATTTACTTTGTAAGTTTCTTCGTGGAATATTCCTTTAATTAATATAAACTACAACTGAATTCTAATGTTCCCAAAGTAATGGAGCCAGCATATAGGAAACTTTAAAGCAAAACATATTTTTTACAATAGCACTGAAGCACAGATTCCATACCTTTTGAATGCATATCATTAGAAGGCATTCATGTACCTTGTATTAGTCAATGCAGTATTTCTTCCTCACCCTTGAAAAGAGCAGCACTGCTCCCATTCTAGGGAGTCTTTCAGCTTCCAAAAAACAATCTAATTGTTTCATCAAGCTGTTTGCTCTCTGCATATTCACAGTGTTCATCAAAACTAGAGATAACTTTTGCCATAGGTGTTATTGAAGTGAGAAAATTTGCAACTCAGGACAATTTGATTCCATTTCATTTCATTGTATACATTCTAAACGAGTCATTCTTTGATCTGCTATATCTCTCCTCTGATTTTTTAATCGAAGTGCCTAATTACAATAAATATCAATAAAGTGTCCATTTATTAACTTGGTTGCAGTTTTATGAATATATCTATTGTAAGAAACCTACTGAACATGTGACACAAATATCTAGCCAGCTAGCTAGCTAACTAGCTGTCAATCTGTTATGTCCATCCATCCTTCTCTATCCATTACCTCACCTATCATAATAAGGAAACATTTGCTGGTATGCAAATATTTGGCATCAGTATTTCCTTTAGGTTAATTTTTATCAACCTTTGTTTCTCTTTGAAAATGCCTGGAAGCTATTAAAAATTCTGATGTCCAAGCTGCCTCTCAGATAAATTAAATGAGAATCTATAGAGTGGGATTCATGCATCAGTCTTTCTTACTGAACCCCAGGCAAATTTAATGTCTATTCTATAGACAGAGAAAATGAGTCTCTAGAATGTACTGTTCTTTTCTCTTACAATCTGTGACATATTAACTGTCACCAAAGAGGTTCACTATTTAGATGAAATCAGGGATCATAATCTTTTCTTGACAATGATGTGCTTTGGCAATCTGGTGAAGCCCATGGATTCTTTCTGAAAATAATGTTTCTAAATGTATATAATAAACTAAATAAAATTTCAAAAAAAGTATTGATGTAACTATCAAAATGCTAAAAATGTATGGTAATATATGTAATTATCAAGTAACTCACTTAAAAACATACAGCAGTGGATCTGCTATCATAATTTTGAAGAATTATTAGCACCAATAGCATTTATCTGTAATAGCTAAGACGGATTTGAATAATATCCATCTTTCTGTCACTCAGTCACAGTTACTCCTAATAATATGTTAGATTGTTTTCGGCTTATATAATAAGAGGAAAATCTAAATTTTATTTTAATGGTAGAGAAAAGAGAGTTATAATTTTTTCCCTCCCAAGTTTATGGATACCCAAGATCATACAGAAAGTCTGTTTACCCCAAACAACAACCCCTGTGAAAAAGTGTTTTCTTTGTTAAACTACAAATGTTTCTCAATAGATATCACCCTATAACATGCCAGCACAGAAGCTAACATATAATTTTTTTTACCCAATTTTTAAGTGGAGGACGTCAAAGCAATGGCACATTGAAAATTAGCTTTTAGTGGGATAAAAAGCTTGAACTATGTAGTTTAATCCATAGAAGATAGATCATGCTAGAGACTTATTGTTAAAAAATCAGGTGGTATAAGGTCATCAAAAAATTAAGGATTATGTGTGAAGTCAATTAGAAATAGAAAGTGAGAAAGACATTGAAAATAAGCTTTTCCTCTTACAGTGTTTGTTCAGGATTGGGCCAAGTCATAGAAGTTTATTCTGGAAATTTTGGCCTGATGTAAGGATACAGAATGGAGGTAGCTAGAAAGGGGAAGATCAGGAAATAAATAAATATGTATTTATTTATTTATTTGTTCATTTCTCTACATTAAAGATCAGGAGAAAAAAAAGAGATAGGTGATAAGAAGAGGAAATAATTAAGTGTCATAATGCTTAACATTAAGTAATCAACTTTATTTACTCTGATGTACTTTTCACTCTGTTCTTTGGATTACTTTTCAAACAGTAAAACTGTGAAGTGATAGGTGTAGGTATAAAACGTTTGTTGCATGCTTCAATTAGCAGCAGTTCCTTCTTGAACATGGTTTAATACACTCTATAACTATTATCTGTTTATCTATGACTTGGAGGCCGAGGATAAAGATATGCATGCCTGGCCCTAATAATTCACAAATAGAAGTTATAGGCTCGTGGAATACGGACAGTCATTGCTATTCCCTATATCTACTTTTATTTGGTCCCTTAAAGAGAGATCACTAAATTAATGATGTGTTTCTATGCAAAAATTTACAAGTGTCTTGAGTTTATGCAGAAGTAATGTAGGCTGGAGTAATGTTGCCCATTTATCAGGTAGTAAACAATGAGGAGTATCATAAATGAAGACTCCAGGTAAATTGAGAGTTACATTGAGTATGTTTTGAATAGTTTGTTTGTCAAACAACCTTATAGCAAAATCATGTTCAAGAACAGATTTTTTTAAAGTGACTTGGTGTTTATCTTATCTAGAAATAGATTTCCTTCTTTATAAAGGCTGAGTAGTATTCTATTGTACATATAATAGCATATACATTTATTATTCATTCACCTCATTATGGACACTTAGTTTTATTTCATAACTTGGCTATTTTAAGTAAGGCTGCCATGAACATGGGAATGCAGAAACCTTTTTGACATACTTGTTTCATTTTCTTTGGAAATACCCCTGGTAAAGCAATTGCTGGATCATGTAGTTTTATTTTAATTTTTTTTTTAAACTTCCCATACTACTTTTTGTAATGACTGTCTGTACCAATTTACATTCCCACAAAGAATGTAATACCAGGGTTTCCTTTTCTTCATATCCTTGCCGACACATACTATCCTTACCTTTTTTTTTCCTTTTCTTTTTTTGAGACAGAGTCTCTGTTGCCCAGGCTGGAATGCAGTGGTGTGATCTCGGCTCACCACTGCAACCTCCACCTCCCAGGTTCAAGTGATTCTCCTGCCTCAGCCTCCTGAATAGCCGGGATTGCAGGCACCCACCACCACACCTGGCCAATTTTTGTATTTTTAGTAGAGACGGGTTTTCACTGTGTTGGCCAGGTTGGTCTTGAACTCCTGACCTCAAGTAATCCTCCCACCTTAGCCTCCTTAAGTGCTGGAATTATAGGCATGAGCCACTGTGTGTGACTGCTATCCTTATCTTTTTGATAGCGGCCATTCTTACAGGAGTGAGGTGTAGCTCACTGTGGTTTTAACTTCCATTTCTTAGTGATTTTGAGCATTTTTTCATATCCCATTGGACATGTGTATGATATCTTTTGAGAAATATTTATTCAAGTCCTTTCCCGTTTTTTTTTTTTTGAGACTGAGTTTTGCTCTTGTCACCCAGGCTGGAGTGCAATGGCACAAGCTCGGCTCACCGAAACCTCCGCCTTCTGGGTTCTAGCAATTCTCCTGCCTCCGCCTCCCAAGTAGCTGTGATTACAGGCATGCACCACCACGCCTGGCTAATTTGGCATTTTTGGTAGAGACAGGGATTCTCAATGTTGGTCAGACTGGTCTCGAACTCCCAACCTCAGGTGATCTGCCCACCTTGGCCTCCCAAAATGCTGGGATTACAGGTGTGAGCCACTACATCCAACTTCTTTGCCCATTTTTAAATCATGGTATTTGCTTTCTTGCTGTTCAAATAAGTTCCTGATGTATTTTGGATGTTAATCTCTTTTCATATGCATAATTTGCAAATATATTGACCTTTTCTGTGGGTTGTCTTAATTATTTCCTTGGCTGTGAAGCTTTTTAATTTGATATAATCCCATTTGTCCATTTTTGCTATTGTTGTCCATGTTTTCGTGTGTAATATGGGCATTTTTACAATATTAATTACTCCAATCCATGAACAGAAAATATCTTTCCATTTAGTTTTGTGTTCATTCATCCCTGTTTTATTTTATTTTATTTTGGTTTAGTTTAGTTTCCAGATTTAAACACTTCCTTGGTTAAATATATTTTTAAGTATTTCATTATTTTTTGATAGCTACTATAAATGGGATTTTTAAAAAATTTCTTTTTTGGATAATTCATTGTATATAGAATTGCTACTGATTTTTGTATGTTGACTTTGTATTCTCCAACATTACAAAATTTGTTTATTAAGCTTAACAGTTTTTTTGATGGAGGCTTTAGGGTTTTCTGTATAGACGATCATTTCATCTGCACAGAGAGACAATTTAACTTATTCCTTTCCCATTTAGATGCCTTTTTATTTCTTTATCTTGTTTAATTCCAATTTAGATGCCTTTTATTTCTTTATCTTGTTCAATTGCTCTGGTGAGGACTTCTGACACTATGTTGAATAGAAGTGGCAAGAGTAGGCACCCATATCTTGTTCCCGATTTTAGAGGAAATGCTTTTCACTTTTACTGTGACATATGAAGTTATCTATAGAATGTCATTTATGGCTTTCATTGTATTGAGGTAAACTCCTTCTAGACCTAATTTGTTAAGAGCTTTTAATCACAAAAGAATGCTATAATTTGTCAAATTTTTTTTTCTGCACCTATTGAGATGATCATATAGTTTTGTACTTCATTCCGTTAATGTGATGTATTATGTTTATAGATTTGCATATGTTGAATCATTCTTCCATCTCAAGGATAAATTACACTTGACCATGGTGAATGAGGCTTTCAATAAGCTGTTGAATTTTGTTTGCCAGCATTTCATTGAGGGCGTTTTCTTTCATTTATGTTCATCAGAGATGTTTACCTGTTATTTTATTTTTGTGTAGTGTCTTTGTCTGGCTCTGGTATCACCATAACGCTGGTTTTGTAAGCTGAGTTTGGAGGTATTCCTTCTTCAATTATTTGGAAGTTTGATAACCAAATATTCTGCTTTAAATGCTTGGTAGAATTCAGTAGTGAAATCATTAGGTCCTAGGTTTTTCTTTGAGGGAAGACTTTTATTACTGATTTAATCTCTATACTTGTTATTGATCTGTTCATTTTTTCTAATCTTCTTACTCATGTCTGAGTAAGAAGATTAGAAAAAATGATTATATGTGTCTAGGCATTTATCCATTTCTTCTAGGTTACCAATTTGTTGGTATATTATTGTTCAGAGTAGTCCTTTATAGTCCTTTGTATTTTTGTGGTATCAGTTTTATTGTCTCCTGTTTCATTTCTGATTTTATTTATTTGAGTCTTCTTTTTTCTGTCTAGCTAAAAGTTTATCTTTTCAAAAAGCATGTCTTAGGTTTGTTGATATTTTCCCTTGTTTTTTTTCATCTCTATTTCAATTATTTCTGCTCTAATATTTATTATTCTTTTCCTTCTACTAACTTTGGGCTTAGTTTGTTCTTTTTCTATTTTCTTGACGTTTAATATTAGGTTGTTTATTTGAGATTAATATATTTATATAAATTTATATTAATTTGAGATAACGAACCTAGTAAGAGGGGTTTTTGATATCACATTTATTTTTAGAACTGCTTTTACTGAATTTCATAAGTTTTGGCATATTGTTTCTATTTTTTTCTTTTTCTCAAGATAATTTTTAATTTTGCTATTAATCTCTTATTTTGATTCATTAGTTGCTCAGGAGCATGTTACTTAATTTCCATGTAACCATGATTTTTCTTACATTTCTACTGCTATTAATTTGCAGTTTTGTACTACTGTGACCAGAAAAGACACTTGATATTATTTCAATATTAAATTTTTTTAAAACTAGCTTTTGGCCTAACATATGCTCGATCCTGGATAATGTTTCATGTAGGCTTGAGAAGAGTGTTTATTCTGCTATTATTGAATGTGATGTTTTATATCTGCCTGTTAAATTCATTTACTCTAAAGCATAACAAGTCCAGCGTGTTCTTATTGATTTTCTTTTAAATGATATGTCTATTGTTGAAACTGTAGTATTGAAGACACCTATTTTTATTGTACTGTAGTCTATTTCTTCCTTCAGAACTATTAATATTTGCTTTATATATCTAAGTGTTCCAATGCTGGTTGCATATATATTTGCAATTATTATATCCTCTTGATGTATTGACCCCTTTATTATTGTACAATGACAACCTTTGCCTCCTTTTACAGTTTTTATTTAAAGTCTATTTTATGTGATATATGTATAGCCATCACTGCTTTATTTTAGTTTCCATTTGATGATATATATTTTTCATCTCTTCACTTTTAATCTGTGTGTCCTTAAAGATGAAATGTATCTTTTGTATGCAGCATATTGTCAAATGCTGGGTTTTTTTTAAATTTCTTCAGCCACTCTGTCTTTTGATTGAATAAGTTAGCCCGTGTGTATTCAAGATTATTATTGATAAGTAAGGCTGTGCTGCTGCCATTTTAGCAATTGTTTTCTGGCTGTGTTATACATCCTGTGTTTCTTTTTTTCTTCTATTCCTTTGTGACTACATGATTTTTTTAGTGGATTGTTTAATTCTTTAGTTTTTAATCTTTTGTGTACCTACTATAGTTGTTTGCCTTCTGGTTACCGTGAAGCTTACATAAAATATTTGCATTTATTACAAACTATTTTAAAGTTATAACTTCTTAATTTAGACCACTCTAAACTTTTGTTCCAACTACAGAAAAAACACATTCTATGTATTTGATTTGCAGTTTACACCTTTTTATATTGTATATGCTTTAAATTGTTATAGTTATTGTTTTGATATTTTTGTTTTTTAATATTTATGCTAAATATATAAGTGATCTACATGTTGCCATTACAATATGAGAGTATTATGAAGTTGACTTTGTTCTTACTTTTACCATTGAGTTTTATACTATCATGTTTTCGTATTATTAATTAGCACCATTTTGTTTCAGTTTGAAGAACTCCTTTAGATTTACTTGCAAGCCCAATGCAGTGATAATGAACTCCCTTAGCTTTTGTTTGTCTTGGAATGTCTTTATGTCTTCTTTATTTCTGAAGGAAAGCTTTGTCAGGTAATACATTTTATTTGGGAACTTTTTGTTTTCCTTCAGCACTTTGAATCTATCATCTTACTCTCTGCTGGCCTGTAAGGTTTCTGCTGAAAAGTATGTGGCAAGCCTTGTTGAAATTCCCTTGTATGTCATATACTTCTTTTCTTCTGCTGCTTTCAGGATCTAATCCTTATCTCTGATTTTCGATGGTTTAAGTATAATATATCTTGGTATAGTCATGTTTATATTGACTCTATTGGAGACCTTTGACTTTTCAGTAGATGGATATTTATATCTTTCTCCATATTTGGAAAATTTCCAACTATTATTTCTTTGAATAAGCTTTCTGCCGCTTTTTCTCTATCTTCTTTTTCAACTCCTATAGTCTGAATTTAGGTCTATTGATGCAGCCCCATCAATTTGTTAGAATTCTTCATTTCTCTTCATTGTTTTTTTTTCTCTTTGTTCCTGTGAATCTATATTTTAAAATAATCTGTCTTCAAGTTCATAGATTATTTCTCCTGCTTGATTTGTCTCCTGTTGACATTTTTAATTATATCATATTTTTATGCATTGTATTGAGTTCCAGAATTTCTGTTTTTTACTATTTCAATTTCTGTGTTCAATTTATCCTTTTGTTCACTTAATTTTTTCTTACATTTATTGAATTGTTTCTCTATGTTTTTAAAAGTTAACTAAACGTCCTTAAAACAATTATTTTGAATTATTTGACAAGCATTTTATAGATCTCTTTGGGGCCAGCTACTGGGAAATTGTTATATTCCTTTTGTGCCAATATGTGTCCTTAGTTTTTCTTGCTCCTTGTTTCATTACATGGATGTCTGTGTATTTGGTATAGTATCACCTCTTCTTGACTTTATAGGGTGGCTTCAGTAGATAAAAGCCTTCCTCTATGGAACTGTATGAGGGTGCTGGCTCAGTGGGGAAGTGGTTCTCTGACTCTTAAAGGTGCAGCCATGTATTCTCTGTGCAGCTCTTCCAGCTGAGGTCAGTTTTGTTTTCAGAAATCCTCAGTGTCCAATGCTGTGGATGTCCTCAGAGGCTGTGAGAGCTGTTGAAGTCTTTACTGGTGATATCTGTTGTTATGATCCTCCTGAACTCTTTTTCTCCCATGTGGGAAGTTGTGGCTGAGGGGATCTTCTTTATTACTGCCTCTGGCTTACGAGCATGCTTGCAGTGGCAGTGGCACTTGTGTCTAATAGTTTATGCCACTATCCTATGAGTCACACCCATGGAGCAGCCATAGAGCCAAAGCCTGAAGCACAGGCATACATGGAGGGATTATAGCTCTTTAGTCCAGAGTGGTATTGGTGTCAGTACCTAGAGTGTGGGCTCTTACCCCTACCACATTGGTAACAACGTGTGAAGTGCAGGTACCTTTGATGCAGCTGTGGAACTGAGGATGGGAGTGCAGGTGTGTGCAGAGCTACAGTGGTTCTAGAGTTTGGGGCTAGGTCTAGCTCTCTATAGTGACTGAGCTCGAGAATGGAATGTGGAAACACTCAGAGAAACCTTGACTCCAGGGTCCAGGCTGTGAGCTAGCTTGTTATGTCAGTGGCACTAGTTGCTGAGGTGCAGGTGTGAGCGCATACAGCACAAATTTGGAGCCAGTATCTGGAGCATGGAAGCACATGTTGCTTCAGAAGCTCTGGTGTCAGTGCACATGTGATATGTCTATAGTCGCTGAGCTGGTGACTGGAGTGCAGGTACCCAGAGAAAGACCTTGGCTTCAGGGCACAAGTTGCATACTAACTTGTTATGACTATGGCTGTGGTGTCTGTGAAACAGGAAGGCATAGTATAGTCACATAACTGAGATCTGTAGTCTTGGCATTTGCAGAACAGCCATGGCCCAATGGGGAGGAGATGGTAAGTTAAAGGCATGAATAGGACTGGAAGAGCGTATGGCCCCAGTCTCAGAGTAACACCACTGTTGCTGCTTTTTAAGTGGGGAGCATGCGAAGCTGCATTTCTCTCTCTGGGGCTTCTCCTTGGGAATGACTGTTTGTTACCTCAGTGACAAAAGATGCTAGGTCTTCTGCAGAGCAGGCTCCTGAGGACCATGAAGGTTCCTAGCATGTTGCTGAAACAAATAATCTATGCCCCTTTCTTCTTTGTGTCTAGCCATCGTCTGGCCTCTCAGGTATGCTGATATCAACAATGATTCTTTCAGTGTGGATATTCTCCTTTTCATTTTTTGTTTGTTTATTTGCTTGCTTTTGCTCTACTCTGTGCCTTCAGACTCTTAAATTGGCCCTTGAGCACTCGTAGGATTATTTTGGTTTATGGATAGCTGTGTATATTGTTTTATTTGTGTGCATGGGAGAATGAAGACAGATAGCTCCTTCTCTGCCATCTGCATGATATCAATCTTCAAAGAAAGCTTGGAGACTTCAAAAAAACTTAAAATAATTTTCAACAGCCTTACTATGAAGTGGGTATGCAAAGTACCTCATACTGTCATTCTGGAAGTAAAAACATAACTTTCTATAATAGGTGGTGTAAGTCCTTCAAAATTTTATTCTATTTCTTCATTGTTTAATCTATTCTAGGTGAATGACATTTTCATATGAGTTCTATAAATAAGCTTGCTAATTTCTTCCAAAAAAAGTTGTGTTGCCTGAATCTATTAGTCAATTTTGGTGAAACTGCAATCTTAATACTGTGACCTTCCTTCCAAGTATATAGTTTACCTCTGCATTGACTTTTCAAAGTATCCCTATGCGGCTGGGTGCCGTGGCTCATGCCTGTAATCCCAGCACTTTGGGAGGGTGAGGTGGGCAGATCATGAGGTCAGGAATTTGAGACCAGCCTGACCAACATGGTGAAACCCTGCCTTTACTAAAAATACAAAAATTAGCCAGGCATGGTGGTGAGTTCCTGTAATCCCAGCTACTCAGGAGGCTGAGGCAGGAGAATCCCTTGAACCCGGGAGGCAGAGGTTGCAGTGAGCAGAGATTGCACCACTGCACTTCAGCCTGGGCAACAGAGTGAGATGCCATCTCAAAAAAAAAAAAAACCAAAACCAAAAAAACAAAATATCCCTATGTAGTGTTTTCTTAGTTTCCAAATTAATTTAGATTTTATACATCTCCAATTATCCATTTTTCTTCATATCTTAAATACTGTTTCTATTTATATTTCTTCTTTATTAGTGTATAGAAATACAATTGCACTTTTATATCTACCTTGTATTCTGTGACATTGTTTAATTTAATAGTTCTAATAGCTTCTGTAGATGCCTTTGCATTTTCTGTGTACTAATGTTATCCACAAAAAAGATAATTTTATTTCTTGTTTCCAGTTTTTATTATTGTTAATTTTTTTGACCTTATTTAACTGGCTAAGACGATGATAGTATTTAATGAAAGTGGTGAGAGCAGATATTCTGTCCTTATTCCTGCTGTTAGGTTTATATTCCTGGCTCGGTTATCAAAAACCTAGATGTGTTTCATAAATACCTGAACATCTATGGGTGACAGCTCTTTTCTTTATTAATGAGCATAGTGATACCTACATTGCCTGAAGTCACAGTTGGGAAAAGGTTGACAGTTGTGAATTATTTAGGTGTCAAGTTGGAAAATCACAACACAAGGCAAAGCCATATTATTAGTGAAGTATGCATTCAAACATTTTTTTAAAAAAATTGCTACCCGATATTTCAGTGCTATGATACTGCAGAAGTGAACAGTTTTCAAGAAAGAATGATATGCAACTATGTAAATTTTAAAAAATGCAAAAGCATTCTCTCTAAAACTGTTTTGTTGACCTGAGTTCCATTAAGTATAGATGTCAAAAATGTAAATATTAAACAAAAATTAACTATGTATTTGTACAGATACATGTGCTTATATTACAAATTTGTGCTTGGGAAATATCCATAATGTTAAAGAATCCACCTGTGTTAAATAACACAATTGTGTTAAATAACACAACCTATTTCAACTATTTTGTTCGATTAAAATAGTTTTAGTTACAAACATGTATGTTTCTTACAACAAAAAAATAGCAAAGAGAAGTTGTGTTTTCTCAAATTAATTTTTTGTATATTCCAAGGTTCTAATCATTTAATCGTTTTTAGTAGCATCTAAAATCGTTGGAGTGAAAACAGGTGACATGAATAATACTGGTTCTCACTTCATTCTCTACAGAGTGACCAAATTTCTTTCAAATTCTGTGTAAAGAAAAGAATAATTGGAAAAATGCTCTCCAGAGAAAAGTTTCACAAAATAATATACTAACATAGTTATGTACCTAGCTCAAAATACACCCTGAAGTGGTGAAACTGAACATTAAGTTATTTAAATAGCTTTTTTTAAACAGTGGAACAATCTGTGTAAAGTGTAACCATACATTTGTTCCTAGCAGAGAGCTGATTGATGAAGACAGAAATACATATGCCTAGAGAGCTAGAGCAGCTGAGTGCCACTAATTTTATGATCTCAATCACTGTAGAATGGGAAAAGTTATTTGTGTAACTGTAGTCTCCATGGATATTTATATGTGTCCTAGATTAAAAGTTAACTGGCTTTTATCTGCAGAAGTAAAAAGCAATGAGCAAATGTATTAATTCTCCTTCACAGTAATGATGGTTGTTATTTTGCAGATGATAATTTTTTGTATTTCTAGTCAATATCAGAAGGTTTCTTTGCTTGTTTTACAACGATTTTGCATTAAGTCTTAGATTTAGGTTCATACCACATTTTCAGGTAGTATTATGTATTAAGGCACATCAATTCTATATAATATAAATTGTAAATATTTTTCACAATGGCATATAAACAGGTCTTTTGTGTGTGTGTGTGTGTGTGTGTGTGTGTGTGTGTCTATGTGTATACACACAACATTTGTTCTTTCACTTCCTTAATGATTTTATGCACCCATAGTGCTTCAGTTATCACCTCTAAGTGCAAAACTTAAATATCTTTCTGGCAATAATTCGTGAGATTCAAATTATTATTTGCAGTGTTGTGGTGAACAAGGTTATATTCATATTCTGCTAGCTCTTCCAAGCCTGCATGCCAAAACCAGAATACATCATCTTATATCCTCAAACCTACTCTTTCTTGAGTGGGTTTGAAATAATAAAATCTACTCTTTCTGACAGTACAATCAGTTGTCAGATTCAATTAGGTCTTTCCTATTAATTCTCTCAAATCCCTTTCTCCAAGTGCTCCATAAGTTTAAGTCCTTGTTATTTCAAGATTTTTCTATTTCAAGGACTTCTAACCTACCTTCAAGGTTCTAATGTCTGATATTTCCCATCTCCATGATATTCAGTAATAACTATATATGTAATTTCCTTACAGTTATTTTGCTATTTCCTGGTAAATTAATGACTCAGAGTCAAAGAAGTAATGCTGAAGCCCTCCACAATTTGACTACATCACCCATGCTATTGTTATATCTGATGTACATTTTACATGAACATTGGGTTGAATATATTTTCTGAAACAAAAATTATTATGGTAGACTGAATAATGACCCCACAGTGTTCCACGTTCTAATCTGTAGAGCCTGTGAATATGTTGCCTTGCATGGCAAAATTGACTTTGCAGATGTGACTAAGTTAAAGATGTTGAGTTGGGGATGTAATAACCTACCCTGGGCTAGCATCACCGCATCTTAGCTGTAAACTCCAACCTAGCTTCCCCCTCCCTACCACAGCCCCCTTGGGTGCATAACTGGGCGACACTGACACTGTGCTATGTCACGCTGGCTCTGTGCTTATCCTACCATATAACCAATGTAACTGCATCCTGCTTGACAAGCACACCTGCTATTGTGTATAACTCTCTTTGAAGCCCCCTTGGTGATTGTTTGGAAATACCCTTAGCAACCAATAATCCTGGGAACCTTCTCCCCTCCGGTTACTAGCTAACTTGCCTATTCTGCTTCTGTAAAATTCCGCTTCAGCTAGGTGCCCCCTCCCCTACCTGAATCAAGGTATAAAGGGAAATCAAGCCCCTTCCTCGGGGCCAAGAGAAATTTGATCATTAGCCATCTCTTGCTCACCAGCTAATTAATAAAGGACTCTTAATTTGGAACTCAGTGCATGACGCATTCCTTCTAACTCACTCGGTTATTACAGAGAAATTGTCTTAAATTTTCCAGGTAGGCCTAACATAATCAGAAGGATCTTTATAGAAGAGAGGAAGTAGGTAGGAGAAGAGATAAGATGCTATGTTATTGTATTTGAAAAGTGAAGAAGAGGCCAAAAGCTAAAGAATATGGTTGGCCCTTAGAAGCTGGAAAAGGCAAGGAAATTGATTTTCCACTTAAGACTTCCAAAAGAACCAGGCCTGCCAACACCTTGATTTTTAACCTTTGAAAACTCATTTTAGACTTCTGACCTCTAGACCTGTAAAATAAGGAATTTGTTTTGTTTTGTTTTAAGGCACTAAATTTGTTGTAATTTGTTACAGGAATAATAGGAAACTAATATAATCAGGGCATGGTATTTTTTCTGATTAGTATATTTAATTTTATTAAAAAATTTATGAAATAAATTGATATCATATAAATTTGATAAGTATTAATTTAAAAAGCACAAGAAAACTAAACTCACAAAAACATAAAATCAGGATTATAAATATTATTAACAACACTTATTATTCTTATTTTATTCAAATGTTCTTGATATTTCTATTGTGATTCTCTCTTCTGAGTTGCTATAGAAGGTTCAGCATTAAACATGGGAGTTACTCAAAGCTTAATCTAGGATCCTTTTTGTTCTGTTCTACCTATAGAAAATACAATCCATTCATATGAATAGTTTCATTACCACTTACACACAGATAATTTTGAAATTATATCTCCAGATGAGATGTCTTTTCTGAGTTCCAGATCTATATATCCTACTGCCTACCTGGCATGTTTATTAAACTGTCTCAACATAGTCAAAACAGAACAAAAGTTTTTTCTTTCAGTCTTTGCCTTCTTCTAATGTATCCTGTCTCAGTAAATGATACAATTATTCCTCCTGGTATACAAAACCAAATGAAAACTGGAGTCATTTATTCATTCAACATATATTTATTGAGCACTATTTATTGAGTACCCACCATATACCAAATGCTAACAAAGTCCCTGCCTTGTGCAGTGAAAAGGCAAACAATAAACATTTTTATTTTAATTTTTTACTTAAATGTTTATTTTTGACATTTTGGACTTTTCAGGAAGCACATATTATATCTCTATAAGATCTTGGTTTCTTTCTATTAATCTACAAGTATAAAGTGAAGTGGAGACAGGTAATAAAACTCTACCAACTCTACCTTTGGAATTAATTTATATCTGTCATTTTCCAGTTGGAAAAAAAAACACCGATTATTTAAATTATATTTTAAGTTCTGCGTTATATGTACAGATCATGCAGGTTTGTTACGTAGGTATACACATGCCACGGTGGTTTGCTGCGTCCATTGCCATGTCTTCTACATTAGGTATTTCTCCTAATGTTATCCCTCCTCAATCCCCCCACCCTCTGACAGGCCCCCGTGTGTGATGTTCCCCTCCCTGTGTCCACGTGTTCTCATTGCTGAACTCCCACTTATGAGTGAGAATATGAGGTGTTTGGTTTTCTGTTCTTGTGTCAGTTTGCTGAGAATGATGGTTTCCAGCTTCATCCATGTCCCTGCAAAGGACATGAACTCATCTTTTTATGGCTGCATAGTATTCCATGGTGTATATATGCCACATTTTCTTTATCCAGTCTATCATTGATGGGCATTTGGGTTGGTTCCAGGTGTTTGCTATTGTAAACAGTCCCACAATGAACATACATGTGCATGTGTCTTTCTAATATAATGATTTATATTCCTTTGGGTATATATCCAGTAATGGGATTGATGGATCAAATGGTATTTCTAGTTTTAGATCCTTGGGGAATCACCACACTGTCTTCCACAATGGTTCAACTAATTTACATTCCCAAGAACACTGACTTTCAAAGTTTTAAAGTCATTTATGATACTCATGTTGAAGAGATATAAACAAGAAAGTTACAAAAATGTAAATTCAAATGGGCAATAAAAAGAAGATATATCTAGTGTCACTAATAAAACAACTGAATGAAAATTAAAACAAATCTCATTTATTCAACCAATATAGTGACAAACATTTAAGAATATGTCAATAACCAGTTATGGTGAAGGTATGGAGAAACAGGTAGTCTCACATACTGCTAACCAAAGTATAAATTTATGGGAACTTGTTAGAGAGCAAGTTTGCTAAAATGCTGAATATTTATACTGTTTGACCAATATTTCAAATTTTGACCAGGAAATTTTATTTTCATTTTAGGATTTTATTTTATGGAAATGAAAACAATCCAAAATGGAGGTAAGTTGTTTCTCATAACTGTTCAAAATCGTGAAAAACTTTGCACAACTTGAGTGTCTCATATATACACATATAGATATAAAAAGGACCACTGGAATGAAAAGGAGAGATCAGTGTGCATATTTTTTTTTGAGATGGAGTTTTGCTCATTACTCAGGCTGGAGTGCAATGGCACGATCTTGGCTCACTGCAACCTCCGCCTCCTGGGTTCAAGCGATTCTCCTGCCTCAGCCTCCTGAATAGCTGGGGCTACAGGCACGTGCCACCATGCCCAGCTAATATTTGTATTTTCAATAGAGATGGGGTTTCACCATGTTGACCAGGATGGTCTCGATCTCTTGACCTCGTGATCCACCCACCTCAGCCTCCCGAAGTGCTGGGATTATAGGCATGAGCCACTGCGCCCGGCCCAGTATGCATATTATACAATCAGTCTTTGTTTTTTGCTCATTCTGTACTTCCAAATTTTAGCAAATAAAAAGTTATATGCCATATAATGACATTTTAGTTAATGACAGACTGCATCTCCCACAGTGGTCCCATAATATGATATATGAATCTAAAAAATTCCTCTCATCTAGTGATGTCATAGCCATCATAATATCATAGCAGAATGTATTACACATGTGTCTGTGGTGATCCTGGCTTAAACAAACCTACTGTGGATATCTGTTGTATAAAGATATTACACATACAGTTAGGTCACAGTACATCATACTTGATAATGATGATAAATAATCATGTTACTGGTTTATGCATTTACTGTGCTATATTTTTTATCATTATTTTAGCATGTACTTTTTCTACTTATATATATTTTAAAAATTCACCAAAAATTAGCGTTAGGCAGATCTTTCAGGATGTAATCCAGAAGGCAGCATTGTTATCATAGAGGACGACAGCTGCATGCATGTTATTGCCCCTAAAGACCTTCCAGTGGGACAGTATACGGAGGTGGAGGTGAAAGGCAGTGATATTGACAATCCTGGCCTATGTAGGCCTCCTTTAATATGTGTGTTTGTGTCATTCTTTTTAACAATAATATTTAAAAAGTAGGAAAAACAAAACAAACAAAAAACAATGTTAAACAGAACAAAGCTCATAGAATAAGGACATAAGGAAAGAAAATACTTTTGTACAACTGAACAACGTATTTGTGTTTTAAGCTAAGTGTTAATATAAAAGAGTCAAAAATTAGAAAAGAGTAAAAATGTGTAAACTGAATAAGTTAGAATAAGCTAAGGTTAATTTATTAATGTGGAAGAAAAATCTTTTAAAATAAATGTAGTGTAGCCTAAGTGCACCATGTTTATAAAGTCTTCAAAAATATGCAGTAGTGCCCTAGGCCTTGACATTCACTTACCACCCACTCACTCACTCATTCACCCAGAGCAGTTTCCAATTCTGCAAGATTCATTCATAATACTTTTTTTGTATTCAAATTTTTATTTTTTACTGCACTATTTAGAGATTTAGACAATTTTAAACACAAAAATACTTCCCCTGTGTTACAATTGCCTAGAGTATTCACTACAGTGTCATCCTGTACTGGTATGTAGCCTAGGAGCAACAGGGTATACCATATAGCCTAGGTGCGTGGTAGGCTATACCATATAGGTTTGTGCAAGTACATGATGTTTGCATAATGGCAGAAATCACCTAGTGATGCATTTCTCAGTGGGTACACCTGTTGCTAAGTGATACATGACTGTATATGTAATATATGTGTGTGTGTGTGTGATAAAGAATTGGCTCACATGATTATGGAAGTTGAGAAAGATCTGCAGGCAGCAGACTGGTTACCTATGAGAGCCAATGGTTTAGCATCAGTTTGAGTCTGAAGGCAGGAGTAGACCAATATCTCGGCTCAAAGAAAATCAGAAAGAGAGCTAATTCTCCCTTGCTGAACCTTTGTGTTCTCTTAAGGTCTTCATTACATTGAATGAGGCCCACCCACATTGGTACATTGGGAAGGGCAATTAGCTAGTATATTGATTCAAATGTTAATCTCTCCAGAAACATCTTTTTGTTGCTGTTATTTTATTTTTTGCTTTTGAGAGGGAGTTTTGCTCTTGTTGCCCAGGCTGGAGTACAATCGCATGATCTCTGCTCACTGGGTTCATGCAATTCTCCTGTCTCAGCCTCCCAAGTAGTTGGGACTACAGGTGCCCAGCACCACGCCTGGCTAATTTTTGTATTTTTTTAGTAGAAACAGAGTTTCTCCATGTTGCCCGGAATAATGTTTAACCACATATCTGGGTACCCCATTTCATTGTCATGTTGACATATAAAATTGACCATCAAAACGCCAATTCTTGTCACCTTGGCCCCCATAATGCATGACCTTAAACCATACTTAATCCCCAATAAAAACAATAAGCCACAATTTCATCTAACATGATATAACTAAAATGTGTACAACTAAAAAGGCACTAATGTCTTCCCCAGAAGATAATGTAAAATACTTGAGTGATGTTCACTCTCTTTTTTTACCCAATAATTTGAATCTTGTAATTTAACACTATTATGTAAATTTAACAATACTTAAATAATATAATAAAATGTCAATATATTTTATGTCACATAATAAATAAGAGAGAGAAAAAAAGATTTTTAAAAATATGTTCAGTGTGTAGGTGTGTGTGTATATAAATAAACATATTCACAACAAAATTAAAAGGAAATACAATATTCATAACTCATGAAAATTATAGTCCTTGTTTCTGTAGCTGGTCATGTGGCCCTAGCTGCCATTTATAACTACTTTCATCCACTATTCAATCCTTATTTCTTTTGCTTTCAGTAGGTACTTCCTCTGATTGTGGATCTTTATCTGTTCAGCTGATCAGTCTGTCATTATAAATGAATTTTGGCCTTAAGAAACTGCTTAGATTGTTCTTGTTTTCCATTAACTTTCATCACAGAGCATGATAATAATGAGAGAAACCCTAAAGGATCTCCTATATTTCAGACATACTCTTCCTTATCACTTGTACGAGTTCAATTCCCCTTGATTGTCAGGATCAGTCACTTCAACTGGTACAATAACACCCTTATTTGCCTGTTGATTCTGACGCGCGAGTCTGAAGTGGCTAGCTGGCAGTGTTAACTTCTAGTTCAATGAAATCATTCTTGTGTCTCCCGCTTTCTAATCATGTTCCTTATAACTCCTGGCATTTATACCTACTTTCAGATCTTAGAGAAAAAGTTTATAACTTTTCGCTCCTGAGTTTGAAGATGTCTGTGGAGTTGCCATATGTGTCCCTTACTGTATTAAAGTACATTCCTTCTACACCTAATTTGTCGAGAGTTTTTATTCTAAAAGGAAACTATTTTGTCAAATGCTTTTGTTTTGCATCTGTTGAGACGATCATAAGACTTATTTTCTTCATTCTGTGAATGTGTTTTACCATATTTATTGATTCATGTATGTTGAACTATACTTACTGCAATGAACATATGAATGCATATGTCTTTTTGGTAGAATGATTTATTTTCCTTTGAATATATACCCAGTAATGGGATTGACAGGATTTCTTTCTGATCTGAAACACCTCAAGCTTGTTCTATCTCAGGGTCTTCTCACTACTTCCTCTTCTTAGAATGCTTTTTCCCTAGACGTTTTAATGATTTATATATCCAATTAAAGCACTCTAACTGTTATGGAGAGAACTTTCCCATTGATCATAGTGCATGTACCTGAAACCGTCCATCCATCTAATCACTTTCTATAATGTACTCTGTTTTATTTTCATCACAGTTTTTAAATCATATATTTAATTGCTTTTTTGATTATGTCTCTATTTTCTGTTTCCCTCCCAATAAAGTATAAGTTACATAAATTCAGTCCCTTGGCTCTGTAATTAATGGTTTTATCCATATTGCTTAAAACTGTTTTATCCCTACTGCCTAAAACCGTCACATACTAAATAAGTTGTTAACAATTAGTAAACGGATGAAAAGAGGAACAGTATGAACAAAGGCTTAGATGTAGGTAAATATTGTCTTGTTTGGGTGCCAAAAAATTTATCCACGAAACTATTAAAATTTAAAAGAAGAGATTAAATATATAGGAATACTGGCAATTAGGCCATAGTCATCAGGGTCTTTGTCCAACCACAGGGATTTATGAATTAGCATATCCTTTAGTTTTTCTCTGAGTTAAAAGAGACCTCCATTGAAGACTGATTGCTAAGATATTTTGGTTTTAATTGCTCTAATTTTCTGTGTTTATGATTTAGCTCTCCAAATTGCTGGATATCAATTTTAGGATATGTTGAATAAAATGGAAATGCTTACAACTATAGAGTGTAGCTCCCAAACATCTGCCACAGAAATTGTGATTCAATAAGCTTCTATTGAGATACATGAATATGAAATTTTGGTAATCTTTTCAGATAATTTGCTGCAAGTCATACATGGACTTTTAAAATGCCGTAGCAATAATCTTCAAGTAAAATTAGCATCTAGAAACAAAGCCCATAGGGTCTATCTTTAAGTAAAACCAGGATTAAAAAAATGTAGAAGCAAGGATGATTTGTATTCAATGCGTCTCAAATATTTCTACTGTAAACAAAGAATTGAAGCCCAAAACACTCTGCCAGCAAAATTTGTTTGATAATATTCTTTGCGTCTTCTTGCATAAGTTTCATCTATTTACCATTAACTTGGAAAGGATTGTGTATTAGTAAGCTGGGAGTGCCTAACAAAATGGAAAGTGGAGATGGTTAAATGGTACAAAAATGTAGTTTGATAAAATAAATAATATCTAGTATTTGATCATATAATAGGGTGACTATAGTCAACAATAATTTATTGTACATTTAAAAATAACTAAGAGTATAATCGAATTGTTTGCAACACAAAGAAAGAATAAATGCTTTAGGTGATAGATACCTATTTACCCTGATATAATTATTTTATAATTATTATTTTTTTGAGACGGAGCCTTGCACTGTTGCTCAGGCTGTAGTGCAGTGGCACGATCTTGGCTCACTGCAATTGCTGCCTCTTGGGTTCAAGCAATTCTTCTGCCTCAGCCTCCTGAGTAGGTGGGACTACAGGCACCACCATGCCCAGCTAATTTTTTTTTTTTTAATTTTTGGTAGAGACGGGGTTTCGCCATGTTGGCCAGGGTGGTCTCAATCTCCTGACCTCGTGATTCATCCGCCTTGGCCTCCCAAAGTGCTGGGATTACAGGTGTGAGCCACTGCGACAGGCCTACCCTAATATAATTATTATGTGTCATATGCTGTATCAAGACATATCATGTACCCCATAAATATCTATACCTACTATGTACCCACCAAAATTTGAAGTTAAAAAAATACTATAAACTGAGTGGTTTAAACAAAAGGAATTTATTTCTCACAGTTATAGAGTCTGGGATGTCCATGATCAATTTTTCCACTGATCCTGTTCCCTAGTGAGGGCTCTCTTAGAGAGAGAGAGAGAGAGAGAGAGAGAGAGAGAGAGAGAGAGAGAGAATGTGACAGTGCTCTAGTGTTTGGTCTTATAAGGCTACTGTGTTAGTCTGTTCTCATGCTGCTAATAAAGACATACCCAAAACTGTGTAATTTATAAAGAAAAGAGGTTTAATTGATTCAAGTTCCACATGGCTGGGGAGGCCTCAAAATCATGGTAGAAGATGAACGAGGCGCAAAATCATATTGTACATAGTGGCAAGCAAGAGAGCTTGTGTAGGGAAACTCCCGTTTATAAAACCATCTGATCTTGTGAGACTTATTCACTACCATGGAAACAGTAGGGAGGAAACTGACCCCATTATTCAATTATCTTCACCTGGCCCCACCCTTGACACCTGGGGATTATTATGATTTTGTGTGAGGACCTAGCCAAACCTTATTAGTTATTAATCCTACCACAAAAGCTTCACCCTCGTGACCCCATCTAAACTGAATTATCTCCAAAAACCCCATCTCCAAATATTATTGCATTGGGGGTTAGGGCTTCAGTATATTAATTTTGGCTGAAAACGAGTCAGTCCTTAGCAGGTTGCAATCATTTGACAAGCATTTGAATGCCTAAATGCACTTCAATTTTCTCATTTCTAAAATGAAGACAGTAATTTTATTCCATAAAGTAAAGCACACAATTTTCTGGAAGGTAAATTAAATGAGTGAAAATTACATTGGAAGGAAAGCACTAGCTAATCACTAGTAATTTTGAAGAATTCATTATTTTCACCCCTTTCAAAGTGGTGGGAAGAAAATCTGAATATGGTTAAAAGTTACTTTAAATAATTACCCTAGTGGTTTTTAAAGCAAAGATTTTTTTCTTCCATGTGTCATTTATTTTGTCCTAAAGTAAAAAATACATGTTATTCTAATTATTACAAATCATTTTAATGAAATAAATATATTATCAAATACAAATTTGAAGATAGGATATACATGATTATTCGTAAATGAATTTATAAACAATTTTTTTGTGGAAATAACATTGTATAGGCCTTCTTTTTGTGAATAATCTTATAAATTGAAAAAGCAAATGAAAATATTCAACTGTCCATGTGAAAAAATTGCTGGTTAAACTAATATCAGGACAGCTAATACTAAGTTTATTATGTGTGCTCCAGTTACTGTGCAAAATTGACTTTTTAAGAAAACAATAGTTTCTTGAGTGTGGCAATAGACATTTTTCTCATTAAAAAGTTCTTGACATTGTCACTTTGTAGTTCTATATTTTATCCGCAAGATAAATTTTAAGTTAAAATTAAATCTGAGAGTTCTGCCTGATATTTTATACTGCATAGATATTTCATTTAAAATATTTTAAAAATATAAGTCCTATAGATTTGGAAAACAACCACTTTCATATTCATAGATTACCTATGGCTACCTGCTCATAAGGAGAGGGTAGTAATTTAGAACTAATGTTTACATAGGGCATTGGATGAGTTATATTTCAGAGTGCCCCAGTGACTGGCTGAAATCAAATAGGGAATGTAGGTATTGTTCCAACAATTTTAAATAACCCATTATATTTTTACTTTCTAAATTCTCTGCCCTGTTAGAAAAATCATCTTTAGTTGCCATGGAAATGCTTGCTTAGTAAGAAAACGAACAAGCGATAACTTACTTTTATCATAAAGGGAGAAGGATCTTTAAAGGAAGCAGATGTCTTAAATAAAAAGTAATTATGCTAGTGCTTTTCTCATCTTCTGAACATTTGATCATGCTGTCCATTGGGAAGTAGGCAAAGAATGATATTTCAACCAGAGTTCAGCATAATTCTGTTTAATTTTATCTATCTGCACTGGCAAAGTGGAAGCCAAAACTTCCCTGTAGTTAGGTAACTATGTCTGGATGAATGAACTTGGATCTGAAGGCTTAGGCTGTGATTAAAATGGTATTATTAAAGATGATTGGGTATTTTTCAGCCCCCTGATTGAGAGATTAGATTGTGAGGTATTGACTCAATGAAAAGATTCTTTGCTGATTCTTTTTTTTTTTTTTTAATATTAATTTAGGTTCTGGGGTACATGTGCAGATCATGCAGGATTGTGGCATAGGTACATACATGTCAAGGTGGTTTGCTGCATTCATCCCCCCATCACCTGTATCTGGTATTTCTCCCCACATTATCCCTCCCCACCCTCCCCACCCTCTGCTGTCCCTCCCCTAGCCCCTCCAACTGACCCCAGTGTGTGATGCTCCCCTCCCTGTGTCCACGTGTTCTCATTGTTGAACACCCGCCTATGAGTGAGAACATGCAGTGTCTGGTTTTCTGTTCTTCTGTCAGTTTGCTGAGAATGATGGTTTCCAGATTCATCCATGTCCCTATGAAGGACACGAACTCATTTTTTTATATGGCTGCGTAGCATTCCATGGTGTATATATACCACATTTTCTTTATCCAGTCTATTGTTGATGGACATTTGGGTTGGTTCCAAGTCTTATTCAACATCCATATTTCCTCTTATTTATCACATATTTCTCATTTGTTAAAATAACTAACATTTGAGAGTTTGCTATGTGCCAAACATGGTTCCTAGAGCTTTATGTAGGTTATCTCCCTTAATCTTCACAATAGCCCAACGAGTAAGGGTTAGTATTGTCCACTTTTTTTTATAGATTATAAAACTGAGACCTAGAGAATTAAATAACTTACCCAAAGTTACAGATATAGTAAATGGTGTAACAGTTATATATGTAAGCAATCTCATTTCCGAGCCTTTACTCAGCTGCTATCCTATACGAGCTGTTCAATTCATTACCAAATACTATTGTTATTTTTCTCTTTTAGCCTTCTAAGCTGCCCAAGTCTTATTATCTGCTGAGTAGTTCACTGTGTTGATTCCCCAAAGAGTGCTTTTGTTTAAAATTTAATCCCAGTTATTAGTCATGTTCATTGCAAAAGGGCTAGCAAAACGTAAGTAAAGTAAAAGTGACTATCTCTCCTTAATCTCACCAATCCTACTGAATTAAATTCTCTGTACTTCATGTTCTCTGTCTAAATCCTGGGACAATGCCTGCTTATTTCTATTGCCACCTTCCTGTTATTCAAATCACATGAATGCCAAGTCCATGCTTGTAGGCATCATAAATATTATTTAGTTATTTTACACAATACACCTCCCCCCCCCACACACACATGAAACTGTGAAGTATGTATTATCAAACAGTTTTCAGATGAGGAAAACGAGGCCTACAGGTTTTGAACTACACCAAGTAACACCACTAGGAAGTGGCAAAGTGGGGTTCCAAATGAAGTCTCCTGACTCTCAGAAATAAACAATTTTTATTGCATTATACTGAGTACAAATTGAGGTTAGCAACTGGAAAACATATGAATCTGAAAACAATACTTGTTACTAAGAAATGGTTGGTGAAGAAAGAATGGTGCTCAATAGCTCAATCTTGGTTACAGGAAACAAAAAATTTGGGAGGTCTATATTAATTAGAGTGGGCTAGAAGGTGATAACAATGTAAAATATAAAATGACTGTATAAAATAGTAGTTTATTCTTCTTCATTTAAATGTCCAGGGAGGGTTCAGGTTAGTTAGTTCTGCTGTTCTAAAACTTGATTTTAAATGCTTCTAAAGAGATTACCATTCAGGTGATCAGAAAGGGAAAAGAGCATGAAGAAAGCACACTGGTTTCTTAAAAGCCTTGGCCTGGAAATGACACAGTTTTCTTCTATTCACATGCCTTTGGGGAGAACTAGTCTTGTCATGAAAGTTGCTGATGGGGCAACTACTATCTAGTTACAAATGATAGTAAAGATAAAAAATTTGATTTAAATGGACAGATAACCATCTTTACCACAGAAGGTTATTAGTTGATAATAAGTTCAACAATGATATAAAATGGATTGCATATCATTTGGTATATTTTTATTGTCATTGGAGCCACAGTGTATATATATATATATTTATCCATATTCTTATGTATAAGATAGTTATATATGTAATTGTTATAGTGTTGAGATGTTTAAGTGAGAAGTTCCTAAGATAATTACAGAGAAAAATAAACAAAATAAATTGTTTTAAGCCCCACTTTTTGTCACCTGCAAAAGTTTCCTTAATAGCTACTCATTTCTAATCATTCTCAAATAAAATACAGAATGGTAAATATTGTTAGAATAATTTACTGTTCAACAGAAATTAGAAGTAAATACAGTAATATATTTTTCACATATTTGTCATCAAAATCAGATGAGAATATCAATTTAATTTTCCTCTTTATTGACATCTTTAGCTTCCAGGCTATCAGAAGAGAAAGGAAACGTTAGCAAATAAGGACAATGGGTACTCATCTTAATCTGCTGCCTTCATGAACTATAGGTTTCTTTGTTAGAAAGGCTTTCAGAAAAGAAGCTAGCTTCGAAATCAATTTTAAGCTTCTCTGTTTTGATTCCAAAGACTGAGAAAATTCAGAAATGTGACATAAATGTCAGATGTTGTTTGGCAGGCTGTATAAAATAATATACTGGTGATTTGCATGCTGCTAAAAAAGGTACTTTTGAAGAGATATACAATGGTGATTTTAACTATTAAATACATTTGAATATTGGATGTTTGATATAGACCTAAATCTCATCTAGAATGATATGGAGTAGGGAATAAACTTTCACTCTATGCTGCCTTCTCTATGCTACACAAATATTATTATTTTTACTTCCTTCTCAAGGTCAGTGAATTGGCAGATATATTCTTTATATACATGCTATGTAAATAAAGACTATGACTGTTTATCCATATGCCACTTATGGTGGTTTTCTAAATTTACCATCTTTTCAGTCTCTGTATTAGAGTCCTAGATATGAAAAGCACACACACACAAAGAAACAATAAAATAACAGTAACCCCTCCTTCTCCATAGGGGATAAATGTCAAGTCCGAGAGAGTATGCCAAAAACTGCCGATAATAGAGAACCCTATATATACTAGGTTTTTTCTAATAAGTATATACCTATGATAGGGTTTATTTATAATTAGGCACAGTAAAAAGACAGGGTCTCACCTTGTCACCCAGTCTGGAGTGCAGCAGCATGATGATGACTGACTGTGACCTCAAACTCCTAGGCTCAAATAATCCTCCTACCTCAGCCTCCCGAGTAGCTGGGAGTACAGGAACCCAAATTGTCCTCTAGTTGTTTATTTATGTTTTGTAGAGTAACATTTCCCTAATACCCTACTTTTATCCCTGGGTAACCGGACTAGGAAAAAAAATAGATAACTGTAACCCAACTAGACTTAACACACACACATATATAACACTTAGGTAACAACTGAACACTCATTCTTCTCAAGGGCACATAGACATTCTCCAAGATAAGTATTATTTTGCTCTCTGATTCTAGAATATGAGTTGGACATTTACAGAGCTTAGGCAGGCCGGGTACGGTGGCTCATGCCTGTAATCCCAGCACTTTGGGAGGCTGAAGCGGGTGGATCATCTAAAGTCAGTAGTTCAAGGACATCCTGTCCAAGATGGTGAAACTCCCTCTCTAGTAAAAATACAAAAATTAGCTGGACGTGGTGACAGGCACCTGTAATCCCAGCTACTTGGGAGACTGAGGCAGGAGAATCACTTGAACCTGAAAGTTGGAGATTGCAGTGAGCTGAGATCACACCACTGCACTCCAGCCTGGGAGACAGAGCTAGACTCCATCAAGAACCTCCCCCCCCAAAATAAAGAGCTCAGGCAGTATTTGTCTTTCTGTGTTCTGTGATAGGGTTATCTCACTTGACATTATGTCTTCTTGGTTCATCCATGTTGTTGCAAATGATAGAATTTCCTTTATTCTTAAGGCAAAATAGTATTCAATTATGTGTATATATTAAATATTTTATTCATTCAACTAATTAAACCAGTATATTGAAGAGATAGATGCACTCCCATGTTCACTGCAGCACTATTCACAAGAGCCAAGAGGTAGAATCAATCTAAGTTTTCATGGATGGACAAATGTATAAAGAAAATATTATATACATATATATATATATATGTATATACCCAATGGAATATTATTCAGTACAATTTAAATGCTTAAATATAGTGATCACGTTTGATGTGGACATATACATTGGAGTTTTAACCTTGAAATGACCAAAACTATTTTAGTAGTTTTTGTCAAAGATAAAAGTTGATCTGGAGAGCTCCCTTCTTGCCAATATTCAAATTATATGTTGATTACTATTGGTTCATAAATGTTCTACAATTATTTTGTAATGCTAAAGTATCTTTAGCTAAAAAGAATCAATTGTAATTGGCAAATACATGTAGTTCCAAAAGATAATATGCCATTATGCAATTGTATAATGTCATGAGATTCTCTCCCTCGGGCTTAGTACAAGTTCACCACTATTTATACATCACCTTAGCTACACAGAGTCTACAAAGCATGCAAATTACTATCAAGAGGATGCAGTTTTGACATTTCTTTTTTTCTTATACTTTTAAGTTCTGGGGCACATGTGCAGAACGTGCGGATTTGTTACATAGGTTTACAAATGCCATGGTAGTTTGCTGCACCCATCACTGTTATCTACATTAGGTATTTCTCCTAATGCTATCCCTCACCAGCCCCCTGCCCCCTGACAGGCCCTGGAATGTGATGTTCCCCTCCCTGTGCCCATGTGTTCTCATTGCTGAACTCTCACTTATGAGTGAGAACATGAGGTGTTTGGTTTTCTGTTCTTGCATTAGTTTGCTGAGAATGATGGTTTCTAGTTTCATCCATGTCCCTGCAAAGGACATGAACTCATCCTTTTTTATGGCTGCATAGTATTCTATGGTGTATATGTGCCACATTTTCTTTATCCAGTCTATCATTGATGAGCATTTGGGTTGGTTTCAAGTCTTTGCTATTGTGAACAGTGCTGGAATAAACATACGTGTGCATGTGTCTCTGTAGTAGAATGTTTTATAATCCTTTGGGTATATATTCAGTAATGGGATTGCTGGGGTAAATGGTATCTTTAGTTCTAGATTCTGAGAAATTGCCACACTGTCTTCCACAATGGTTGAAGTAATTTACACTCCCACCAACAGTGTAAAAGTATTCCTATTTCTCCTCATTCTCTCCAGCATCCGTTTTTTTCCTGACTTTTTAATGATCACCATTCTAACTGGCGTGACATTTTGTAGTGTAATATAGAGAACATAAGCAGATCACTTAAAAGAGTATTTTGAATTTCTTTATTGATAGTTGAATACTGACTTTAAGAAACAAAGATTAATATTAAGATGAACACATCTCTCTACTATGGTTTGCAAATAAACAATGAAACTAGTCTCTACATAAAATAAATAAATATAGATAAGATTTTATTCATAGTTTGGGCTAAGAAATTAAAAAGTGTCCCATTGAGTGCATTTAAGTCAATAAAACTTTTACTTTTTTGTTGATATTGGTGCCTTATAGGCTATCAAAATTACTTGCATCTGTTACCTGTCTTTTAAACAAGCCATATTTTTTTTTTGTTTGTTTCAACAGCTACATTTTCCTTTTTAGGGCACTAAAACTACTTTTAATTTGAGTAGTAGAAGAAGCATACACTCCAGTCTTCATGTTGGAAAATAATTTTAAATTTAATGAGGCTGGTTTTATGATCTCAGCAATTTATCTTATTCTGGAGAATGTCTATGTGCATTTGAGAAGAATTTGTGTTCAGTTGTTGGGTAAGTGTTCTATATATGTGTGTGTTAAGTCATTTGGGTACAGTTATCTATTTTTTTGCTATGCTAGTCTGCCTAATTGTTTTACATGCTATTGAATTTGAAGTATTAATATCAAAGTGTTAAATCATGTGTTTTTCCCCACATTCCAGTTAACTTTTCCTTCATGTATTATGGGATCTGCTGTTAAGTGCATATATGTTATAATTGTTATAACTTTCTGATGTATTGATACCTTTATCAGTGTAAACTTTTTCTTTACCTCTAAGAAATTTTATTCTTAAATCTGTTGTGTCATATTCACTTTGGCAGTCCAACTTTTTATGGCTTCTGTCTGCAAGACATACCTTTTTACATCTTTTTACTTTCAATCTATTTTTATGTTTGAATGTAAGACATGTCTTCTGTAGACATGCTGTAGCTTAAACTGGTTTTAAGAAACCTAGTTTGACAATCTATAGGTTTTATTTGTTTAGTTCATTTTTTTAAATTGTACTTTAGATTCTGGGGTACATGTATAGATCATGCAGGATTGTTGCATAGGTACATACATGGCAATGTGGTTTGCTGCCTCCATCCCCATCACCTATATCTGGAATTTCTCCCCATGTTATCCCTCCCCAGCTCCCTACCTGCTGCTGTCCCTCCCCTAGTCCCCACAACAGACCCCAGTGTATAGTGCTCCCCTCCCTGTGTCCATGTGTTCTCATTGTTCATCACCCTCCTATGAGTGAGAACATGCGGTGTTTGATTTTCTGTTCTTGTGTCAGTTTGCTGAGCATTATGGTTTCCAGATTCATCCATATCTCTACAAAGGACACAAACTCATTTTTTATGGCTGCATAGTATTCCATGGTGTATATGTTTAGTTCATTTATATTTAATGTTATTACTAAGGAAGTTTAGCTTATATCTGTCATTTCACTGTCTGACAACAATTATTTAATTTATCTAATATTTGTTTACTGTTTTCTTTCACATTAAGTGGATATTTCCTACTATGAAATTTTGATTTTTAAAAAAATGCACTATAGTTTTTTAATAAACAATTCACTATAGTTTCTTAGCATCATAGGGCTTACCATATACATCTTAAATTCTCACAATCTACCTTAGATTTATGCTAACTTGACTTCAGCCAGATATGTAAATGTCACTCCTATTTTGCTACATTCCATTTCTCCAATTTTGTGCTATAATTTTTCTACCAATATGTTACAAAGCTGACTGTACTTTGTAACAATTTTTATTTTGATAATTTTATATCAATTAATGAATAGAAAGTAGAGCAAGTGCACATTTATAAAGTTTGTTATATTTACTCAGAGGCACCTTATTAGGATCAACTCAGGCATGTTTGTTTTAATGATGTTCATTTTTCCCACAGTGTGGGGAACCTGTGTATAATCACACTGAAATGCACAATGGATTTAGTAGGGCTCTCTTTTTTATTTTTTTTATTTTTTCTTTTTTTAAATTTTATTTTTTATTGCATTTTAGGTTTTGGGGTACATGTGAAGAACATGCAATATTGTTGCATAGGTACACACGTGGCAGTGTGATTTGTTGCCTTCCTCCCCTTCACCTATATCTGGCATTTCTCCCCATGCTATCTCCCCGCAACTCCCCACCCCCCACTGTCCCTCCCTTATTTCCCCCCAACAGACCCCAGCGTATAGTGCTCCCTTCCCTGAGTCCATGTGTTCTCATTGTTCAACACCCGCCTATGAGTGAAAACATGCGGTGTTTGATTTTCTGTTCTTGTGTCAGTTTGCTGAGAATTATGATTTCCAGGTTCATCCATGTCCCTACAAAGGACACAAACTCATCGTTTTTGACGGCTGCATAATATTCCATGGTGTATATGTAGGGCTCTCTTTATCTGCCTCTTTTTCTAATACTCTGCTAAGTGGTCTTTTTTAGTTGGCAATTAGTTGTCTGCCTTTAGGCTCCACTAATTATCAGCTGACTGATCAACAGTGGCCTGGGGTTTAACTTGCTCAACATCCTTTTTCTCAGTTGAATTTGAACAAAATAGATCTTGATGCCAGTCTTCGAAGTTTGTTATGACTCTAGGAGGGCTCTTCTTAACTGTATCTTTCCCCAGTGCTCTGTGGTCAACAAGATGGCCTATTGTTTAGCTTATTTCTCTTATTTCAGAGGAACTATTGTTTTTGAAGCCCCTCTTAAAATAACTGTGAGGATACTTCAAAGTTAGTTTCATACTTCCCAGTCCTCTGTTTCACATAAAATTAGATCTTTAAGAAGTGCTTTAGTTCACTTTTTTCTTGTGGAATGCCTTTGCACCTGTATATAAGAGGCACTGCTGTGGGAATCAGGTGTACTGGTGGCCTGTGGCCTTTTCAGCTTTCCTCTACCAGCATAAAACTTCTGCTCTATAAGCAAGCTGAAATGAGGGCAATCAGGTCCTAGTATTTTCAGCCTGCTGCATCTGGGATAGAGCCTCTGTCCTACAGATAGAGACTCAATGGAGGAAAGAAGTCCCAAATATTTCAGCCACATTAACCAGGAATTTTATCTCTTCGGTTTGGAGGCACAGGGATGAGAAATGCTGACTTTATTGCCAATTATGGAGAGATACAGTAACCCTTAATCAGAGGATGAAGAGTGAGAGAACTCTATTTTAGCCACACCCACCCAAAGCGGAACTTACTTTAAGCTGAACTAAGGGAGGGAAGGGAAGAGGAGGGAAGGGGAGAGGAGGGGAGGGGAGGGGAAGAGTCTTTACATATTTTCTGTTAAGTTTATGACCATTAAAAAGATATAACTAACTTGCTATGGTCTTAATGTCCTCCAGAATTCAGGAGTTAAAATAATCCCTATTGTGTTTCTATTCAAATGAGGGACCTTTAGGGAAGTGATTAAGTCACAAGGGCATCCCGCTTATGAATGGATTAATCCTTATAAAAGGGCTGGAGGGAAATAGCTTAGGCCTTTTCATTTGCTCTTTCACTCTTCTGGCATGTGAGAACAGCGTTCTCCCCTCTTATCCTTCTATTACTCCCACAGCACTAGTCCCCTTTCCCAGGGATGCATCAACAAGGCATCACCTTGGAAGAAGAAAAGAGCCCTCATAAGAGACAAAACCTGCTAGCATTTGATCTTGGGCATCACAGTCTCCAAATCTGTAAGAAATATGGAGATTCTCAGAGAACTAAAAATAGAACTACCCTTTGATCCAGCAATCCAAAAACTCAGTATCTACTCAAAGGTAAAAAATCATTATATCAGTAAGATACCTACACCTGTATGTTTTTCACAGCACTATTCACAACAGTAAAGTTATAGAATCAACCTAAGTGTCCATCAGTGGAAGACCGGGTAAACAAAATGTGGTATGTATGCATAAGAGAATACCACTCAGCCATAAAAAAGAATGCAAAATGCAATCATGTTTTTTGCAGTAACATGGATGAAACTGAAAGCCATTAATTTAAGTGCAACAAGTCAGACACAAAAAGACAAGTACTGTATATTTTCACTTACAAGTGGGAGAAAAAATATGTGTACATATGGACATAGAGTGTGAAATTATAGAAATTAGAGACTAGGAAGGGTGGGAGTTGGGAGGGGAGTTCTTAGATTTTCCTTCTGTTATATCATTCTATTAATAACAATCTAAAATATTTTCAGTATATTGTCTTTACAGGTGATTTTAATATCAGATATGATTACTCCAGGTGCTCTTATAATTCATTTCCCCCCATTTTTGTAACTTTGTTCTTCCAAGTGTGAATATTATAAACGATTCTAGTTCTACTAGGAGAATAAGAACAAGATTATAACTTTGATAGAATTACTAAAATTTATAAATTAACCCATAAGTGAATAGAATATTTATGAAATTAAGTCTTCTTTTATAAAAACCTTATGCTATTTTTTCCTGCATTTATGTCCATTTGGTATATTTGAAGAGTGTCTTATATATTTCTTATATAATCTTTATACATTTCTTATTAAGCTTATGTCCAATATTTGAAAAACCTTTTTAAAATTACTTTTAGATTTACTGAAAAAAAATGTGAAGGTATTACAAAAGTTACATATCCCCCACACCCAGTTTAACTTATCTCTTGCATTAGTTTTATATATTTGCTACAATTAATAATTAAATACGAACACATTATTATTAACTAAACTCCATCACTTATTTAGATTACATTATTTTTTCACCCTATGTCATTCTTATGTTGTAATGTCCCATCCATGATACCATATTATATTTAGTCATTGTGTCTTTAAATTTCTCTTTGCTGTTACAGTGTCTTAGATTTTCCTTTTTTTTTTGTAATGACCTTGAAAGTTTTTAGGAACGCTCTTCAAGTATATTTATAATGCCACTCAACTGAGATTTGTTTGATGTTTTTCTCATGATTAGACTGGGATTATGTGTTTTTATACAGATATCATAGAGGCAAAGTGTGATTTCCATCACATCATATCATGCTGTCAATGTGACTGACTTATCGCTAATGATAATAAGCTTGATCACATGGCTGTGGCAGTGTTCAACTGGTTTCTTTACTGTAAAGGTCTCTTTTTTAGCTATCTATAGTGTACTAGTTGAAAGAAAACCAATAGGTGCATCCCACACTTAAGCAGTGGAGATTTATGCTTCACCCCCTTTGGGGATGTAATCTTCATAATTTATTTGGAATTCTGCATAGGAGATTTGTTCTTTCTCATGAATCTATTTAATATATATTTATACCAGTACATATGCAGAAATATTTATTTTATATTTTTGATTACTATCCAGTATTATTTAAGATGTTCAGTCTCTTCCAGTTTTTGATCAATGGAAGCTCTTTTCAGTTGGCTCGTGACACATTCAAATCATTGTAGATTGTCTCGTTTAGTTTGGCTTTTTGAGCATTGCTTTACATTTTGGCACTAAATAATACCCTAAGATTATCTTGTATATTTATTTCCCCAGTTCTGGAATTACTGACTATAGTCAAATTTTAAATTTATTTTGTAAATGAAATATTCTCCTCATCTCCTCTTATCTCTTAAAATTATTCTTTATTTTTATTCATAATATTATTAATTTCCACATGAATTGCATAACCTGAGAATGCATTAAATTATCTTGTTTGACGTAGCACATTCTCAGTGAATTCTTTTAGGTTGTTTAGATGTATAGCTGTGTTTTTCACAAATTAACTTAGACTAACTTTTCCTTTACAATTTGTATGCTTTTAATTGTCTTCCCTTGTCTAATTGTATTGACTAATTCCTTCAACATAATATCAAATAGTGGTAGAGATAAAGGACATTCTTGTCTTCTTTCTAATAGTAACAGGGAAGCTGTTATTATTTTCCTATTAAGTCAGATGCTGCTTTCTTTGCCCTGCATATTCTTCCAACACAATTTAGTAGCTAAGTCTATCGCTTGTTTCAAGTAAGTGTTAATATATTTCCTTTGTAGTTACTCTTCCCCAATTACCGTATTTAATATTGCACTCACTCTCACCTCACACCTGCCATCAGACTTTCTAATTTCCTGGACTGTGCTATTTATTTCCATAGCACTTGTCAACTTCTAACCTTATATACACTGCATTTGTTTATTAAATTTATTGTATGTTATTTATTATGCCTAATGAAAATATAGTCTCTGTGATGACAGATATTTTTGTTTATCTTGTTTAATGATCATCCTTATTGCCTAGCACAATGTCTGGTACATGATAATTCCTCAAGAAATACTTTTATTAAAAATGAATATGTAAATCCTTAGAGTATTCAATTTTTACCTTTTATGAGCTGTTATGTGTTATTTTCGTTGTTAATTATGTCTTCTATATCATACTAGTTATTTTAGCTCCATGAGAGTAGGAACAGTATCTTCCTCATGTTTTTAATTCATTCCTAGACCCAGAAAAGCATTTTATGTTTAGTAGGCATTCAAAATACAATGAGAAAACCAAGCAGAAATGAACTTTCCAATTGCTACATTTGTGTTTCTAGACTCAGATCAATTATTAGTTTTGAGTCTACTTTGCAACACCAACTGGTATTATAAGTGGCATTCTTTGAAATGGACCCTCTATCTTTTTGACCCATGAATAGACTCCACATTCTTGAGTGGTAGCCTAATAGCCTTTTAAAAATGTTTTTTGGACATATTAAACTTGTATAAACTCAGGGAATATTTTTATTGATGTTTTGTCTCTGCCTGAAATGCTTCCTTATCAATTTTTTAAATATATGTTTTACTTTAGGGCAGCATTATATTGAGAGCAAAATAGAGCAGAAAGTAAAGAGAGGTCCTATATATTCCTTACCCCACACACTCAGAGTCTCCTCCACTATCAACTTCCCATGCCAGGGTAATACATTTGTTACATTCAATGAACTTTCATTGACATATTATCATCCTAAATCCATACTTTATATTAGGATTCACTCTTGGCATTTTATATTCGGTGGCTCTTGACAAATGTATAACAAAATGGATCCACCACTATAGTATCATACAGAAGATTTTAAGTGACCTAGAAATCTTGTGTTTCACTTCTTCATCTCTCCTTTCTCCCTAAACCCTGGCAACCACTGATACCTTTACTGTTGCTACAATTTTTGCCCTTTTTTTTTGGAATTTAATACTTAGAACTATATAGTGTATAGCCTTTTCCAGATTGGCTTCTTTTACTTGGAAATGTGGGGGGGTTTTGTTTGTTTTTTATTTTTATTTTTATTTTATTTTATTTTTTTTGTGACGGAATCTCATTCTCTCACTAGGCTGGAGGGCAGTGGCTGACCTGGGCTCACTGCAACCTCCACAACCTCCACCTCCTGGGTTCAATTGATTCTCCTGCCTCATCCTCCCAAGTAGCTGGGATTACAGGCATGAGCCACCACACCCAGCTAATTTTTGTATTTTCAGTAGAGACGGAGTTTCACCATGTTGGCCAGGATGGTCTTGATCTCTTGACCTCATGATCCACCAGCCTTGGCCTCCCAAAGTGCTGGGATTACAGGCGTGAGCCACCACGCCCTACTGGGAATGTGTTTTTAAGTTTCCCCCATGTTTTTTCATGGCTTGATAGCTCAGTTGTCACTAGCACTGAACAATATTCAATTGTCTGGATGTGCCACTGTTTACTTATCTATTCATATACTGAAAAACATTTGGTTGCTTTCACATTAGGGAAATTATGAATGAAGCTACTGTAAATATCTGTGTGCAGGTTTTTGTGTGGACGTGAGTTTTCAATTCCTTTGGGTAAATACCAAGGAACATGATTGCTGGATCATGTAATAAGAGTATGCTTAGTTTTTAAGAAAACACTAAACTGTCTTCTATCCCGGCTGTAATGTTTTTGCAGTCCCATCAGCAATGACTGAGGCTTTGTCCATATCCTCACCAGCATTTGGTAATGTCAGTGTTTGAGATTGTATTTTAATAGATGCGTAGTGGTATCACATTACTGTTAAATTTTGTTTAATGACGTGATGTTGAACATCTTTTCTTATGCTTATTTGTTATCTATATATCTTCTTTTTTGCAGGCAGGGTCTGCTCAGATCTTATGTTCATTTCAAGATGGGGTTGCTCATTTTCTTTCTTTCTTTCTTTCTTTCTTTCTTTCTTTCTTTCTTTCTTTCTTTCTTTCTTTCTTCCTTCCTTCCTTCCTTCCTTCTTCCTTCGTTCCTTTCTTTTCTTTCTTCCTTTCTTTCCTTCTTTCCCCTTCCTTCCCTCCCTCCCTCCCTCCCTTCTTTCTTTCTTTCTTTTCTTTCTTTCTCTCTCTCTCTCTTTCTTTCCTTTTTTCAAAGTCTCCCTTTGTCACCAGGCTGGAGTGCAGTGGCACGATCTCAGCTCACTGCAATCTCCACCTCCCAGGTTCAACCGATTCTCCTGCCTCAGCCTCCCGAGTAGCTGGGATTACAGACATGCACCACCACAACCAGCTAATTTTTGTAATTTTAGTAGAGACCGGGTTTCACCATGTTGGCCAGGATGGTCTCGATCTCCTGACCTCACGAGCTGCCCATCTCTGTCTCCCAAAGTGCTGGGATTACAGCCATGAGCCACCATGCTCATTTTCTTATTGTTGAGTTAAAGACTTTTGTGTACACTCTAGCTAACAGTCCTTTATCAGATATTTTTTGCAATTTTTTTTCTTAATCTGTGGCTTGTCTTTTCATTCTCTTGTATCTTTTGCCAAAGAGAGGCTTTTGATGTTAATGAAATAGAGATTATCACATTCATTTTTTAAATTGTGCCTTTATTATTGTATCTGAAGAATAGTCACCAACCAATCAACCAACCAAGGTCATCTAGATTTCTCTTATGTTATCTTTTAAGAGATTTATAATTATACATTTTTACATTTAGATATATGATAAATTTGGGATAATTTTTGTAAAGGGTTATGTTCTGTGTCTAGATTTTTTTGGTATTAGATATTCAGTTAAACCACCGTTTGTTTGAAAGACTATTTTTTCCTATTGTATTATTTTTATTTTTTTCTGAAAGTTTAGTTGACTGTATTTGTATGGATCTCTTTCTTTATGCTTTAATTTTTTCCCTTAATTTATTTGTTCATTCTTTCACCAAGAGCATACTGTGTTGATTACTATAGCTTTATAATGAGTCATGAAGTCAGGTAATGTCATTTACCAAATTTGTTGTCCTTCACTGTTGTGTTGGTTTTCCTGGTCTTTTGACTCTCCATATAAATTTTGAATCAGTTTATCAATATCCTAAATATTAACTTGAAAGGAATTTGACTTGGGTTTCATTAAATGTGTGGATCAAGTTGGGTAGAACTATCAGCTTGATGATATTGTGTCTTCCTACCCATAAACGTGTAATATCTCTGCACTAATTTAGTTATTTGGTTTCTTATTTCATTATTTTATAGTTTTACTCATATATATCTTCTATTTATTGTGTTAGATTTATATCTAAATATTTTATTATTTGTAGTGCTAATATAAATGGTATTGTTTTAAATTTCAAATTCCACTTGTTCATTGCTTATGTGTAGGAAAGTGATTAAATTTTGTATACAACTTGTATCCTAAAGCCTTTCTATATTTGCTTTTTAGTTACATGAGATTTGTTGTTATTGATACTTCTTTTTTTAATATGCAATCATATCATCAACAAAGAAATGCAATTTTATTTATTCCTTCCCAGTCTGTATACCTTTCATTTACTTCTGTTGCCTTAATGCATTAGCTAGGCCTTCTAGTATGATGATGAAGGAGAGATGAGAGAGGACATCCTTGCCTTTTATTGATCTTAGTGAGAAAACTTTACACTGTTCACCAAGAAGTATGATGCTAGCTATAGGGTTTTTGTACATGGTCTTTGTCCAGTTGAGGAAATGTCCTCTATTCAAGGTTTGGTGATTATTTTTGTTATGAATGGGCACTGAATTTTGTCAGTATTTTCTTGCATCTATTGATCAGATCATGTGATTATTCTTTAGACTGTTGATGTGATGGATCATTTTATTAGAATGCTTTTCATTATATTTTCATTATAATGAAAATACTCTAGATTGACATAAACAACAAACATTTATTTTTCACAGTTATAAAAGGTGTGATGACTTAGATCAAGGGCTTACAGATTCGGTGTCCGGTGAGGGCCCCCTTTCTAGTTTATAGATGGCTCATTTCTGTGTCCTCACATAGTAGAAGAGTAAGGGAGCTCTATGAACGTTCTTTTATAAGGACACTAATAACGCATGAGTTTTCTGCTCTCATGACCTGATCATCTTCCCAACGAACTCACCTTCATATACTATCACATTGGGAGTTTAGATTTTAAAATGCAGATTTTTGCGGAGAGATACAAACATTCAGACCATTACAGATTGCATCAATTGATTTTTGAGAATTGAGACAGCTTTGCTGTCTGGAATAAATTCCACTTGGTCATGATGTATAATAATTTTTATAAATTGTTATATTCAATTTGCTAATATTCCATTTATAATTTTGCATATATGTACATAAGAGACATTGGGCTTCTATTTTCTTGTACTGCCTTTGTGTCGTTTTGTTATTAGGAAAATGCTGGCCTCATAAAATTAGTTGGGAAGTATTCTCTTTTCTATTCTCTACATGAGATTGTAGGTAATGGATAAAAATTTTCCTTAAGTGTTTGGTAGAATTCAGCAGCAAACTCATCAGGTCCGGGTGCATTCTGTGTTGGATAGTTTTAAATTATGTATTCAATTTCTTTTATAGATATAGGCATATTCCGATTGTCTATTTCTTCTTTTGTGAGATTCTACAGATTGTGTCTTTCAATAAAATAGTTCATTTTATCTAGTTTATCAAATTTGTCAGTACAGATTTGTTCAGTGTTCCTTTATTATCTCTATATTGCCAATGGGATCTCTAAAGATGTCCCCATTTTATTTCTGATACTTGTGTCTTCTCTCTTTTATTTGTTAGTTAGCTTGACTATTATTTTATCACTTTTATTCTTTAAAGAACCAGCTTTTGTTTTCATAGATTTTCTCTATTGTTGTTTTCAATTTATTGATTTATGCTCCAAACGTTATCCTTTCTTCTTCTTACTTTGAATATTATTGGCTCTACTTTTTCTGTTTTTCCAAAGCAGAAGCAGATTTTAGATTTCAGATATTTATTTTATTCTAATATTTAGTAGTATGAATTCTCCTCCACTATTGCTTTTACTACATCCTACAAATTTTAATAAGTTGTGTATATTCATTTTTATTTTACCTTGAAATATTTTAAAATTCCTCCTGATATTTCCTCTTTGACCCATTTGTTATTTAGAAGTATGTTCTTTAATCTCCATGTGCTTTGGGGTTTTACAGCTTATCTTCTTGCTATTGAATTCTACTTTAAGTAATTGTGGTCACAGAGAATACATTATAATATCTATCATTTTAAATTTGGCAAGATGTGTTTTATGACCTAGAATGTGTTCTATCTTGGTGAATTTTCCATGTGAGCTTCAGAAGAATATGTACTTTGTTATTGTTGGATTAATTAGCCTATAGATGTCAATTATATCCAGTTGTTTGATAGTGTTATAGAGTTGAACTATGTAATTACTGATTTTCTGCCTGATTAATCTGTTTATTTCTGATAGAGAGAAGGGTGTTAAAGTTTCCAATTATAATGTTAATTCCATATTTTTCTCCTTGTAGTTCTGTTTTTGCCCTATATATTTTAATGCTCTATTGTTAGGTCCACATACTTTAAGGATTGTGATTTCCTGAAGAATCCACTCGTTATTATGTAATGCTTCACTTTATCCCTGATAATTTTTCTTGCTCTGAAGTCTGCTGCATCTAAGTTACTACTTATATCCCAATTTCTTTTGGGTTGGTATTAGCATGGTATAGCTATCTCCATCCCTCTACTATTAATCTATGTTTCTTTATATTTAAAGTGAGTTTCATGTTGCCAACACATAGTTGTATCTTGTTTTTTGTTCCCTTCAATCTGTATTTTAATTGGTGTTTTTAAAACACTGACATGTAAAGTAATTATTGACATATTTGGACTAATATCTACATTATTTATTACTATTTTCTTTTTGTTGCCCTTTTAGCTCTATTTTTCCAGTCCTTTTCTGTATTTTTAGTTCTTATTAAGCAGTTTGTATTTATGATTTTATTTTCTTTCTTTCAGGCATATCAATTACAATTCTTTTTCTTTTATCCTTTTTTAGTTGTTGCCCAAGAGTTTGCAACATACATTTACAACTACTCAATTCTACTTTTAAATAACATTATACCACTTCACAAATAGTGTAAGTACTTTATAGTAACGTATCACAGATGGTCTCTTACTTAATCATGGTTTGGCTTACAGTTTTTTGACTTTTCAGTGGTGTGAATGTGATACACATTCAGTAGAACACATACTTCAAGTTTTTATATTACCATTCTGTTTCTATGTATTTAATAAATTATATGAAATAGTCAACTTTTTATAAAATAGGCTTTATGGTAGATGATTTTACAAAACTATAGGCTAACGGAAATGTTTTGAGTTCACGTAAAGTAGGCTAGGCTAAGCTACAGTGTTCCGTAGGTTAAATGTATTAAATGCATTTTGACTTAAAATATTTTCTATTTATGATGGGTTTATTGGGATGTAACCCCATTATATGTAAAGAATCATCCGTATTTTTAATTCCTCTCTCCTATCCCTGTACCATTATTGTCAGTTATTTCACTAATACATAAGCAATAAATATCAACCACATAGTCATTGGTTTTAAAAAACTGTCTATTATATTAATAGTAAAAATAAATATTTATTTTCTGTTCAATCATTTTTTCTATAGTGCTCTTCCTTTCTTTTTGTAGACCTAAGTCTCTGATCTATATCATTTTTCTTCTCTCTGAAGATCTTATTTTAATATTTCTTAAAGCTAGGTTTACTGGCAACAAATGTCTTCAATATTTGTCTGAGAAAGTATACTTTTTCACTTTTAAAGGATACGTTTGCAGGATATAGAATTCAAAGCTGGTTCTGTCTCCCTCTCTCTCTCTCACTACTCGAGACTTTAAATATTCACATCACTCTGTTGCTTTCGTGATTTCTGAGAAGTCAAAGGTAATTCTTTTTTTTTTTTTGAGATGAAGTCTTACTCTGTCACCTAGGCCTGAGTGCAGTGGCACAATCTTGGCTCACTGCAACCTTCACCTCCCGGATTCAAACGATTCTCCCGCCTCAGCCTCCTGAGTAGCTGAGATTACAGGCACCCACCACCACGCCTGGCTAGCTTTTGTACTTTTAGTAGAGACAGGGTTTAACCACGTTGGTCAGCCTGCTCTTGAACTCATGACCTCATGATCCGCCTGCCTCTGCCTCCCAAAGTGCTGGGATTGCAGGCGTGAGCCACCGCGCCGAGTGTCAAAGATAATCCTTATCTTTGCTTTTATATAGGCAAGCTGTTTTTCACCCTCTGGCTTCTTTCAAGGTTTTTTGTTCTTTATATTTGACTTCGTACAGTTTTAATATAATGTTCCTGGATGTAGGCTTTGGGTTTTGAATATGTTTGTTTTAAATGTATTCTGCTTGATGTTCTCTGGACTTCCTAGATCCGTGTTTTCATGTCAGACATTAAGTTGAAGAAATACATTGTCATTATTACTTCAAATATTTCTCTATTTTCCTCTCCTTCTACTATTTCTATTTGTTTCATACCTCTTGGATTTTCCATTTTGTTTTTTTCAGTCTTGTTTCTTTTTGATATTTTAGTTGCGGAAGTCTCTGTTGACATTTATTCAAGTTCAGGCATTGTTTCCTCAGCTGTATATAGTCTACTAATGAGCTCATCAAAGGCATTCTTTTTATTTTGGTTACAGATTTAGCATTTATTTTTATTCTTTCTTAACATTTTCTTCTCTTTGCTAACATTACCCACCTATGTTTCCATTTTGTCTAATTTTTCCATTATATCCCTTGCTGTAATCCCTCATTACAGTTATTTTAAATCGCTTACCTGATAATCTCAACATTACTTTCGTATCTGTCTGATTCTGATGCCTTCTCTGTCTCTTGAAACTGTGTTTGTTTCCTTAGTATGTTTTGTAATTTTTAGTTGGAAGCTTGAGACACTATCCTGGGTAAAATGAACTACAGTAAAGAAAACTTTAGTAAGGTGGTGGTAAGATGTGGTAAAGTAGTTTCTCTTAAGGTCAGCCCTTATTAAGAAGAACACAGGACTTTGAGATATTTCAGAGGGTTACTTTTTCCTCCCCTCTTCCCGAGGGACAAAGAGGCTTTTCTAAGCTCTGTACTGCAAGAACCAGGTAAAGTAAAACTCACAAACTGTGGACATGCCCCTAATACTGGACATATAAACGAATTAGTTTATGTCTTTTGTCTGTCTCTCTAACTAAAAAATGAAGACTATCTCATGAAAGAAAGCATGAACTTGTATGCTGAGTACTGTATCTTTTTTACATATAATAGTAACTATCACCCAGTAAGCTATCTGTAATTGTTTATTAAATGAATAGATGAATGAGTGGCAAAGGATTCCAGGAAATATAAGTTTGTTATTTGGTGTTTTTGTGATTTGGTTCAGATTTCTTCACTTATTTGTCCTAGAGTCATAGCAGATTCATTCAGTGTAAATAACACTCTAAATATTCTTTTGAAACAGCATTTCATCATTATGTGGGCCAGCATCAATAATAAGAGTTGGAAATATCTCCATCTATAGCTGTGCTTTTAAGCACAGTTATCTGTAACAGTCAGTGTTGGCCGCAATCTCTGTTGGATTTGGTTTCTTAAAAAATAAATAAATGCAAAACCAACAATGGGAAGCAGTATGAGGTAGATTTTAAAGATGAATACCAAAATAAAGGTTATTGTTATGTGACACTGATGGGTTTCAGGTAACCCAATAGGCCTTCCACTGCTTGCTGAGAGTGCATTCATCTCTACCTTTAGAAGTCCTCAAGGCTACACACTGATAGAGATTAGCATTGTGATTCTGGACACAGTTAGATGCCAAAGCTTCAATCAAACTTCTCTTTAGTAACCTTTCCAAATACTGACCTTTTTGTTATCATTATAATTTGCTCATGTGAGTGTTTGTTTCCACTATGTTTGTGACTCTTTATGCCATTTATTTACAATGACCTCTGGACGTTCCAAATGGCATGTATTAAAGACATAAGAAAAGAGGTATGAGGTTGGTGCAAAAGTCACCACAGTTTTTGCTGTTATAATCTAATATTCATTCTATTTTTTAAATAAAAATGTCCCTTTCTTGGACAAATTGAGTGCCTCATGTTAATTACAACAAATTTTACAAACTATGATTATTTGAGAAATCAATTTCGATAAATTAGGTCTCAAATTCTAGTGATGATCATTATCTCTCTCAGCCTGTAAGTATAAAATTATTCTTTATAAGTGAAGTCGACTCGGTCTTTAACTCCTTAAGATGAATATGCCTTCTATATAAATAACAATGTTCTAATTTATAACCTACAGTAAAGATCAAATAGAAGCTTTGTTAAAGGATTTTATTTTTCTTATTTTTAAAATAAAAAAAATTAATTTTATTTGATTACAAGTAAGGTCCAAACTGCTATCATTATTGTGCATTTTTCTGCTCTTACTGATTCTCTAATTCTCTAGGGGTTCTGTAAGTATGGTCTAACAAAACTATGAGCACACGGATTATGGGTTTCCTTCCATTTTGATGATCAATAATGTTGCAATTGATTATACCAAACAGTAATCAATCTGACTCAACTGAATCTACGAACTCCAGCTGTGGCTGTATTAATTCAAAGTTCTTCAATCCAGTGTTAGATAAGTATAATAAGATTTTGTAAGGTTTGGTGGTTTAACTAACAGCCACATATTCTCAGAGGCTTTAAAAAATAAATATGTATTTCTTACTTATGTTACTCTAAAGTCTTAAGTGCACTTTAGCTATATTGGGCTCTCTTGGCTTTGCTTATTTATTAGACTCTATGGGGCCTGTATATTCTAGGCTCAGCTAGATTTGGTTAAACATGGCTCCATAGGTCTTCTTGAAGCAGGAGCAGCAGACCTCTGGGACACCAAACTAGAAAGGAAGGGATTTTATTATTACGGCCTAGGAGCAAGGCTTTATGTTTGGTCCAAACAGCCAAGCTCCCCTAACAAAGAGAATTTCTGCCTTTATATAGGCTTACACTCTAGATATTACACGTGAAAGGATCTTAGGTTTACAGCTTTAGAAATCACATGTGAAAGGGTCTTGGATTTACAGCTTTAAAAAGCACTTATGAAAGGGTCTTGGGTTTACAGTTTTAGGAATTATATGTGAAAGGGTTCTGGTCTCTGGGTGGAGGAGTGGGGTGGGTGTTTGATCTTGTTTAAGTAAGAACAATGTCTTCCGGAGAGATTCCCCCATACCATCATACCACACCTGCTATCTTATAGGAAGGTGATTCAGGAGGCGCCACCAGTTGGCCAGCCTTTTATTCTATTGAAATGCAGTGTGGAGGTCAAGGGGGAGGTGATCCTAGATGCTTGGGTCTCCTTCCTCATTCTGATTTTAGAATCTACACTGAAGGAATGTAATCATTATCTAGGACATACTATTTTAATGATAAAGAGTCAGTGAAAAAGGGCCACAGCATGCAAATATTACGTTTAAAGCATCTGTTTATATGCAGAAAAATAACATGGCCAAGAACAAAGCCAACAAGGCAGAGAAAAATGACAAGAAAAGGGATGGAAAAAAATGCTAGTCAGTACATAGTTTAAACTGTCATTCATTCACTGGAATAAATAAATAATAAAATAACATTTTTTTTAATAGGGCAAATATGTAGGAGGAAATGTAAGAAGGAAAAGAAAGAGAAAAAGAAAAATAATAGCTGATGCCAGTTTTATGATGTAAATATGGTATCTTAAATTGGTCAACACAGAGAACACATGGACACGGGTAGGGGACAGGGGGAGGGAGAGCATCAGGACAAATACCTAATGCATGCGGGGCTTAAAACCTAGATGACGGGTTGATGGGTGCAGCAAACCACCCTGGCACATGTATACCTATGTAACAAACCTGTACGTTCTGCACATGTATCCCAGAACTTAAAGTATAATAAATAGAAAGAAGAAGAAGAAACACCCACCCAATAAAAAAGGTTTACCACTAGACCACTAGACTGCATGTGTTGCTTATGGGCAGACTGGATATAGAAAATATCACAACTATAGGTGTTGACTTTTTAGGAAAAATCAAGATTATTCTAAAGGAATTTATCTGTTAGCAGCTCTATATTTTTTTTTTTTTTTTTTTTTAATGCTAAGGAAACCAAACTCTAAGAAGCTAGAACATCAAGTATACGAAACTTTTTTTGGAATTTATAGTGGGAAAATGCTTGACTTGCTAAATAGAAAAACAAAATTAAGAGTGCTAGAAGATGCAAAACAGCGGGTCAAGTGATAAGATTATAAGAATGGGAGGTCAAATGTGTTGAAAGTGTACTTAATCTCATTGGCGTAGGCAATAGTTGCAGAACTTCTATTCAAACATCTGCAAATGTACATTGATCTTAGAACCACGTAGTATTTCAGATCATTGGTAGAAGGGAAAAAATGCTTGAAAATTGTATCTCATCAGTTTGACAATAAATGAAAAGAGGAGCTTATACTTTCAGTGTGAACAGGCAAACTAGGCTTGAAGGTGCTGAAGTTAATAAAAACATTTTAGTACTAATGTGCATCAAATCCCTAGGTAGAAATAAACCTCATACTCTTTTCTGAGCAAATTAACACACTGAGATGTTAAGAGATTATTTACAAATAAGATGGAATAGTTCATAATCTGAATTTAAAATCATAAAATGCATACCTATAATTTTTTATCATTTTAATTGTAAAGAACTAAATATGTAAACTAGTTGGTGTATAATGAATCGTAACAAAGTTCTGAAAAAAATAAACTTTGCTCAAAGAGTAGATTTTTTTTGACCTTTTCCTCTTTCACTATTTCCTTCTTATTTTAAAAATACAACTGTTAATCACATAACCATATATTGCAGTACACAGGCAGAGAAAGAGATATTAAATAAATTTCTACCCAATGAGATAATATCATTCTACTAAACAACTATCTATTTCTGGTTGCTCCCTCCTCTTACAAATAGTCTTCATATCAATTTTCTAGTTGTTTTGGTTTAGTATAAGACACAACAGGAAAAACATAACAAAAAGAAATATCTGTGCTTGAGTACACACAGAGGAAACTGGGACATCTGTAAAAGTGACTAATGCTAATAGTCTGGATGTATTCAACTTTGTCAACCAAAGCTAAGATAATTTCCTTTCCTGACTGTCTGAGAAGCCATAAGAACCGATCTAGATATGGTTCACACAGTCTGCCTAGCTTTTGAGAAATCCCGGAAATGACTTTCAGTAGAAAGCCCACCAGTCCCATTTACTCTGCATGAAAGAATAGTGAATGCCACTATACCTGCTGTGAGTGACTTTTTGCTCCTCATTTAATCACAGTAAGAATCATTTTCACACAGTAAGGAATGGGAGACTTTCAAACTAATAAAAGCATGGTTTCCAGAGAAATTTGCAAGAATGATGGTAATCACTAGTAGAAATTATCCAATAAAATAATAGTTAAGCTATAAGTTGAAATGACAGGACTAAGAACATTGGCCACAGAGTATGTTGGGCCTCTTCACTTGAGACATAAAAACAAAATCTAATGTTATAAAGCCAATTTGAATTGGAAATTTTCAATAAAAAGTGAGTAGTATTTTAAGAAACTTAAGATACATTAGCAAAGCAAACCACTAAATTATTTCAGTAATTACTCTTTGTGTTGACCAATTTAAGAGACTATATTTACATCATAAAACTGGCATCAGCTACAATTTTTCTTTTTCTCTTCCTTTTCCTTCTTGCATTTCCTCAATATTTGCTCTATTAAAAGTTTTGTTATTTTGTTATTTATTCCAGTGAATGAATTAATATGCATCAACGAAGAGTTTGTTGTAAATATACTGTAAGTTTCCCATTCGTGACACAAATAACTTACATTGGATGTAATTATGTTGATATTCAGTTGTCTAAGTATTGGGCAGCATAGATACAAGCAATGTGCTGATTTAACCATTCTCAAAAGAGATGGAATCTGATTTCCAAAGAAAATTATCTTTTTTGTTCTCGTGTATCTGTAACTCCATCCCTTTTATTAGTTTCTTTTTCACTTAAACTTTTTGAATAACTGTATGTTCACACACAGTTGCACAAAATAGAACAGAGACACCTGTACATACAATACAGAACAGTTTTGTTACTACAAGAATCCCTGATGTTGACCTCTTATATCCACACAATATTCTTCTCCTCAACCTACCTTAAAACCCAGCAACTTCTAATTAGTTTTCCATTTCTATAGCATTGTATTTTAAGATTGTTATATGGAGATGTCAGAGAAAATAGCAGAGTAAGGAAATCTGAAATTCTACTTTCCTTAAAAGCAACAAAGAAAACAAATTAGGCAATGTCAGAATCAACTTTTTGAAGAGTTATCCAAAAGCATTCAGCCGCACAAAAATTTGCAAGTAAAATGGCTCACAGTAAGAACAGTGAGCTTTGGAGCCTATTAACTTGCTCTAGCACCTTTTCTACAGTCTCCACCTCAGCAGTAGCTTTGAAGATAATAGCACATATTCTCAGTACTGGAGGGAGGAAAACAAATCTCATTCTCAAAAGTGATCATTATTTTATCAGTCTGATAGTTCCCTGAAAGAACACCTGAAAATACTTGTCTTATTTGGTCTCGCTCAGAACTTATGCAGTGCTAAATCATTATGTGGGGGTGTGTATTAAAACATTTAGAGGCAAATATTTTGATCACTGATGCCTGAGGCAATGTGTAACAGTTGTGAAAAACAAGAAACTACTCAAAAGAACATGGAAGAAAATGCTTAGAAATGAGATGTACATAAGGAATTTTAAAACCTCCTGAGAATCTAGAAGTGAAAGTCCATGCCTATGGCTGTGCATTTGCTCAGCACAGTTTTGAGATGTCTCGAAGCTCTCATTTCTGGCTGATTTTGAAGGTCTGCACAAGCAGGAAGTGACAGCTAAGGCAGAGTTGTAAACTGCCCAGCTGAGTGTTAAAGAAATGAACAAACTTGCTCACGAAAACTCTCCAGAAAGTTAGGGAGTTTTTGCTTTCATTTGTTTTAGGAACTATTTCTCCAGTCACTTGTTGACTAAAATGCTAATTAATCAAACACTTCGATGGCTAAATAAGATTACAGACTTTATTGATTCAGTTCAGAAAAGTTACTTTAGTAACAAACAGCTACTACAACAAATGAAAGTAAAAGCAAACTCTAGGAAGAAAGGAGAATCTTATTTGCAGGATAGTCTTATTATATGATCCAAAATTACTAGGATTCAAGGAATTACAAGGTATGCAAAGAAATAAGAATATGATACCATATAACATAAAAATCAGTCAATAAAAACTGTGCCGGGAGAAGACTAGATGTCAAGCATGCTGAGCAAAGAATTTTACAAATCTATTATAAATATGTTCAAAGAGCCAAAGGAAACCATATTCACAGAATTAAGAAAAAATGTAGGACCAATCCATCACAAAATGTAGAAAAAGATGAATTTAATATATAAATTATTTTTAAAAGCCAGATACAAATTCTGGAGTAGAAAAATACAACTGAACTGAAAAGTTTACTAGAATAAGCAGCACATTTACACAAGCAAAATAAATATTTAATGTATTCCAATACAGCAATTCAGATTATGCACTCTGTAGAACAGAAAGAAATGAAGAAAAGTGAACAGAGCCTACGGATCCTGTTGGACAGCATAAGGGTACCAACATATGCATAATGGGCAAACAGAAGAAATAAAAGGGCAGAAAATATTTAAAGGTAATGGCTGAAAATATTCACATTTGCTGAAAACCCTCACTTGGACATTTAAGAAAATAAAGAAACTCCTAGAAGGATAAACCAAAACAGATATACATTTTGACGCAACTTAATCTCACTGCCAACTATCAAAAACAAAGAAAGAATTTTGAAAACAAGAAGAGAGAATTGAATCATTATGTAGAAGGTATCTTCAATAGAATACATAGCTTATTTTTCATAAGAAACTGTGAAAGAGTAATTAAGACATTGTATAAACATGACATGAGGGTGTTTGTCAGTAGATGGCTATACCTATGAGAAATGATAAAGTTCTTCAGGCTGAAATGAGAAGACAGTCATTCAAATACTCATAAAAGATTTGAAAAAAAATACAGTAAATGTAAATATGAAAGTTATAAAAATAGATAATACAAATGTAGTTTTTGTTTATTATTCATTTTCTTCTGTCTTTTAAAGGACAGCCTTATGAAACATTTCTTAAATATCTCTGTTGATATTTATTTTTGTAATGTTTATACATGATACATAGTGTATAAAGATGTAACTTGCTTCATAAAACGTATAAATAGTCATATACCGACTATATTAGGAAACATATTTGAAATGCACAAATTTCTAAAAAGGCAAAAAAAAAACTATCAAAACTAATTAAAAAAGGAATAAATCAGAATAAATTGATAAAAACAAGATTAAATTATTAATAATGTTGGAAAAAAAACTTTCAACAAAATCCACTGTCAGATGGCACACTGCTATGAAGAAATACCCAAGACTGGATAATGTATAAAGCAAAGAGGTTTAATCAACTCACAGTTTCACATGGCTGAGGGATGCCTCAGTTTCACATGGTGGAAGGCACATCTACACAGGGCAGCAGGAGAGACAATGGAGTTGAGCAAAGGGGGAAGCCCCTTATAAAACCATCAGATCTCCTAAAAACTTACTATCCCAAGAATAACTTGTGGGAAACTGCCCCCATGATTTAATTACCTCCCACAAGGTCCCTCTCATGACATGTGGAGATTATGGGAACTGCAATTCAAGATGAGATTTGGGTGGGATACAGTAAAGCCATGTTATAGCATTACTAGTTATTCCTACTAAACATTTAATACATAATATTAAAACTTTATAAATTCTTCCCTTAAATTTTGTTTTTCTATGGTGGTGAATCAAAGGCAGAGTTAGCATGCCTTTCTCTCCTGGGAAGACAAAATAGTATTTAGAGATTCATACTGTGAACTTTTTTTAAAAGGCAGTGCAGGAAATTAACAGGAAAACTGAAAGGTTCGCAAAATCTTTGAAAGAAGTGGCAGATTGCAGCCTACATTGTGATCTAGGTAAATATGTAAAAGTATGAGAGGGGAGAGACTTCCTAGAGGCTATACACCTTCACTGGGGAACCTGAAAATCCAGGTCATGAGAGAAGGCCTTAACTCTACCCTGTACTGAACTGATTTAGGGAGTGGTGTGTTAGTTCGTTCTTACAAGGCCATAAATAACTACCTGAGACTGGGTAATTTATAAAGGAAAGAATTTTAATTGCCTCACAATTCCACTTGGCTGGGGAGGACTCAGGAAACTTATGATCATGGCAGAAGGTTAAGAGGAAGCAAGGCATGTCTTACATGGCAGCATTGGGAGGGTAGGGGGCTGTTAAACACTTTTAAATCATGAGATCTTATAGGACTCACTATCATGAGAACAGGATGGGAAAACCAATGCCATGATCCAATCACCTCCCAACAGGTCTCTCCCTTGACATGTGGGGATTACAACTCTAGATGAGATTTGGGCGGTGAAACATAGACAAAACATATCATTCTGTCACTGGTCTCTCACAAGTCTCATGTCCTTCTCACATTTCAAACACAATCATGCCTTCCCAATAGTTCCCCAGAATCTAAACTCATCCTAGCATTAACCCAAAAGTTCAAGTTCAAAGTCTCATCCCAGACAAGGAAAGTCCCTTCTGCCTATGAGCCTGTAAAACCAAAAACAAGTTAGGGCCAGGCACAGTGGGTCATGCCTGTAATCCTAGAACCTTGGGAGGCTGAGGTGGGTAGATTACTGGAGGTCAGGAGTTCAAGACCAGCCTGGCTAACATGGTGAAAAAGCGTCTCTACTAAAAATACAAAAATTTGCCAAGTGTGGTGGTGCATACCTGTAATCCCAGCTACTCGGATGGCTGAGGCAGGAGAATTGCTTGAACCCAGGATGCAGAGGCTGCAGTAAGCCAAGATCACACCACTTCCCTCCAGTCTGCGTGACAGAGCGCGACTGCATCTCAAAAAAAAAAAAAAAAAGCAAGTTAGAGTTAGGTACTTCCAAGATATAATGGAGGTACAGGCATTGGGTAAATATTCCTATTCCAAATGGGAGAAACTGGCCAAAACAAAGGGGCTGCAGGCCCCATACAAGTCCAATACCCAGCAGGGCAGTCATTAAATCTTAAATCTTTGAAATGATCTCCCTGACTCCATGTTTCACATTCAGTGCATGCTGATGCAAGGGGTGGGCTCCCAAGGCCTTTGGCCACTCTGCCCCTGTGGCTCTGAAGGGTGCCGTCCCCATGGCTGCTTTCATGGACTGATGTTGAATGCCTGTGGCTCCTCCAAGTGCATGGTGCAAGCTGGTGGTGAATCTACCATTCTGGGTTCTGGAGGATGGTGGCCCAATTCTTACAGCTTCACTAGGCAGGGACCCAGTGGGGACTCCATGTGGAGGCTAAAACCTCACTTTTCCCCTGCGCACTGCCCTTGTAAAGGTTCTTCATGAGGGCTCCACCCCACATGTCTAGCTATGCTGACAGCTGATCAGATTGTGCACACCCAGATTCAGAGTAGTTCTGCCTTCCCCAGACCACTGAGTCAAATGTTAATCACTTTTGGCACCACCCTCACAGACACACCCAGGATCAATACTTTGTATCCTTCAATCCAATCAAGTTAACACTCAGTATTAACCATCACACGGAGCCACGTGTTGTATGGCCTTTTGAGTCTGGCTTCTTTCACTTAGCATGGTGTTTCCAAGATTCAGCCAAGTTGTAGCATGTATACTCTATTTATTTGTTATGACTGAATATGTCTTTGTATAGATATACCTTTTGTATATCCAGTCATTAGTTGGTGAACATGTGGGTTGTTTCAATTTTTCTATTATAAACACTGCTGCTATGAATATTGATGTACAAGTCTCTCTGTGAGCATATTTTCATATATATTATACTAAGAGTACAATTGCTAGGTTATATGATAACATAATGTTTAACCACTTTGAGGAAGTCCCAAACTGTTTTATGTAGCAGCTGTACCATTTTACATTCCAGTTAGCAATGTATGAGTGTCCCAGGTTCTCCACATCCTTGCCAATACTTATTTTATTTTGTAAGTTATATCTAGCTAAGTTGGTATGAAGACTTACCTTATTGTTGTATTGATTTATACTTCCCTGATGACTAATGATGTGGTGCATTTTGTATGTGCTTATTGAGTTACTTCTATATTTTCCTTGGAGAAATAGTTATTCAACTCCCTTGCCCATTTTCAGTTGGGTTACATTTGTCTCTTTATAGTTCGTTTATTGGTTTTACCATGAAGGTTATTGAACCTTGGTGAATCTGACGATTATGTGTCTTGGGGTTGCTCTTCTTGAGGAGTAACTTTATGGTGTTCTCCGTATTTCCTGAATTTGAATGTTGGGCTGTCTCACTAGGTTAGCAAGCTATGCAAAATAAATGCATTTGACACTCCTGATTTATTGCTTGTGGAAGGTAAGGAGTTTAGTGACTCTATATATAATATCTTTGACCATATGTAGAAAACCAATGAATATAATGAAGCTGGTTGGTTGCCACTAAGTTCAGTGGACAATGTGAAGAAAGAAAATGATGAACTCAGGGATTCCGTCTCCCGGCGTTAGAAGCAAATGATGAGCCTGAATTCTGCTAAGATTGCCTTGAGTGAGAGTCTTGTTTTCTGTAGAGAAAGAGCTGAAATTGTGGAAAACCAGACACAAGGTCTTAGTATGTGAGTAGCTGACCTATAAGGAAAGGTGCATGCACAGCCTATCCAGGTGTCTACCGTTAAAGTGTGGCTATTGATTGGAAAAGAATGGGACCCTGCAACTTGAATGGGGACAGGTGGGAGGACCTCAGTGAAGCTGGGGACACAGAGTATGTAAACTCTGATAAACTTTTGCTAGAAGAAACAGCTTTCCCATCCTGAGTAGGGGCAACATCCCCTCCCCAACCCATGCTGCCATCAGCCTTACTACCTCTGTCTGAGGAGATAAACCCTGCACTGCCCGAGACAACAGGGATGACCTCCATTGAGGTACTTACCAGGCAAGATAATGTTGATACTCCTCAGGAGTCACCCCCAACAAGGCTGTTTGTTTCTAGGCCTATAACTAAAGTCCCAGCAGGCCCCTAGGGGTGAGGTTGAGAGTATGACCCATGAGGAGGTGTGCTGCACTAAAAAAGAACTGCTCAAGTTTTCTAATTTATATAAACAGCAACTGGGAGAACAGACATGGGAATGTATATTAAGGGTGTGGGATAATGGTGGAAAGAACATAAAGTTGGATCTGGCTGAATTCATTGATTTGGGCCCACTAAGTAGGGACTCTGCATTTAAGTTTTCAGCTCACAGAATTAAAAAATGTATTACTCTTATTATCTTTTTATTTATTTTCTTGGTTAGCTGAAATATGGATTAAAAGATGGCCCACTGTGAACAAGCTGGGAATGCCTGATCTCCCTTGGTTTAATGTAGAGGAAGGGATCCAAAGGCTTAGGGAGATTGGGATGGTGGAGTGAGTTAGTCACTTTAGACCTACTCATCCCAGCTGAGAGAGGGCAGAAAATATACCCTCGACCAATGTTTTGTGGAATAGATTTGTGAGGCCACACCTATGTCTTTGAAGAGCCCTATAATTGCTTTTCTCTGCATGTCAGATGTAACAATGGGAACTGCAGTCATTCAACTACAAAATTCAAATACAATGGGAATAATTGAATCCGGAGGTGGCAGAGGCAAAGTGGCAGCACTCAACCATCAGAGGCAAGGTGGGCATAGCTACTGTAAAAGACAGCAGAGGCAAAGCAGTAGTCAGAATAGTCTGACTCATGTAGAGCTCTGGCATTGGCTAATTAATCATCATGTTCTTGGAAGTGAAATTGATAGGAAGCCTACTGCATTGCGATTTAATTTATATAAGCAGAAAACTTCTAAGTTGAAAGGACAAAAGGCTAATTTGAATTATAAAAACAGAGAATCAAGACTTCTCAATCAATTTCCAGACTTGAGCCAGTTTACAGACCCAGAACCCCTTGAATGATAGAGTGGCCGGGTCCCCTGGATGCAGGAACCCACTATATTACCATCAATTTATGCAGCGAATCTTTCTCCCATCCTTCCACAAGGATATCTCTGGCCCTTTGCCAAGGTAACTATGCACTGGGGAAAGGTAAATGATCAGAGATTTCAGGGACTACTGGACACTGGCTCTGAGCTGACATTGACTATAGGGTATGCAAAACATCATTGTGATCCTCCAATTAAAGTAGGGTCTGATGTCCAGTGGGTCTCTGGACTCACCTGTTATCATTTCCCCAGTGCCAGAATGCATAATTGGCATAGACATAGTTAGCAGCTGACAGAACACCCACATTGGCTCTGTGACTGGTAGGGTGAGGGTGATTATGGTGGGAAAGGCCAAATGGAAGCCATTAGAGCTTACTCTACCTAGAAAAATAGTAAATCAAAAACAATGTTACATTTCTGGAGGGATTGCTATGATTAGTGCCACCATCAAGGACTTGAAAGATGCAGAGGTGGTGATTCCCACCACACTTCCACACAACCCTCCCTTTTGGCCTGTGCAGAAGACAGACAGATCTTGGAGAAAGACTGGATTATTGTAAGCTTAACCAAATGGTAACTCCAATTGCAGCTGCTGTACCAGATGTTGTTTCATTGCTTGAGCAAATTAACACATTTCCTGGTACCAAGTATGCAGCCATTGACTTGGCAAATGCCTTTTTCTCCATTCCTGTTTATAAGACTCACCAGAAGCAATTTACCTTCAGTTGACCAGGCCAGCAATATACCTTAACTGTTCTACGTCAAGGGTATATCAACTCTCTGGCTTTCTGTCATAATTTTTTTCAGGGAGAACTTGATAACTTTTTGCTTCCACAAGATAACACACTGGTCTATTACATTGATGACATTATGGTGATTGGATTCAGTGAGCAAGAAGTAGGAAACACACTGAACTTATTGGTGAGACATTTGTGTGCTAGATGATGGAAAATAAATCTGACCAAAATTCAGGGACCTTCTACCTCAATAAAATTTCTACGGATCCAAGGGTGTGGGGCCTGTCAAGATATTCCTTCTAAGGAGAAGGATAAGTCACTGCATTTGGCTCCTCCTACAACCCAGAAAGAGGCATAACACTTAGTGGGCCTATTTGGATTTTGGAGGCAACACATTCCTCATCTGAGTGTGTTACTCTGGCTCATTTCTTGAATGATCTGTAAGATGCCAGTTTTGAGTGGGGTCCAGAACAGGAGAAGGCTCTGCAACAGGTCCAGGCTGCTGTGCAAGCTGCTCTGCCACTTGGGCCATATGACCCTGCAGATCTCATGGTGCTTGAAGTGTCAGTGGCAGATAAGGATGCTGTTTAGAGCCTCTCATAGGCAGCCATAGGTGAATCACAGAGGAGGCCTATAGGCTATTAGAGCAAGGCCCTGCCATCTTCTGCAGATAAGTACTCTCCTTTTGTGAGACAGTTCTTGGCTTGTTACTGGGCTTTGGTGGAAACTGAATGTTTGACTATGGGTCATCAAGTCACCATACAACCTGAACTGCCTATCATGAGCTGGGTGATTTCTGACCCATCTAGCGATAGAGTGGGTCATGCACAGCAGCATTTCATCATCAAATGTAAGTGGTATATACTTGATCAGGATCGAGCAGGTCCTGAAGGCATAAATAACTTACATGTACATGATCTCCACTCCTGCCACCCTGCCTTCTCTCCCCCAGCCTGCACCAATGGCCTCATAGGGAGTTCCCTATGATCAGTTAACAGAGGAAGAAAACACAAGGTATGGTTACATATAGTTCTACATGATATTCAGGCACCACCTGAAAGTGGACAGTTGCAGAACTATAGCCCCTTTCTAGGACATCCCTGAAGGACAGAGGTGAAGGGAAGTCTTCCCTGTTGGCAGAACTTTGGGAAGGGCACTTGGTTGTACACTTTGCATGGAAGGATAAATGGCCAGATGTGTGATTATACACTGCTTCATAGACTGTAGCCAATGGTTTGGCTGGATTGTTAGAGGCTTGGAAGAAGCATGATTTGAAAATTGGTGACAAAGAAATTTGGGGAAGAGATATGTGGATGAACCTCTCTGAATGGTAAAAAAAAACTGTGAAGGTATTTGTATCCCATGTGAATGCTCACCAATGGGTGACCTCAGCAGAGGAGGATTCTATTAATCAAATGGATAAGATGACTTGTATGAAAACCACTCAGCCTCTTTCCCCAGCAACCCCTGTCATCGCCTAAAAGGCCCAGGAACAAGGTAACCATGGTGACAGAGATGAAGCTTATGCATGGGCTCAGCAACATGGACTTCCACTCACCAAGGCTGACCTGGTTATGGCCACTGCTGAGTGCCCAATTTGTCAGCAGCAGAGACCAACACTGAGCCCTCGATATGACACTATTCTTTCGGGTGATCACCCAGCTACCTGGTGGCAGGTTGATTATATTGGACCTCTTCCATCATGGAAAGGGTAGCAGTTTGTCCTCACTGGAATAGTCACTTACTCTGGACATGGGTTTGCCTATCGTGCATGCAATGCTTCTACCAAGACTACCATCCATGGACTTAGAATGTTTTAACCACCATTATGGTATTCCACACAGTGTTGCCTCTGACAAAGGCACTTACTTTATGGCTAAAGAATTGTGGCAGTGGGCTCATGTTCATGGAATTCACTGGTCTTACCATGTTCCCCATCATCTTGAAGCAGCTGGATTGATAGAACTGTGGATGGCCTTTTGAAGTCACAATTACAATGCCAACCAGGTGACAATACTTTGCAGAACTGGGGCAAAGTTCTCCAGAAGGCCATGTGTGCTCTGAATCAGTGTCTAATATATTGTACTGTTTCTCCCATAGCCAAGATTCATGAGTCTAGAAATCAAGGTGTGGAAGTAGCAGTGGCACCATTCACCATCACCCTTAGTGAACCACTAGCAAAATTTTTGCTTCCTGTTCCCATGACTTTACATTCTAGTGGCCTAGAGGCCTTAGTTCCAGAGAGAGGAATGCTGCCACCAGAAGACACAATAACAATTACATTAAACTGGAAGATTGCCACCTGGACACTTTGGGCTCCTCCTACCTTTAAGTCAAGAGGCTAAAAGAAGGGAGTTACAGTGTTGGCTGTGGTGATTTTCCAAGACTATCAAGATGAAATCAGTTTACTACTCCACAACGGAAGTAAGGAAGAGTAAGCATGAAATACAGGAGATCCATTAGGGCGTCTCTTAGTATTACCATGCCCTGTGATTAAGGTCAATGGGAAACTACAACAGCCGAATCCAGGCAGGACTAAAATGGCTCAGATCCTTCAGGAATGAAGGCTTGGGTCACTCCACCAGGAAAACAACAACAACAACAACAAAAAACACAACCTGTTGAGGTTCTTGCTGAAGGCAAAGGGAATACAGAATGGGTAGCAGAAGAAGGTACTCATCAATACCAACTACAGCTGTGTGACCAACTGCAAAAACAAGAACTGTAATTATCATGAGTGTTTCCTCCTTCTTTTGTTAAAAATATGTTTGTGCATGCATACACTTGTGCTAAGAAAATATATACATTTTATTTTCCTTCTCCTTTATCATGTGACATAAGATATATTTACTTCACATCATTTAAGTATTGTTAACTTTATACAACAGTATTGAGTTGGGGATTGGTGTGTGTCTTGTTATAAGAATGATAGTTGTATTAAGTTAGGTGTAATTATGATCTTATTATTGTCTTTATTTGAAGATTTTGTATGATCTTAGGAGATGTGGATGGGTTCAAGTTGAAAAGGGGTGGACTTGTGATGGTTAATGCAAAGTGTCAACTTGATTCAACTGGAGGATGTAAAGTATTGATCCTGGTTATGTCTGTGAGGGTGTTGCCAAAAGAAATTAATATTTGAGTCAGTGGGCTGGGAAAAGCAGACCCACCCTTAATCTGAGTAAGCACAATCTACTCAGCTGGCAGCTTGACTAGAATATAAGCAGGCAGAAAAATGTGAAAAGAGAGGCTGGCCTAGCCTCCCAGCCTACATTTTTCTCCTGTGCTAATGCTTCCTGCCCTTGAACACTGGACTCCAAGTTCTTCAGTATTGGAACTCGGGCTGGCTCTTCTTGCTCCTCAGTCTGCAAATGGCCTATTGTGGGACCTTTTGATCATGTGAGTTAATACTTAATAAGCTCCATATATATATATAATATATATATACATTATATATATTATATATGTTATATATAATATATTATATATTATATATGTTATATATAATATATTATATTATATATGTTATATATAATATATTATATTATATATGTTATATATAATATATTATATATTATATATGTTATATATAATATATTATATATTATATATGTTATATATAATATATTATATATATTATATATGTATGTATTCCATTAGTTCTGTCCCTTTAGAGAACCTTGACTAATATAGAGACAAAAAGCAGAAGCTCTCTATTTTTGTTCATACAACATTTAGAATCGCTTAGTATTCTTGTTGGATTGATCCTTTTATTTTTCTGTAATCACCTTCTTGGTTCTTATTTTATATTTATGTCTAAGATCTACTTTACCTGATAATAAAATAGTCACTTCTGCTTTTACATTAATGTCAGCGTAATCATCTTTTCTTCTATCCTTTTATTTGCAATTACCTTACAATTGTATTTGGAGTGATTATCTTGTAAATAGCACTCAGTTGAGTCATAGTTTTTTTTTTTTATTCACTCTGCTTATACTTTAATTGGTGTATTTAGACCATTTACATTTAGAGTAATTACAGAAATGCAATTGGTGGAAGGTTGGGAGTCTCCCGAACCAGTTAACCAACTGCCACTGGGTTGAGGGAGGGGAGATGCTGAGTTTGGATATTTCTCTGCCATCAGGTGTAAAATAGAGAGAAACCTGTCATGGATCACCTTCTGCTGGTGGAGGGGTGAGAGGCCTGCAAGTACTCTCTGGTGGTGTAGTAGACACAAACCTGCTGATACCAGGTGTGGAGTAGGGTATGGCTTGACTAGCCCAGTTTCTGCTGCTGCTGCTCTTCTGGGTTGATTGGTTCACTGCTGCTACTGCGTATGTCTCTCCATTAAATCTCTGCTAAGCTTCCCCTTGATGAGTTATTTGACCAGACAGAAGAGGCTTTTGTTGTTTGTTCATTTGTTTTGAAATTCCAAGGTGAAAAATAAGTTAACCCACTTAGAAAAAGTTGTAGAGCTTTAGAATTTAAAATAAAATATGCCAAGATTTACATTCAGGTATTAGAAGTTGTTAACCATAGACAATGTTGTTTTGTGTCAGGAGCTATTTACTATATACTCAGCACTGTGCCAGGCATTACAGATATACTAAAGTAGTATACCTTTTTATACATCCATAATTGTACTTTTTACATTAACTTATTTACTTTAATTATTTTTCAAATTTGTAACACAATGTGTTAATTGGTTTGTTTTTATTACATTCCATTTATCTAAGAAACTTATTGTGTTTATGGGACAAAGAATAAAATAGCAATACAACTATATATCTTTATGTATATCTATATGTGTATAGATATATGTATGCATATATGTATATCTCTATCATACATTTGTGTTTATGGTATTATATATATATGATAAATTACTACATAGTTATATAAATATATGAATTCCCATATGTCTAATATTTTTATTAAATTAGAATCAGAAAAAATTAAGAAGAAAAGGAAAAATAAATTTTAAAAAATAATTATTTCTTCCCTTAAATCTGAAATATCTGTTTAGGGAAATGTATCTATTACAGATAAACAGAGACTGTTTCATTCTAGTATATAAGCACATACTAATGATGTAGTTACTTGTATTGGATACAGAGTGGTGTATATCTTAAGAGTCTAAACAAGCTTTGATCAGAGTAATTTAGTACTTGTTTTAGACTCTTACATATTTCAGTGTTCATATTCTGCCTTTGAATAAGAATTCATTTATCCTACTTAAGTGAGGAGTGAACCTCATAATCACTCTCTGCTGGAGAAAGCATGCATTTGTTTATTTTAACCATACAAGTAATAACTTTGAAAATCTAAGATCTAAGTTAAATGCTTTTGACTCAGTGCTGGGACTCTATCCGAATGAATATCAACCTTGTTAAATCTTCTTGCTGTGTATATTAGAAAGTGAAAGTTTAAAATCATTTTTATTTTGGAACTAAAGTCGAGAGTAATTTTTGTGCTATTGATTTGAAATGACAATTTTATTCAATTAGTAGTTTTACATTAATGCATTTCTGTATAGACAAGAATTTGCCTTAATAAAATATGAAATGTTTTCAGCTTTTAAGAAAGAATATCAGCATTGATTTAGTATTCTTTAAATATTAGTCATCACTTTTCAGAAAAAAAATTAAAAATTATCTTTTAATGTATACTTTTTGGCTAATCTTAGAAATATGAGTGTATTAATGCATTTGATTATAAGCCTTATAGGTAAGGAATATATAATAATATATCTTCTATATGGGTAAATTTCCATATATATTTATATTCTTTTTCATGGCTAGCACACCCATTCTGGAATATTTAAAAATAATCTTAAGAAGAATATTCTCCCATAACCTCTGACTAAACTTTAAGAGAAGATGACATTCTCACATTAGAAAGAAAATTGGACATTACCTTAAATTCTAAATTTAGTGACTTACTAGAAATTTATAAGATTTTGCCAAAATATTTCCCAAAGTGATGTACCATTTTATATTTTCTAATATTGTAACAATTTGCATTATATTACACCCACTACATCACATTTACAGTCAAATCACCTTGGCCTGGAGTTTTCTTTGTGATAAAATTTTTCAGAATTGAATTAATTTATTGTATTAGATAAAAGGTTACTTAGATTTTCTGCTTCATATTGAGTCAATTTTGGAAGTTTTATTTTCACAATTAATGAGAATTCTATTTCTCCACATCCTAGAAAATATTTTGCATTGTCAAGTTATTTATTTTAGCCATTCTAATGGGTATTATGTATTTTTGTTTTCCAATGTCTAAAGATGTTGAAAATTGTTCACATGAATATTGGACATTTCTATATCTTTGTTTGTGAAGTATCTTTTCAAATATTTTGACATTTAAAAACATTAGGTTTTTTAGTGTATTGAAGTGTTGGACCTTTGTATAAGTTGTATATAAAATTAATTTTTCAGGAATGAGCTTGATGCATATTTTTACCTAGTTTCTGCCATCTTTTTAATTACTTAATGGTGTCTTCTATAAAGCAGTAAGTTTTAATATTGATGAAGTCTAATTTGTCTTTTTTCCACCTTTAATAATCATTGTCTCCTTTCTGAAAAGCAGTGCTGCACTAAAGATGCAAGTATTTTCACCTGTTTTATTTAATAAATATTATAATTTTACATTTTACTTTTACTTCTGTGATTCATTTTGAATCAATATTTGTATATAATGTGAGGTCAGAATAAATTTGTCTCATTTTTTTCTTATTAACATTTATTGCTCCATAACAGTTTGTTGAAAACACTTTATGCTCTTCATTGAATCACCAGGGCATTGTGATTAGAAATCAGTTAACTGTGTATGTATGAGTTTACTTCTGGACTCTCCATTCTTCAATAGCACACAGTCTTGATTGCTATAAGTTCAAAGTGAATCTTGAAATCCCATGCATCATATATTAATCTTTAATTTCAAGTATTCCTTCTATTCTACCTTTTTAAACTTTTCTATAAAATTTGGAATTGCTGTATAAATTATGTATAGAATTAGTCTGCAGAATTTTACTCAAAATTCATTAAACAAGTCAATTTGAGAAAAAATAATAATCAATATTGAATCTTTCAACTGATAATGATGGTTTAAATTTCTATTTTTTTGGTTTAAAATTGATTTCACCAGTGTTTTATGGTTTTGATGTAGAAATCTTGACATATTTTAAAATATAGAAGTCTAGACACATATTAAAAATATTCTCTTAAATGTGCTATTGTACCTTTAATGTAATTGTATATAATTTAAGTTTTCAGGTTTGTTCTTAGCATATAGAAATGAAATTGATATTGGCCTTTTATCCCATGTCTTGCTAAATTTACTAACTAGTACTTGTAGATTCTTGTAGTTATAGCAAGGGGCTATTTCCCCTTCGCTCCTCATTTCTATCCCCTTCCACCATGTGAAGAAGGTCCTTGCTCTCCCTTTGCCTTCCACCAAGTTTTCTGAGGCCTCCCCAGCCATGTGGAACTGTGAGTCAATTAAACGTCTTTCCTTTATACAATATCCAGTCTTGGGTATTTCTTTACAGGAGTGTGAGAAGGAGCTAATACACATGGGTTATTTAGAATCATGTTGTCTAATGTCCAAATATTTTTTTCTTATTGATTTCTAATTAAATTCCTTTATGGTCAGAGAACATTTGGTCTATAATTTTAATCCTTTTATAGTCATTAAGACTAGATTTATGGTCTAATATATGGTTTACCTTGCTCAATGTTCCAAATGCACGTGAAAGAATAAATGTTTCTGTTACATGGAATGTTCTATACAGGTAAATTAGGTTATATTGTGTGATAATGTTTAATTATTCTCTGTTCTAATCGATTTTCTATGAAGTTTTCAATTATTTGAGGACAATGTTGATGTCTCTAAATATAAATGTGGATTTCTCTGTTTCTTTCAGTTCTATCAACTTATGCTATTAATTTTTAGACTATATTATTAAGTATAGCCTGTAATTAATAATAATTTCATTTTAAGGGCAGAATTTATGATTTTTTATTATTATGAAATATCCCTTTTTATGCCTATTAATATATTTTATTTCATAAAACACTAACATGTGCATATGTCATATACTTATCATTTATTTGCAATGAGAACAGCTAATATCTACTCTTTCAGCAATTTTCAAATATGCAATATATTGTTATTAACTGTAGTCACCACAATGTACTGTAGATATCTTGAGCTTATTATTCTTTCCTAATTGAAGTTTATTGTCCTTGGACTACCATTTCCCCAATACTTTTACCTTACACTTTCTGGTAACCACCATTTTACTCTTTATTTTTATGAGTTCTACATTTTTAAACTTGACATATAAGTGAGGTCATGTGGTATTTTTCTTTATGTGCCTGGATTATTTTATTTAACATGTCATTTAGATCTATCAATGTTTTTGCAAATGACAGAATTTTCTTATTTTATAAGGTAAAATAGTATTTCATTGTGTATGTATACATTTTCTTTATTTAGTCATCCATGGATGGGCACTTAAATTGATTCCACATCTTGGTTATTGTTAAGTCCTGCTGTAGTGAACATGGGAGTGCAGATATCTCTTTGAGATACTCATTTAATATCCTTTGAATATATACCCACTGGTTACATTGCTGGATCCTATTGTACTTATATTTATAATTTTTTGAGGAACCTCTATACTATTTTCTGTAATTGCTATACTAATTTGCATTCTCACCAACTGTGCGCAAAGTTTCTCTTTTCTTCTCATTTTCACCAGCACTTGCCTTTTTTTGATAATTGCTATTCTAACATGTGTAAGGCAATAGCTTATTATGTTTTTTGCATTTATCTGATTATTAATGATGTTGAACATTTTTTAATATACCTATTGCCCATTTGTATGTCTTCTAATAAATGTATATTCATGTGCTTTGCCCTTTTTAAACCAGGTTATTTGTTTTCTTACTATTAAGTTAGCTGAGTTCCTTATATATTTTAGATATAAGCCTTTATCAGATATATTCCTTGCAAATATATTATCTTATTACATAGATTATCTCTTCAGTCTGTTGATTGTTTCTTTGGCTATGCAAAAGCTTTTTAGTTTGACATAATCTCATTCATCTATTTTTGTTGTGTTGCCTGAGCTTTTATGTTGGAATTCACTCAGGGTGGTCAGCAAAATATTGGGGAAAGTTATAGATTATAGTCTCAAACCTTTTGGAAAGCTGAAAAGTTTTATTGGGGCAGGCCAAATATGACTGCTCCATTACATTAGCATAGGAAAGAGATAGAGACAATAAAGGCTTCCCCAGTTAAGTCTGTTCACCCCACATCCCTTTGTCTCTATTCTGTTTACTCATGGAAACTTTGTGCTGCATGGCTCTCTCAGGGGGAGATCAAAAGGGAATTACCCATTAATAGTGTTTACTCTGGGTCCGGAACCTAAAGTTTTTATTATTCATAAAACCACTCTTTAAACCATATTAATTTTCTACAAGAATGTTGACTTAAAACCTCTGTTGTGAAATCTTTACTGAATAAATGTGTTGATGTACAGGGGGTCTTGGTCGATTGGCTGCAGTTGCCCTCTGGAAGCAGCTGATGACCATCCCTAGCCCACTTGAATCACTGAACTAGGTGTGAAAGTTCATTTATTCATCCATCTACAGGACAGACCTCCACAGGTGGTGATTGACATCTCACGTGGGTGACCCTGACGTGATCGAGGTCACAGATGGTGCCCCTCTGGGTCTATATCTAAGAAAATCCTTGCCAAGATCAATGTAATGAAGCTTTCCACTTAACGTTTTCTTCTCATACTTGTATAGTTTCAGGTTCTTCATATAAGTATTTAATGCATTTTGAGTTGATTTTTGTAGATGATATGAGAAAAGGGTCAAATTTCATTCTTCTGCCTGTGGACATACAGTTGCCCAAACAGCATGCATTGAAGAGATTGTTCTATCCCTATTATATGATCTGTGCACCCTTGCCTAAATTCAGTTGACTGTAAAAGCATGGATTGATTTCAGGGTTATGTGAGTGATTTTAGCATTTCATTTAATCTCTTCTTTTGGCATATTCATTTTATATAATTGTTTATTTATTTAAGATTTTACAACAATTTTCTTTAGTTTAACTTGTAGTATACCAAAACTTTCATCATGCAATTTTTTTCATTTTACTTCTCCATATATTGTAAACAGTTATTATTACTACTTATTTTTATTTTGAGATTACAACTGCATGTATATTGTGATGATTGCTTTATATTATCTCAAAATTTACTGAGGATTTGCTAATATATTTTTATTTTTTTCTCTTTGTGCTTCAGTGTGGATAGTTTCTATTGAATTATGTGAAATTTACTAATCTTTTCTTCTGCAATTTGTATACTACTGTTGCCTTTGAAGTCAAGTGATTATTTCAGTTTGTATTTTTCAGCTCTAGTATTTATACCTTTTGTATACATATGGCTTTAATTGCTGGATATGTCGTGCTACTTGATTACATTTTTAGAAGTTTGTAGTGAAAACCTAATAATTTTGCATGTTTGTGGTATTTAAATATATACATATAATATGTAACTATCAAGTCAGGGTAATTAACGTGTTCAGCACATCAAACATTTATTATTTCCCTGTGTTGGAAACATTCAAAATTATTGATTTTAGCTATTTGAAATATACCATGAATCATTACTTAGTTACTGTATAGTACTATAGAAAACTAGAACTTATTCTTCCTGTCTAGCTGTAATTTTGTTTTCTCTAATCAACCTCTTTCTAACCACTCTACTTTCTACACTTCCCAGATTGTAGTAACAATTACATTATTCCCTACTTCTGTGAGATACAATTTTACCTTCTATACATGAGTGAGAATATGTGGTATTTTTCTTTTTAAAAATTTTATTTTAATTGTTCTTATTTTTATGGATACATAAAAGCGTATATCTTTATGGGGTACGTGAGATATTTTAATATGGGGAAACAATGCATAATAATCACTTCAGGGTAAACAGAGTATCCATTACCTCAAGCATTCAAAATTTCTTTGTGTTACAATCATTTCCATTATACTATTTTAGTTTTTTTATGTAGAATAAACTATTGTTGACTGTAGTCACCCCGTTGCAAGTTAAAATGTTAGATCTTATTTATTCAATCTAATTACATTTTTGTGCCCATTAATCATTCACAGGTTTCCTTCCCTCTCCCCACTACTCTTCCTAGCCTCTAGTAATCATCATTCTACTCTCTATCTCCATTATTCAATTGTATTAAATTTTGGCTTCTACAAATAAGTAAGAGCATGCAGTTTTTATTTTTGTGCCTAGATTATTTAACTTAACATGATATCCTCCAATTCCTATTTTGTTGCAAAGGATAGGATCTCACTTATTTTATGACTTAATAGTATTCCATTGTGTACACATACCACATTTTCTTTATCCATTTGTCTTTTGATGGATGCTTAGGATGTTTCCCAGTGGTGGCTATTGTAAATAGTGCTGCAATAAACATGAGAGTGCAGGTATCACTTTTATATACTGATTTCCTTGCTTTGGGGGATACACAGTACCATGTTGTTTTGGTTACTTTGGCTCTGTGGTATAATTTGAAGTCAGGTATTGTGATTCCTGAGTTTTGTTCCTTTGGTTCAGGATAGCTATGGCTATTCTGGGTTGTGTTTTCATATAAGTTCTAGGATTGTTTTTATTTTCTATTTCTGTGAAGAATGTCATTTGTATTTTGATAGGGATTGCATTGAATCCGTAGATTGCTTTGAGCAGTGTGGACATTTCAACAATACTGCTTCTTGCAATCCATGAACATGAAATATCTTTTTACATTTCAGCATCTTCCTCAACTTCCTTCATCAGTGTTTCTTAGTTTTCTTTGTAGAGCACTTTCACTTCTTTGGTTAAATTTACTTCTAGGAATTTTATTTTGTTTGTAGCTATTATAATTGGGGTTACTTTCTTGATTTGTTTTTCAGATTGTTCACTGTTAGCATATAGAAATGCTACTACATTTTGTATGTTGATTTTGTGTCTTACAACTTCACTGAATATATCAGTTATAATAGTTTTTGGATGGAGTCTTTACGTTTTTCCAAATGTAAGATCACATCATAAGCCAAAAGAATAATTTAACTTCCTTCCTTACAATTTGGTTGCACGTTATCTGTTTGTCTTGTCTGACTGCTCTAGCTAAGAATTCTAGTACTATGTTGAATAACAATGGTGAAAGTGAACATGCTTGTCTTACTCTAGATCTTAGTGGAAAAAGATTTAGTTTCCCATACATTCAGAATAATTCTAGCTGAGAGTATCTCATATATAGCTTTTTTTTTTTTAATGTCTGGGTATGTTTATTCTATACTCAGTTTTTTAGGGTTTTTATCATGATGGGATGATGAATTTCAACAAATGCTTTTTCAACGCCAATTGACATAATCATATGATTTTTGTCTCTCATTCCGTTGATATGATGTATCACATCAATTGATTTGTATATGTTAAAACATCTTTGCATCAGGAGGATGAATCAATAAATCCCGGTTGATCATGTTAAATGAGCTTCTTAATGTGTTGCTGAATTTGGTTTTCTGGTATTTTGTTAAAAATATATGCATAATTTCTCACTCATAAGTGGAAGCTGAACAATGAGAACACATGGACACAGGGAGGGAAACATCACACACTGGGGCCTGTCAAGGGGTGAGGGATAAGGCAAATATCAAATGCATACAGGGATTAAAACCTAGATGAGAGGTTGACGGGTGCAGCAAACCACCATGGCACATGTATACCTATGTAACAAACTTGCACGTTCTGCACATGTATCCCAGAATTTAAAGTAAAATTTAAAAATATATATATGCATCATTGTTCACAGTTATATTAGCCTATAGTTTTCTTTTTTTGATGTGTCTTTGTCTCATTTTGGTATCCAGTTAATATTTTGTAGAATGTATTTGTTAGTATTTATTTTTTTGGAATGGTTTGAGAAGGATTGGTATTTCTTTAAATGTATGGTAGAATTTAGCAGTGAGTCCATTGGTTCCCATGGTTTTCTTTGCTGGCAAATTTTATATTATGCGTTCAATCTCATTACTTGCCATTAGTCTATTCAGGTTTTGGATTTCTTCATGGAATTATCCATTTCTTCTAGGATTTTCAATTTATTGGCATATAGTAGTTGCTCCTATTAGTCTTTGCTGATATTTTGAATTTCTGTCGTATTACTTGTAATGCCTTCCTTTTCTCACTGATGTTATTTTATTTCTGACTTCTCTCTTTTTTTCCAAGTTAGTCAGGCTAATAAATTGTAGATTATGTATATCTTGTCAAAAAACACCTTTAACATTTTTCAGATTTTGTATTTTTTATTTAAATTTCATTTATTTCTACTCAGCTTTATTTTTCTTCTAGGAAATTTGGTTTTTAAATCTTGCTTTTTTAGTTCTTTAAGATACATCATTTGGTTATGTCTCTGATTTTTCTACGTTTTCGATATAGGCACTTGTAGTTACAAAATTCCCTCGTAGTACTCCTTTTGTTGTATCTCATAAGTTTGGATATCTTGTATTTCCATTTTCATTTGTTCCATCATCATTTTGGTTCACACTTTTCCACATCTTTCTGTCTTCTGAGCCTTCTCAATCTCTAGGAAATTCCAAACTTTCACACATTTTCCTGTCTTCTTTGAAGCCCTGAAAACTGTTCAAACCTCTGCCTTTTACCCAGTTCCAAAGTTGCTTAGGCATTTTTGGGTATCTTTACAGCAGCACCCCACTCTACCATTACCAATTTACTGTATTAGTCTATCCTCACAACGCTAATAAAGACATACCTGAAACTGGGTAATTTATAAAGGGAAGAAGTTTAATTGTCTCAGTTACATATGGCTGGGGAGGCCTTGCAATTATGGCAGAAAAGCAGAGAATGTCTTACATGGCAGCAGTCAAGAGAGCTTATGCAGAACTCTGCTTTATAAAATCATCAGCTCTTGTGAGATTTATTCACTATCATGAGAAGAGCAGAGGAAAGACACTAAAATTTAACTAGATTTATTTCCCATCCTCTGGCACACAAATGGCTCACCGGTAAATCCAGTATGACTGTTATTTCATGCTCACTGAGTCAATTCAGCATAATGTCATCAATGTAACAGACCAGTGTGATATCTTGTGGAAGGGGAAAATAATCAAGATCTCTACAAACAATATTATGACACAAAACTGGAGAGTTGATGTACTCCTGAGGTCAGAAAGAGAAGGTACATTGCTGGCCTTGACAGCTGAAGTCAAGTTGCTTCTGGTGGGCCTTATAGACAGGAATGGAGAAAAAGGCATTTGCCAAATCAATGGCTGCATACCAGGTACCAGGAGATGTGTGAATTTGCTCAAGCAATACAACCAAATCTGGTACAGCAGCTGCAATTGGAGTCACCACTTGGTTACGCTTACAGTAATCCACTGTCATTCTCCAAAATCCGTCAGTCTTCTGCACAGACCAAACAGGAGAGTTGAATGGAGTTGTGATGGGAATCACCACCCCTGCATCTTTCAAGTCCCTAATGGTGGTATTAATATCTGTAATCACTCCAGGGATGTGATGTTGTTTTTGATAAACTAGTTTTCTGGGTAGAGGCAGCTCTAATGGCTTCCATTTGGCCATTCCCACCATTAGAGCCCTCACCCTACAGGTCAAGGAGCCAATGTAGGGATTCTGATAACTGCTAAGTATGCCTTTTCCCGTTATGCATTCTGGCAATGGGCAATTGACCATAGCATGAATCTGGGGACCCACTGGATCCACTGTAAGTTGGAACTGACCTAAAAAGTCTATTAATTATCTCACATCCACAAGCCCCTACTCTAACTGGATGACCACAGTGACATTTTGGGTCTCCTGTAATCAATGTCAGCTCAGAACCAGTGTCCAGCAGTCTCAAAAAAATCTGATTATTCCCCTTTCTACAGTGCACAGTTACCCTGGTAAAACCCTGGAGGTCTCCTTGGGGAAGGAAGAAAGAAAGATTAGCAGTATAAATTGTAGGTAGTATAGTGAGGTCCTTCCTCAAGGGATCTAGCACCCCCTTCATTAAAGGGGTTCTGAGTTTGTGAACTCACTCAAATCTAGAAATTGATTGAAGAGCAGTAATTCTCTGTTTTTATAATTGAAATTAGTATTTTTGTCACTTGACCTGAAAGTTTTCTGCTTATACAATTTAAGTAAGAATGTAGTAGGATTCCTATCAATTTCACTTCTAGGAACACCATGATTAATTAGTCAATGCCGGAACTCTACACAAGTCAACTATTCTGATAGCTGCTTTGTCTCTATTGTCCATTATGGTAGCTGTTTCTACCTTGCCTTTGATGATTGAGTGATGCCACTTGGCCCCTGTCACCTTGTGTACTAGTCGGTTTTCATGCTGCTGATATAGACATACCTGATACAGGGTAATTTATACAGGAAAAACGTCCCACAGTTCCACATGGCTAAGGAGGCCTCCCAATCATGGCAGAAGGCAAGGAGGAGCAAGTCACATCTTATGTGAATGGCAGCAGGCAAAGAGACAGCATGTGAAGAGAAACTCCCATTTTTAAAACCATGAGCTCTCATGAGACCCATTCACTATCACAAGAACAGCACAGGAAGGACCCACCCCCATGATTCAATCACCTCCGACTGGGTCTCTCCCACAACACATGGGAAACATGGGAGTTATAAGATGAGATTTGGGTGGGGACACAGTGCCAAACCACATCACCTTGGGATTCAATTAGTCCCATCACATTTAAGTTTTCAAATTCAGTGACTGGTTTCCACGGTAAGATGTGACATACAGAGAAAAGAAACCACAGAAGGCATCAAGGATGCAGGTGTTCCCTTCACAAATCTATTTTGCAAGATACTGGTTAAGAGTATGTCTCCTGGGCCCTCCCGGTTGGGATGGGTAGGTCTAAAGAGACAAATCCACTCTAGTATTCAAATCTCCCTAAGTCTTTGGATCCCTTCCTCTACATTAAACCAAGAGTGATCAGGATCTTTAGCTCACTGACAGTGAGACATCTTTTGATCCATGTTTTAGCTTACCAAGAGAATGAACTATTAGAACCTTTTTTTAACTCCTCCAGCTGTACCATTAAATAAAGAATCTCTGCTTAGTGGGCCCATATCAATAAATTCAACCTGATTCCACTTTATGTTTCTTTCTACCATTATCTCACACCCTTACTATCCATTCCCATACCTATTCTCTAGGTTTCTGCTTATATAAATATGAAAAGTAGTTCTTCTGGAGTGTAGCACACCTTCTCATTGGTCACATTGTGAACCTCACTTCTAGTGGCCTGCCAGGACTTGAATCTTATTAAAGATCTAGAATCAAAGAGGGGTCGGGTTGGGTCCTGAAGAGAATCATCCTAGTTTTGCCTTGCAACTGCCTCAGAGGAGGTCATCACTGCTGCCTCTGGCAGTGTATGGTTAATCTCCTCAGACAAAGGTAAAAAGGCTGATGGCAGCCTGAGTGAGGGAGGGAATGTTGCCACCACTTGAGTGGGGGGAGGCCTTTTCCTCTGGCAGAAAAGAAGACTTACCAGAATTTAGGAGCTCAGTGCCCCGGCTTCATCAGAGTCCTCACACATGTCCCCATCCCAAGTTACAGGGTCTAATTCTTTTTCAATCAATGCCCTCAGTTTAACAATAGACACCTGGTGAGGCTGAGCATGCACTGTTCATTGCACATCAGCAACTCACGTTTTAAGAGCTTGTGTCTGATTTTCTGCAATTTTAGCCCTTTGTCTACAGAAGATAAGACTCTGACCCAGGGAAATCTTAGAAGATTTGAAGCTAAGTTTGTGCTTCTGGAACCAGGAGATAGAATCCCTGAGCTCATCCTTTTCCTTCATCACTTTATCCAGTGAATTTAGGAGCAACCAACCAACTTCATTATATTTCTTGGTTCTCCACAAATGCTCAAAGGTATTATATTGAGTCACTAATCTCCTTGCCTCTCACAATCAATGAATCAGGAGTATCAAATGCATTTATTTTATATAACTCTCTAAATATTTCATGCCAAGGACTATCAGTCCTTAGTATTAGAAGTAGAGTCCTTAGCATTTTGGAGTGTAATAAAATTAAACAGCCAAAACCAATTACCAGAAACCCCAAAACCAATTAAAGAAATCCATCCTTAAAATTATGTTTCTTTACAACCACTCCTAGTAGCAAAATCTTTATTAGTCAGAGTTCTCCAGAGTGACAAAACTAATAGAATGTGTGTATATGAAAGAGAGTTTATATGAAAGAGGTGGGATCCCACACTCCTAATGAATATTTAAATCTTACAGTTTTTTTGAGAATTATCATGGAAATCTGCATCATGAGCCTTTAAATATTCACTTTTGGAACCACTAGTCCTATTCTGATTGTTTTCAAAAACAGGAAAATACTTTCTTTACAAGCATAGCCATTATCATGTTGTTTACAATTGTTCAAAAATAACTTGAAAAATATGTACGATATAATAGCGAAAACAAAATAATATTTTCACTATCATTAGAAAAATATAAAATGTTTACAATTTTAAAAGTGGATAAGTCAAAATCAGAATTTACAGAAATCTAACCAATTAATTATATTTAACCAAAATAAAATTATAATTAAAATGCAAATGGAATGCAAATCCTTCATTTTCATTTTTAAGTAATGAAAAATCAAAATATTAAACAGTTTTAACTATAAGCAGCAGGAAGTATCAAAAGGCTCTGAGTTATTAAAAGGTCATGATTTAAAAGCTAACATAAAGATGTAATATAATAAAATACATGGACAATTTCAGTCAACAATGCCAACTTCTTCTGGACAGATTTATCTTTATTTTAGGATATTTCTAATATGAGTTTGAAGTTTAAGCAAAGTAGACACACAGTTTATCCTTCAATGACATGGGCTTGAACTGTGCAGGTATTTAGACTTGTAAATGGATTTTCTTTTGACTCAGCTACCCCTAAGACAGCAAGACCCTCCTCCTCCTCCTCAGCCTACTCGATGCAAAAATGACAAGGATGGAGACTTTTATGATGATCCACTTCCACTTAATGAATAGTAAGTACATTTTATATTTGTTTTGATTTTCTTAAAAATATTTTGTTTTCTTTAGCTTTATTGTAATATTTTAAGAATACAATGTTAGTACTAATAACATACAAAGTATGTGTTAATTGACTGTTTACATTTTCAGTAAGGCTTCTGGTCAACAGTGGTATATTAATAGTCAAGTTTTGGGGGCGTCAAAGCTATACATAAATTTTTAACTGTGTTAGGGGTCACCATCCCTAACCCCTGCATTTTCAAGGGCCAATTGTACCATTTAGTATTAAACTTTGATTTCATGCTGTTGGTCAACTTCTCAAGGATTTACTTGTTCAAAAAGCCCTTAGAAAAAGCCACAATCACATTTAAAACTTATATTTTGTCCTATAATCCATACTAGGTGATTAAAAAATATATTTCAAGTTTTACTGTTGCTTTATAAAGCCAGAAGTTGAGATTATGCATTCAATGTTACTTCATTAAGTTAGCCTGATTTAATCTAAATCATAATAATATATGAAAACCACCAGAAAGGCTGGTTCAGAGGCAGGTATATTGGTATTCATTCATGATGATTCACTGCCTATCTTGTGGTTTGTCACTTTGTCATAAACAGATTATTGTGGTTTAATATCACTGATATCAGATCAGTGTTTCTATAATAGAAAAAAACTAACAGAGGGTATATTCAATTTTTAAAAAATGAATTGTACTTTAATTTCCAAGAACAACCATCTTTCCTTCTTCTTTCATTCATGTAGCATATATTTATTGAATGCTAACTATGATGTAGACATTTTTCTGGGTGTTGAGGATAAAGCATTGAAGAAAAACCATCCATTGCATTCTTATACCTTATAACTTAGAAGATAAACAGATAATATACAAATAGCTAAGTTTTAGAAACAATCTAAATGTCCATCAACAGATGAACAGATAAAAGAATTGTGATACATATCCACAATGGAGTACTATTCAGCCACAAAAAAGAATTATATCTTGTCATTTGCAACAACATGGATGAAACTGGAGATCATTATGCTAAGCAAAATAAGCCAGGCACAGAAAGGCAAACGTTGTATGTTCTCATTTATTTGTGGGATCCAAAAATCAAAAGAATTGAACTCATGAAGGTAGACAGTAGAAAGATGGCTATCAGAGGCTGGGAAGGTTAGTAGGGGGTTGTGGTGGGGAGATGTGGATGGTTACTGGGTACAAAAAGTTGAATAAATAAGACCTACAATTTGATAGCACAACAGCATGATCATCATCAATAAAAAACTTAACGTACTTTTAAAAATAACTAAAAGAGTGTAATTGGGTTGTATGTAATACAAAGGATAGATGCTTGAGTGGATGGATGCCCTATTCTCCATGGTGTGCTTATTTCACATTGCATGCCTGTATCAAAATATCCCATGTGCCCCATAAACATATACACATAATATGTACCCATAAAAATGTAATAAAATTAGAAAATAAAAGCCAAACAAACCAAAAAACAAATCACACAGTATAAATATTTCAACTGCTAAGAAGAAAAATAAAGCAAGGTAAGAAATACAATATGATCATACTTACATTATATAACATCTATATTAAAGTACAAATGTGGGTCATGTTTGCAATTCAATTTTCAACTAAAAATACATTTACTTCAATTGATTTCTTCTTATCTATTTAATGCAGTTGTTGTTGCCTGTGAGTAGGATATGATGTGCTTGGATTTCATAAATATGTGTGGATTGTTTGTATGTTATATTTTCTCACAAGTCTTTCTTACCCTCTCTTACAAAAAGTACTTTTTATCAGAATCATGAAAGCATTTAGGCAGTGAATTATTTCTTACCTACCACAAAGTACAAGTTGAAACTTTACTAACATATTTGCAAATAACTTGCACATTCTTATAAACAAATTAATCTTTACACTGATTGAAATTCAGCCTGCTTTAAGGCAGATTCATTCTCTGTTTTTTTTTTTTTTTTCTTATCCCTCCTCATTCTTGAGAGTTTCGAGAGAGACAGAGACAGAGAGAGAGGACTTTTTTTTTTGAGATAGAGTCTCTCTCTGTTGCCCAAGCTGGAGTGCAATGGAGCTATCTCGGTTCACTGCAACCTCCACCTCCCGGGTTCAAGTAATTCTCCCACCTAAGTCTCCTGAGTAGCTGGGACTACAGGCACCCGTCATGATGCTTGGCTAATTGAGAGAGGATTTTTAAAGCGTTTTTATACCCAGGACTTCCACATACTAGAATGTATTAGAAAAAAATACCCTATGAAATAGAGAAATCTGACCAATGGAATGGCTTGGCTGTGTTTTATATGAGACTGGATAGAGATAGGAGTCAGCATCTTTCAAGATTGTAACATGATATTGAGGAATAAGCAGATCTCATAAATATTCAGTTTTTGACCCAAAAAGTACAATAGGGGTACGCCATAGCAGTTAGAAAAGGATTGTCACAGCAGAACACAAGGAAGATCTGAAGAAGGAAGGAGCAATTTATACTAAAGATAGAACTTTGTTTAGGAACTACAAATCCGAGTCATATTTGCACAGGGGTTTAGTCCCAGGTATCCTGATTTCTTGGGGCTGTTTTTATTATTACTTGGGTGCTTAATGATAATTGACATCTAGATTTCAAAGTAACAAATTCTGGGTGTCTCCTGAAATATTTCCAGCAGTTTTCTTGGAGAATGCATCGTATACTTTTGTACTTAAAAAATGGTTAAGATTTGGATAGGTAGAGAAAAAGGCAATAATCATAGCAATAATCATTTTTCTATTAAAAGTGGGATTCTCAAACTTTGACATACATAGAAATCCACATCCCCTGGAGGGTTTGTTAATTCACATAGTTTCAGCTTTGCCAACAGAGGTTCTGATTCAGGAGGTTTGGGAGGGTCTGAGAATTTTTATTTTGACACGTTCCCAGGTAATACTAATGTTTATCTGTGAACAGCACTGAGAACCACTGTATTAACATTATGAGTCTCTGAAGGGAATGTTAGTACCACGTTTTAAGTAAAGGCAAAATATAAGTTAATATGTAACTAAACTAGTATACTGTTCATATTTGTTAAGACTGAAAAATTTAAAAAATGGATTGTAATTCACGTGTTTTACCTCTGTATTTGATTTAACTTTTCTAATATTGTAAAACAATATCAAATAGCCAAGAGACCTGTTAATTTCTACTCTAGATAACATTGACTTTGGGTAAGCCATATAAAACTCTGGACATCCTTTTCATTATCATCTAGAATACCAGCTTTACTTTTATTAAAGTGTTGTGAGATTCAAAGGAGACAATGTTTATTTTCAATCCATAAAATGAAGGGAATGTACTAGATCTATGACTTTTTCTTAAATTTCACCCTTATAGCTTTTGTATTCTGTAGATGAACCCTAGTGGATACTAAAAACATAGATTTTTTTCCAACTTTTTAAACTGCACTATTCAAAGACAACAACCACACAAACTACTGGACAGGACATATATTATTCATTCATTCTTGTCATTCATATAAGAAATTTTCTTCAGTACACACACAAACATGTATTAAACAGATTCCTAATTCCTACCGAATGCTCATTCTTTCACAATTACTACTAATATAATCTTTATATATTTTAGGATACTGACAAGCACAATTTTTAAAATACATATTTCGATCAGCATCACGAAGGAGGTTGGGTCACGTGGCACATTTCTGGCTAACATGGCATGAGTGGAAGTTGTTGCAATGGAGGATACTTAGTTAGCATCTGTTCTTTTCATTTTGGAGTTTCTTTTTCTTTCTTACCATAATGTGAATATGAGAACTTACATCTTGATGGAGGAGGGAGAGACTCTAAATTTGGTGGCCAAGTGTACCAGGAGGAAGTGAACAATGATATCTTTCCTTCACTCTCTACCTGTAATCTTCTTTTATGTCAGAGAAAAGTTAATCCCTAACGTTTGTAAGCCATGTTTTAGTTTCTTTTGTATTTCCCTTTTATATATCTTTTTATGAGCTAAATTGTGTCCCCTCAAAATTTGTATGTTGAAGTCCTAACCTTCAGTACCTCAGAATGTGATGATATTTGAAGACAGGCTCTTTAAAGATGTAAATGAGTTAAAATGACGTTATTAGGATGAAATTTAATCAAATGTGACTGGTGTGTTTATAATAAGAGGACTCTGACATGTACAGAGAAAAGACTATGTGAGGACACAAGAAGGAAATGAATGTTAAGAAGCCAAAGAAAGAGGTCTCCAAAGAAACTACCCTACCAATTTATTGATGTCAGACTTCTCACCTATGAAATTGTGAGAAAACAAATCTCTGTTGTTTCAGCCACTCAGTCTTTGGTACTTTTGTTATGGCATTCACAGCAAACGGATACACAGCTAATCAAATCTAACTCATATGGGCTGTCTGTGTTAAACAAACAAAAAAACACTGTTCTACTATATCTTATAACCTAGTTGGAAATACAGTGAAACAAGCAATCACAATTAAACAACAACAAAAACTGGCACTCAGTAAGTCCTTAATACATATTTTTGAATCAACAAATAAATGACTAAATTTTTTAAATGTCACTAGAGCTGTAACAATGAATTTTAAAATGAAAGATAATATGGGAATGCATAGCAGGAACAATTATTTTAAAGGCTTATATAAAATAATAAGTAAAGAATTGGGGTCAATGAAATGGAAAGGGGAATTTCAGAAACTCTTTAAGGTTTGTTTCTGCTATAATAGTCAATGATTCTTTATAATAATCTGAGAAAATTATACATGAAATCATTCAGAATGAAGTTATAGTTTTTCAATTTAAATGTATAATTTTGTTGAGAAATAAAACTGCATATTGAGCATCATTCCTGTCAGCTGAAGGCCGTCATGGTTGACTTACTGAATTTTTCACTTTTATCTAGATATTTTAGTGTCATATACTCACTTGAGCATAAAAGTAAACCCTCTCCCCATGCTTCCCACCCCGCCCCTGCTTGAAAAATTTCAAAACATATCACTAGTAAATCACCCAAAGTAATTACTGTTTTTCAGTCAGGTTGTTAATTGCCACATGGTTGAAAATGTAATCTTCATTAACAAGATTCTCTTCCTCTTCAAAACTGAAGTAGGACATGTGAGGATAGTTCTCCTAGGGGTGAATATCAACAGTAATCTTTCACTGGGAACTTGGGAACTACTTTTGAGAGAGGTTGACTAAGCAATTAATATTAAACCCACACAGACATTTTCCCCAATTACTGTCTGCTGTCTAGAAGCACTGTGTAGTACAAAGTGTTGATTTTACTGTACACTTATGTATTATTTAACACCTTAATCAGATCATATGCTATAATAGTGAAGTATCATATGACATCCTTCTTCACAGTGTAACTACCACCAAATCTTAGAAACAAAGTTTAAAATATATTAAGTCACTGCCTTAAAATTCTTCAGAAAAAGGATGATTAATATTTAGGTTTAAATTCTTTCAGGAAGTATCTACATAATGACACTTGGGTTTCTCTTGAAGCTTTTTTTTTAATACAAGCTCAAACTGAATTATGCATAACAAAAAAGCAGAATTTGTAGAGGAAATCAGATAAAGATATGTATTTTAAAGGACTAATATTTTCTAAATCTATATTTGATGTTAGATTTTGGAAATAATTAATGGAACTAATGCCTACTATTGATAATTGCATCAATTATCCAATACTTTTAACGTAAATTTTATTTTCAGTTTAAAAACATGTATTGAAAGCCTTCTATGCATGAGCTGTTCTGCTATTTTCAAAATACAGACAAAGCTATGATCCTCATTTAGCTCAAGTTCTGAGGACATGGTGTGTGAAATATAAGTAAACAGATATACAAAGTACAAATGATAGAGTGGCATACAGTCATACACACACACACAAAAAGAATACCTAGCCTAGACTGGAGGTGGTCATAATTATCTATGCAAAGAAATGATATCTGACCTGGAAACTGAGAAGTGGTAAGATTCAACTCAAATGATAAGACTAACATAAAAATATATATATATTTGCATTCATATATAATTATAGTTATATAATTGTCATACATATTATATACATATTATATATCTATATATAATTTAATATTATATATATTTTATATATGATTCCTTTATTGTGCATCTCTCTCTCTTTGTCTCTTTCTCTCTCTGTTTATGGTAGCAGAAATCAGTTTTAATTTCATATGAATCTCAACTTGACTAGTCAAAATATGTCAATAAGTTAAGGTTTACTACATTAACAAATTGTCCATTCTCATACTACTATAAATAACTACCTGAGATGGAATAATTTATAAAGAAAAGAGATTTAGTTGGCTCACAGTTCTTCAGGCTGTACAGGAAGCATAGCTGGGAGGTCTCAGGAAACTTACAAGAAATGGTTAAAGGCAAAGAGGAAGTAGACACTTCTTCACATGGCCAGAGAAGGAAGAAGAGAGAGATAGGGGAGATATCATGCACTTTTAAAGAACCACATATCATGATCTCTCACTCACTATCATAAGAGCAACACAAAAAGGGAAATCCACCTCCATGATCCAATCAGCTCCCACCAGGTCCCATCTCCAACATTGGGTACTACAATTTAACATGAGATTTCAGCAGTAACACAGGCCCAAACCATATCGTAAGTGATCTCAAAGTCTCAGTTATTTAAACCTACAAAAAATTATTTCTTCATTCACAGTATTTATCTGGTGTGACTTGCCAGGGCCTTTTGCTTATTGCAGTCACATAGGGACATATTCTAATGGAGACACCCCCTCAACATATGCTTTACAATTGCTGCAGTAGTGGAACAGCTGGGCTGAAGAGTTGAACGTCAGCCTGGAAGTGCCATTTGTCATATTTGTTCATAGTTTTAGCCACAGCAAGTGAAATTTTTTTTTTTTTGAGACGGAGTCTCACTCTGTCGCCCAGGCTGGAGTGCAGTGGTGTGAGATCTTGAAATCAGCTCATTGCAACCTCCGTCTCCTGGGTTCAAGCGATTCTCCTGCTTCAGCCTCCTGAGTAGCTGGGATTACAGGCACTCATCACCATGCCTGGCTAATTTTTGTATTTTTAGTAGAGATGGAGTTTCACCATTTTGGCCAGGCTGGTCTCGAACTCCTGATCTCAGGTGATCTGCCCACCTCAGCCTCTCAAAGTGCTGGGATTACAAGGATGAGCCACGGCGCTTGACCAGCAAGTGAAATCTTACCATGAGTCATCTCTTAGAGAACCTGATATCATGACCAGAAGTATTGACTTTATTTTGCTCACTGACATCAGAAATATTATTCACAGTGTAGTGTAAGATGACCAAATAAAAATCAGAAAAAGAAAATTGTAGTTCTATTGAATGTTTTAATATCTTTAGATTGTATAATTCAGCGTAGTCAAGGAGTATATATTATGTGGAAAAAGCTAGAGTGAGGATCAGAAAACATGTTTTTATTGCTGTTTTTCCCACACATCTTCTAGATATCTGCAAGGAAGTCCATTATGATCTATGATTAGTAAAACAGAACTTTAAATAACTGCTCTTCTCTACATGATATAGAAAATGTTACATGACAGCTTCTTAGTTTCCTTCTGGTCACACTCACAAAAAAGTCAAAGGGCATCAGATTATTTGTGACATAATAAAAATACATATGAAAAATGAAACCTACATATATGAGGAATCTTATACATATTCTCATACTTTCCTTTTATGAAATAAATTTGAAGAATGAAAATATAGTCTTATTTTACCCATGAGAAATTTTAGTCATTTGCAAATACAACATAACACTTTGTATGTGATGATTGTTTCAGCTGTTATCATCACCATGTAAAGTAATTTTGGCTGTATTTTAAGATTTACCTGGCCATGTTATCTTCTTTGTAAGTATACAAATATTAGTGTTGTATTTTCTGCAGTAAAGAACATGTTTTATATTATGATATATGAGGAAATGTTTTATATTATGATATGTGAGGATATGGAAGTTAGTTGGTTGTATCAACTTATCTATGAATCAAAGCAAGTTAGTGTTTAAAAACAGCAGAGATTACATTTTTTAATAAATCCTTCATCTGAATTTTAAATAGAATATATAAATGTATGTAAATTGATCCACTTTTGGTATGGTGGCTTGAGGAGCTCTGCTGATATAGTCACCACAGGAAAAAAACATAATTGGTATAAACTGTAATATAGCAGCATCAAAATTTCTAAAAATTGCCCATAGGGCATATAGCAAATAAATAAATATTTAAGAAAATGTACTCTATCTCAGTAAAATGGCAAGAGTCAGTGACCCTTGAGCTGTAATCCACTCACATTTCATATAAATTGAATCATAAAATATGTAGCTTTTGTATCTGGCTTTTTTCTTGACAGATATCAGTACTTTGTTCTTTTATGGCTGACTACTATTTCATTGCATGGATATGCCACCCTTTAATTATTCATTCATAAATTGATGAACACGTAGGTTGTTTTCACTTTTTGGCTATTTTGAGTAATGTTACCATAAATATTTATATACAAATTTTTGTGAAAACATACACTTTCAATTCTCTTTGGTGTACAACTAGGATTAGAATTGCTGGGTCATATATATATATATCATGTATATATATATATATATATCATGTATATATATATATCATGTATATATATATAGTCTATATATTGCTTATATATATGCTGCTCATATATATATAGTTATGTTTAACTTTTAATGTTTATAGTTTATGATTAGAACTATATTGAACTTTTAAAGTAACTATCAAACAATTTTCCATAGCATCCACAACCTTTCATATCCCCAAGAACAATAGACTTGGATTAAAATGTATTCTCATACTTGTTACCATGACACTTTAATGTTATTATTATTTTAAATTTTAGTCATCTTAGTATTAAGCAATATCTCACTGTGATTTTGAATGCTGCTTCATCATTTGTATATCTTCTCTGAATAAATATCTATGCAAGTCTTTTGTCCTTTATATTTTTTCACTAGGGTTACTTCATTTTTGTTGTTGAGTTATAAGAGTTCCTTATATATCCCGGAAAGAGCTTTGCTTTTTATGATCAGCAAATATTCCTTCCCATTTTGAGGTTGTTTTCTCACATTCCTGATAAGGTACTTTGATGCAAAAATGATTTTAATTTTGGTGAAATCTAAATTTACATATTTTTTTGCTCCTAATTTTGCTGTCATATTTAAGAAACCATTGCCTTAAAGATCATGAAGATTTGCACCTATTTTCCTGCTATGAATTTTATGGTTTAACTCTTTTTTCTTAAATATATATTTTATTGCATTTAGGTTTTGGGGTACATGTGAAGAACATGCAAGATTGTTGCATAGGTACATACATGGCAATGTGGTTTGCTGCCTTTCTCCCCATCACCTATATCTGACATTTCTGCCCATGTTATCCTTCCACAACTCCCCACCCCCTGCTGTCCCTCCTCTAGTTCCCTCCAACAGACCCCAGTTTGTGATGCTCCCCTCCCTGTGTCCATGCGTTCTCATTGTTCAACACCCGCCTATGAGTGAGAACATGTGGTGTTTGATTTTCTGTTCTTGTGTGTTTGCTGAGAATGATGTAATGTATGTTTTTATCAATTTTGAAATACTTTTTAGATAGGATGTAATCTAGGGATCCAAATTCATTATTTTAGGCTGGCATGGTGGCTCATGCCTGTAATCCCAGCACCTTGGGAGGCCAAGGCAGGCAGATCACTTGAGGTCAGGTATTTGAGACCAGCCCAGTCAACATGGTGAAAACCCATCTCTACTAAATACAAAAATTAGCCATGTGTGGTGGTACATGCCAATAATCCCAGCTGCTTGGGTGACTGAGGCAGGCGAATAACTTGAACTCAGGAGGCAGAAGTTGCAGTGAGCCAAGATCGTGCTACTCTACTGCAGCCTGGGCAAACAGAGTGAAACTCTGTCTGAAAAAACAATTGCTACTTTGCATTTGGCTAACCAGTTGTACCAACATCATTTGTTGGAAAGGCTATTCTCCTTTCACTTAATGGTCTTGGTGCCTTTTTCAAAATAAATTGACCATAGACATACAGTTTTATAAAAATTTTATATTTTATTTATTTTTTATAGTACTTTAGGTTCTGGGGTACATGTGCAGATCATGCAGGATTGTTGCATAAGTACACACATGGCAATGTGGTTTGCTGCCTCCATCCCCCTGTCACCTACATCTGGCATTTCTCCCCATGTTGTCCCTCCCAACAGCCCATCCCCCCGCTGTCCCTCCCTCAGTCCCTCACAACAGACCCCAGTCTGTGAGGCTTCCCTCCCTGTGTTCATGTGTTCTCATTGTTCAACACCCACCTATGAGTGAGAACATGTGGTGTTTGATTTTCTGTTCTTGTGTCAGTTTGCTGAGCATTATGGTTTCCAGATTCATCCATGTCCCTACAAAGGACATGAACTCATCATTTTTTATGACTACATAGTATTCTATGGTGTATATGTGCCACATTTTCCTTGTCCAGTCTATCGTTGATGAGCATATGGGTTGGTTCCAGGTCTTTGCTGTTGTAAACAGTGCCGCTATGAACACACATGTGCATGTGTCTTTATAATAGAATGATTTATAATCCTTTGGGTATATACTCAGTAATGGAATTACTGGGTCAAATGGTATTTCTATTTCTAGGTCCTTGAGGAATCACCACACTGTCATCCACAATGGTTGAACTAATTTACACTCCCACCAACAGTGTAAAAGTGTTCCTATTTCTCCACATCCTCTCCAGCATCTGTTGTCTCCAGTTTTTTAATGATTACCATTCTAAGTGGTGTGAGGTGGTATCTCAATATGGTTTTGATTTGCATTTCTCTAATGACCAGTGATGAGCATTTTTTCATATGTTTGTTGACCTCAAATATGTCTTCTTTTGAAAAGTGTCTGTTCATATCCTACTCCCACTTTTGGATGGGTTTGTTTTTTCCTTGTAAATCTGTTTTAGTTCTTTGTAGATTCTGGATATTAGCCCTTTGTCAGATGGGTAGATTGCAAAATATTTTTCCCATTCTCTTGGTTGCCAGTTCACTCTATGATTGTTTCTTTTGCTGTACAGAAGCTCTGGAGTTTAATTAGGTACCATTTGCCTATTTTGGCTTTTGTTGTCAATGCTTTTGGTGTTTTAGTCATGAAGTCCTTGCCTATGTCCTGAATGGTTTTGCCTAGGTTTTCTTCTAGGGTTTTTATGGTGTTATATCTTATGCTTAAGTCTTTAATCCATCTGGACATACAGTTTTATCTCTAGATTCTCAATTACACTCCATTGATCTATACATATATCTTTATGCCAGTATCTCACTGATTTAAATAGTTTAGCTTTGCAGTACATTTTAAAATTAAAAACAGATAATCCTTCACCTTAGTTCTTTTTTTTAAAAACTTTTGGCTATTTGGGGTACCTTGCAATTTGATGTAAATTTTAGCATCAACTTCTCATTTCTGGAAAACATTGCAGTTGGAATTTTGATAAGGATTTCATTGAACCTATAGATGAAATTGGTAAATACTGCCATGTTAATAATAGTACTTCTTTTAATCCATAAACATGGAGTGTTTTTATTTATTTGACTTTTTTATTTGATTTCAACAATGTTTTCAGTTTTTAAGTCTTGAATATGCTGAAGAGTCCAGCTTCTAGCCAAAGGATTTTGTGTGATTTTCAGGCCAAATGATAAGCAATTATGAATATATGCTTGTGTGCATATGTACATATACATACATAGTATGTCTATAGATACTATATTTATAGAGTCTCTGTCTCTATTTATATGGTTTGTTCATATGTATGTATGTGTATGTAGTACTTCTTCGTATATTAAGTTATTGCTATTTTGTCTGGACTAAAAGGTGTGTATACTTTTGTCATTTTTTTCACTGAATCATGTTTTTTTGTATTTTATAATACACAGTATGATTCCTAGTCTTTTTATGGTTATGTAACATTTAATTACTTTATTTGTTGTGAACTGTAAAATCTATAGTAATTAAAAGAACATGAACACTACAAGTAAATAGATAAATGTTTTTAAACATATATAATTAATTAGTATATAATGATGCTTGCATTTAAAAATTAGGGATTAATTATGGCTTACTCATTTAAGTGGTAAAATATAAAATTTTAAGAGAAAAAATAGATCATGACGAGAAACCATATACCCCAAGGAATTCCTGTGGTTTAAGGATTTTAATATTTTTAAAAGTGAAAAGAAATACAACTGGAAAACAACAAATACACATGCATAGATACTAGATATTAGAATGAGGTAGGGTTTTATAAAATGAAGGTTGAAAGAACATTTAAAAAAATAAGAATTGATACCTTAAACTACATGATAATAAAAACATTGGTTATAATTGTTAGAATATTTAAGAAATTCAGAAATGGCAAACAGAAAATAAGAAAGGAGGAAGGAAGGAAGGAAGGAAAGAAGGAAGGAAGGAAGGAGGGAAGGAAAGAAGGGAACCATGTTGATTCATGTTAGTAAAAGCACATAGGATATATAGGTTTAAATTATAGCTGCATCTAAAAATTCAAATAATGTCATTAGAGCTAGATTTTCCTCTCCATTTCCTGATTTACCTATCCTATGTGAGCTTTATTCTGAAATAATATTCCATTTATGAATATAAACTTGCTGCAGAATCTTTGACAGTATTTACTTCCAGGTACAAATTTGAACTATAGAGTAAGTCAGCCTTCTCTATATCGCAGCAAAATTTCAAGATCTGATTTGCATTTTGTGTTGTCCTGGCTTAGGTCATGTGCATATCCTCAAACCAATGACATGGACCAAAATAGTATAATGTCCTAATTGACAACATTAACATTTGGCAGACTCCCACTTTCTCTAAAAGACACAAGATCTGAGAAATCAGGTTTGTTGCCAAAAAGGAACTGAATGGATGCTGGGAACTAAAACAACATAAAACTATTACAATAACAAATTTGTTTAAGAATCAACAAGTCTATGTGAAAATAAATGACTGGGATAAAAATTCCTTGGAGGAGATATGAGGTAGGAATCTGCATTTTTAACAAGGCCTTATGTAATATACATTAAGTTAGAAACTTGCTGTTCTTGCATCACAATTTTAAAACATTATGTTTATAAAAAGATAAAGAGAAAAGTTTAGTGACAGGAAGACTGACTATTTCTAGAAATTTCAGAAAGAAGATGTAAGACAATGGATATTTAAATATATTAGTGATTGTGATGTTCATACATATTTTTACTCATAATTGTTAGGTCATATGGTATATTTATTATATATTACTAGTTTTACAAAGTGATCACACAATGTTATAATATTACAATCAGTATATGAAAATTCCACTTTCTTTACACCATTGCCAGCACTTGGTGTTGATGGTCTTTTCAATTGTAGACACTGTATTGCTGGTGAAATGGTATCTCACTTTTGTAATTTGCAGTTTTCTGATGACTAATGATAGTAAGCATCATTTCAAGAAGAGACTGGGAGAATATCTTCATGATATTGCAGTAGACAATATTTTCTTAAGAAACACAAGAAGTAGCCTTAAAAAAAGTTTCATAAATTGGATTTCACTAAAGTTGGGAACTTCTCTTCAACTAAGGACACCATCGAGGGAAAATGCAAACCACAATGGATCAATAAAAAAATTAACAATAAAATTGAGAATATCCTTGAAACAAGTGATAAAGGAAATACAACACACTACAACCTATGGGATATGGGATCTAGCAACAGCAGTACCAAAATAGTAGCTAATAACTATAAGTACCTACATAAAAAAAGAGAAAAACTTCAAATAAGCAATCTAACAATGGATCTTAAATAACTAGAAGAACAAGAACAAACCAAACCCAAAATCAATAAAAGAAAATAATAATTATTAGAGCAGAAATAAATAAAATTGAAATAAAAATATGAGATCAATGAAACAAATAGTTAGATTTTTGAAAAGATAAATGGAATTAACAAACATTTAGGCAGATTAAGTAAAAAAAAGGGAGATCCAAATACAAAAAAAATTAGAAATAAAAATGGAGACATTACAACTGATACTGCAGAAAATCAAAGGCTCATTAATGGCTACTATGAACAACCATATGCCAATACATTGGTAAATCTACTGGGTAAAATTTTACACATACAATCTTATCAAGATTGACCAGAAAGGTACTCAAAATCTGAACAGACCAATAACGAGTATTGAGATTGAAGCCATAAAAAAGTCTCCCAGTAAATAAAAGCCCAGGACCTGATGGTTTTACTGCTTAATTATACCAAACATTAAAAAAATTATTAATACCTATCTTACTCAAACTATACTAAATATCAGAGGAGGAGGGCATACTTCCAAACTTATTCTATGATCAGAAACCACAACCAAAGACACATCAAAAATAAAACTATAGGTAAATATCTCTGTTTAATATTAATGCCAAATACTAGCAAACCAAATTCAACAATGCATTAGATAGTTCATACATCATGACCAAGTGAGACTTATCTCTGGAATTCAAGGATGGTACAGCATATGCAAATCAATCAATAGGATACAATATATCAACAGAATGAAGGATAAAAACTGAGATTATTTCAATAGATGCTGAAACAGCAATTATAAAATGCAAAATCTCTTTATGATAAAATCCCTCAAAAAACTGGGTGTAGAAGAAACATACTTTAACATAATTGAAGCCATATATAAGTGACCTACAACTAGTATTATATTGAATGGAATAAAAATTGAAGCATTTTTCCTAACATCTGGAAGACAACAAGAATGCCTACCATCACCACTGTTATTCAGCATACTACTGGAAGTCCTAGCTAGAGCAATCAGAAAAGAGAAAAATATAAAGGGCATCCAAATTGAAAAGGAATAAGTCAAATTATCCTTGTTTCCAGATAAAACCTTACACTTGGGAAAACCTAATGACTCCACAAGAAAATGATTAAAATTGTTAACAAATTCAATAAAGGTGCATGATGTAAAATCAACATACAAAAATCTGTATCATTTCTATGTGCCAACAGTGAACAATGTTAAAAATGAATAAAAAATTGATCACATTTAAAATAAGCAAACATAAAATTAAATGCCAAGAAATTAACTTAATTAAAGAGTTGAAAAATTGCTGTAGCAAAAATTATAAAGCACTGATGCAAGAAATGGAAGAGGACACCAAAATTCAAAAAATATTTCATGTCCATGGATCGGAAGAATCAATATCACTAAAATGCCATAGTACTAAAGCAATATACATATTCAATGTAATCCATATCAAAATACCAATTGTATTTTTCATAGAAATACAAAAAATTTCTAAAATTTATATGGAAGAACAAAAGACCCAGAGTAGTTAGAGCTATTCCAAGCATATAGAACAATACTGGGGGAATCATGCTACCTAACTTCAAATTGTACTACAGAGTTGTACTAATTAAAACATCATGGTACTGCCATAAAATCAGACACATAGATCAATAGAACAGAATAGAGAACACAGAAGTAAATCCACATGCCTACAGTAAACTCATTTTTTACAAACATACCAAGGATGTACACTGGGGAAAACACAATATCTTCAAAAATTGTGCTGAAAATATTGGATATTCATATGTAGAAAAATGAATGTAGACCCTAATCTCTTACCATATACAAAAATCAAAACAGATTAAGTACTTAATCTAAGATCTCAAACTATGAAACTTTCTCAGAAAGAAAAAAAAAATGAGGGAAATCTCTAAGACATTGGTCTGGGCAGAAACTTCTTGAGTAATATTCCACAAGTATAGGCAACCAAAGCAAACATGAACAAATGGGATCACATCAAATTAAAAATCTTCTGCACAGCAAATGATACAATCAACACATTCAAGAGACAGCATATAGAATTGGAGAAAATATTGCAAACTACACATATGACAAGGGATTAATAACTACAATATTTAAGGAGGTCAAGCAACTCTATATATAAATTCCAATAATTTGATCAAAAAATGAGCAAAATATTTGAATAGACATTTCTAAAAGGAAGACATACGAATGGCAAACAGACATATGAAAAGGTGCTCCACATAATTGATCATCAGGGAAATATAAATCAAAACTACAATAAGACATCACCTCACCCCAGTTAAAATGGCTTATATCAAAATAAGACAAGCAATAACAAATGCTGGAGAGGATGTGGAGAGAAAGGAACTCTTGTATACTGTTGGTGAGAATGTAAATTAGTACAACCAGTATGGAGGACATTTTGGAGGTTTCTCAAAAAAATGAAAATAAAAATTGAGCCATTACATGATCCAGCAATCCCACTGTACCCAAAAGAAAGGAAATCAGTGTATCAAAGAGGTATCTGTACTCCTGTTTTTTTTTTTTTTGTAGCACCATTTACAACCACGAAGATTTGGAAGCAACCTACGTGTCCATCAACAAATGAATAGATAAAGAAAATGTGATATATATATACACAATGAAGTAATATTCAGTCATAAAATTAAATGAGATCCAGTAATTTGCAGCAACATTGATGGAGCTGGAGGTTATTATGTTAAGTGAAACAATTCAGGCACAGAAAGACAAACATCACATGTATCAGATCCCACTTATTTGGCATCTATACAAAACAGTTGAACTCCTGGATATAGAGAATAGGAGGATGGTTACTAGGGGCTGAAAAGGGTAATAGGTTGATGGGTGGTGGGGCTTTGGGGATGGTTAAACTGTACAATAAAAAATAGAAAGAGTGTATAAGACCTACTCTTTGATAGCACAACAGGGTGACTATAGTCAATAATAACCTAATTGTACACTTTAAAATAACCAAAAGATTGTAACTGATTTTTTTTGTAATACAAAGGATAAATGCTTGATGAATGGGTTCCCCATTCTCCATGTGCTTATTTCAGATTACATGCCTGTATGAAAACATCTCATGTACTTCAGAAATATGTACATCTACTATGTACCCACAAAAATAAAAAAAAATTCTCTCACTGTTTTTTAATTTTACATCTGGCAAAAATATTTGTATGTATGTATAGATATACATATATAAAGATTATATAAAAATATCTATAAATTAAATTATACATTACATAGTTATATATAATCATAAATATCTTTTCAAATCTTCCTCAGAATTGTTATTATAATGGATATTAATTCTATCTGATCAATCAAGGTGTTCTATTCTTTTGCATATTTGCATCTTTCTTGGCAATTTTAGTACTAAGTAAGCATATATTTGTAACTATCGTTAACTTAAGCAAAAACAAAGCAAAAACTATGCTATATCAGTCTTATTTCATAGGTATTTTGTTTAACATTTAGGGTTTTGAGTAGGATTTTATTGGTTTTCAAATGTACTGTTTTGAAAAGAAAATAATATCTTTTATATTTATTAATATATTCTATTATTTTATTTTATTCATTGATTGCTGGTTTTATCATTTTCTACTTTAATTTTATTAACTTTGTTTTTGTTTTACTTATATAGTTGGATGTTTACTTATATTCACTAATTCTAATTTGATGATGAAATTATTTTAAAGCTATCAATATGCTTTAAATTCAGCTTTAGCCATATCCCACAACATTGGTTGATATTGTTCTCTTCAACTCTGAGAAGACTTTAATTAATTCATGTTTAATTAATATATATTAAAAATTATCATATATGCCTTCACCTTTTCTGCTAAAGTTATGTTTCCTCTTAGGAGCGCAATTTAATATTTCTGTTTTATTTCTTTGATATCTTCTAGAGGAGTAACTGCTGTCTGAATTTTTTGTTTCTCTTCTCTATATTCTATTTTTCATGTCTTTCTCACCATATTTCTCACTGTTTCTTATTCTTCTGCATTTTGTTTAACATTCTATAGCTTGAAATCCACTTCACTATTCTAATGCTTGAAGAGCTGTAATTTTAATTATCTAGCTCTTATTTCAGTTTATTTATTTTCTGGAACTAATTTTAGTATATCCCTAATTTTTTTTTAAGAATTTGCTTTATTAATTTTTAACTTTCTTCTATTGTTCCATAAATTAATTTCCAAACAAATGCATTACAGAAGTGAGGGTTCTTGCACTTTTATGTAACAGAATCCAAATTAAAGGTATATAGGAAAGTCAGTAAATTAATTGATTTCACTCATAGATTCCTGGATAGATTAAGTTTGAAAGTGTAGTGATCTTTTATTGCTGGAATAGTGCTCACTCTCTTAGTAGTTCTGTTTTGAAATAAATAGGAAATATTCCTTACTGTCCTAAATTTGGTGAGCTATGCCCACATACACTATTTTAGGGGGAGCTGGGTAGACAAAGTCAGATAATAACACAAAAACACCTTTGGAAACCATATGACTATACTGAGAATTAGAGTGGATTCCAGAAAAGAGGATTGTTCCCAAAAGAAGAAAAACACATCAGCAAAAGTGAGATCCAGCAACATCTTTTATTCAGTTCAGTTGTCACAGTAGTCTGTGAATTGCTTTGCTCATTGAACAGTTGTAATAGTTTGCTGTTATGTAATAAATTATAGTGAATTCATGATCAAGGTTTTTCTAAATTTGGCACTGCATTTCAGTACTGTCTGGGTAAGCTAAAATTTTATCCAAAATAAAAAGGCAGACAAGAAGAGAATTATCTAAATCAAGTATCAGCACACAATAGAACACAATTAAAATCTTGTTTGAGTACTGTTTTTGGAAAGTCAAAAAGAAATTGAACTCATTGCTCTTATGGTATATAAAATAGTCTTTTATTTATTGCAGTAAATCTGTTCTGAATATGTGTTCTTACTTGAAGTTTGTGGTTTCTATTTTGTTCTTTGAGTTATATGACAAATAATTTTCACAGAAACTGTGATGATCAATGCAAGATTGATATTGATCTAAAACAATGTGAATACATTTTCTTTGGTTAGTCTCAGATTTGGCCTTCAATCTTTAGGATCCTCTTAAACTTAGATAAGAACCCGATTACTGTGACTTGATATTATCAGCTAAGGGGTTAGCAGTCTCAGTGGAGTATGAGACGGAAACTGACCTTTGTCAGTAATTCCAAGCAGAGATGGTTTATCTCAGCTGATTATTTTTAAATATATATTTGAAAATGTTTGCTTTCAATGTGAAACTAGTTTCTCTACCTGTTTCCTTCCTTCTTCCATCCCTTCTTTACTTCCTTATGTCCTTCCTTTTTAAATTCTTTTTTTTTTTTTTTTTAATTTTTCATCCAATCACTACTTACGTGGAGTGGCAGCTTCTGGACTAGTAATTGCCACTGATATCCAGTGCATGAAGTAATGATCTCTGATTAAATTCATCATTTAATTGATTGTAGATTTGTTCCCCCTAAATTATTCTAATGCTATTACCTTTGAATGTTTTGATGATTTAATCTATAGAGGTGACATAATATCAAGTGAAAATCTCACTGTCTGACCCACAGCCTTCTCTAACCCATCCACTACTCAAAATTAGAGCATACAAATAAGATTGTATCAGGATACCTCTGCTTACTTCTGCTGGTTATTTTCTCAAGGGTAGCATTTCAACAAAGTAATTCCTTTGCTAAAACATTTGACTTATCATATCTCCATTATATCAATCAGAAATACTTATAATTTAGTGACAAACTATGGTAGGCTGAATAATAATGTCCCCCAATTATATGCATGCCCTAATTTCCAGAACCTGTGAACATGTTACCTTACTTAGTGAAAGGGACTTTGCAGATATAACTAAGTTAAGTATCTTGAGACAAGAAGATTTTCTTGCATTGTCTATTTGGGCCCAATATAATAATAGGTAACTTTATAGAAGGTAGGCAGGACAGTGAGCATTAGAGAAGATGATGTGATGATAGAAGCAGAGAAAGATGTAACAACAGAAACAAAGATAGAAGTAATGTGGCCAGACACAAAGGAACACAGATAGCCTCTAGAACCCAGAAAAAGCAAAGGACAGTTTCACCCTAGAGGCTCCAGAAAAAAAATGCAACATTTGATATTAGCCCCATACAACTCATTTTTAACATCTGACCATCAGAAGTGTAAAATAATAAACTTTTCTTGTTTAAACCACTCATTTGATGATTTGTTGCATCCGCATTAAGAAGTTAATGTACAGGTAGATTGGGCTATTCTCTTCTGCTGACTCAGGAAATTTTAAATTCATTTTTTCTTTGCCCATGGTATCTATAGAGAAAGAGTTGCACACCATATTTTTATCTGTACTTTTTTGCATATCTCTTATATCAAGGTCTTTCTTCCAACTCCAGTGCCTTTATCCTATGGCTGATTTTCAACATGTATTGTAGAATATTAATTAGTGACTCTACCTCTAGTTTTACCTCGCTCCACTCTCTCCAATCCATCCCAAATGGCCACTCATTTAATTATAATTAATGCTACTTAAAATTATTCAATGGTGTCACACTGGCTATAGGAAGAAGACTTCTTTATTGACACATAAACAAAATCCTACATGATATGGCCCTGGTACTTCAGCATTATGTCTGATAGTTTTCCCACTGATTTATCCCCAATGGTCTAACCATCACAAAATCATATCTGATCTTCTGTATGTAAATCATACTCTCTTTGCCTTTATGTACTTGGGGCATTCGGCTTTATTATCTTCAATGTATCCAGCAAATCAATACTAATTTTCAGCCTAGTGAAAAATTTGTTCTCTTATTCATTTCTTTATTTTAATATCACAATAAAGTTTTGTGTGTATGTTAATCTCTTTTGGATAGTGAGCTTCTTTATAGCATGTACAATTTTACATTTTTTCTAGCATAATGCCTAAAATATAGTTTTTAATCAATGCTTTTATAAAAATTGAATAGTTTAATAATTTTTCCCCTTACGTCTGTCCTTTGGGAGAACATTTTTTTCTACAAGCAGAGTTATAATGTTTATATGATTATATTGAATGGCATTTTAAACATAGACTATTTTCTTCCTTTAAACTATTTACAAGTAGCACATCTTAAATCTTTTTGCCAATTATTTAGTAGTGCCATGTGCAGAGATAATTTCTGTAGTGCAACTGGGCTATTTACTTAAAAAGATAATCATAACAATATTCTTTCTAGATATACCAGATAACAATGATTTTATAAAAATACTCTCAGCACTCTAATAGTACTAATTTATATTCAATAATTATTATCATGGTGTCTGAGATACTCCAAAATTGTGAGCAAGGCCTGAGGAAAACAAGCAGTATCCCATATTAATTACATTAGAAAGCTTGGTAGAATGTAACTCTTAAGATTATTTGGCTTGAAAGTTCACTAATAATGCAGATTGTCTCATTGTGGCATTTTCTTTGTGACTGCTTTCTCATTAAAGTATAAGAATGATAATGCAATGGACAGTTCAAGGAGCAGCACTCACAATATTTCATTCATTACCCAAATCCTTTTTTATTTTAACATGTTAAAATTGTAGTTGGAAAAATTCTAGCCCAATAAGGAATTGATACAAATCATTAAATTATAAAGCTTTTTTTTTTTTTTTTAAACTTGAGTCTCTGTTAATTAACTGTGAGGACAAATTTTCCCTTGATTTACCAAAAAATATCCTTATGACCTCTATGCTTTTGATGAATGACAAGGTATATGGATGACTTCTTCTCTGTATTTTAATCAATACACACATATCTTACTTTGTGAAAAACTATCAAATAGATGTCATTACTTTTTGAATCTCAGTGCTATTCTTCTTATTCTAGTTAACTAAGTTATTGGCACTCAGAAGTTTATAAATATTCTGTATTACGTATTTGTTTCTAAGGCAATATGCCAGGTCACTCCTTGAACTCTCCATAGGGGATTTTTAATAATAAATTATTATTAAGATGCATTTAATGATGTTCTACACCAGCAACTCTATTTCTAAAGATGACAAAGTTATATTTGTACCTATTAATACAGTCTAACTTTTAAAAATGGTAGCAGATTCCCATGAGTCAGCTGTTGCTGAGGAAGCAGAATTTAGTTTGTTGAATTCAATCATAATCTGACTGAGAAGGGTGAAGAAAAGAAAATTGTTAGAGTCTGCTTGATCTTAGTTAGAATGCAGGTTGGAAATTTCACGCAAGAAGATATTCATAACCAGAGCTAGCCTCAAATACCATGACTTTCACACAAGGATTGAGATATGGTCTTACATTTGGAGATACACTTTGTGAAATCAATAGCATCTGAATTCACTGCTTTGGTTGTGCCATTGTATCGTCATGTGAGTTTTTGGATTGAGGTTCATTCTAAGAGAACTTGTTGAGTTCTGTCTGAAATTGGTTCTTCCCCTCTCTTATTGCTAGATTTCAAAGCACATTTTACTGAAAAAAATATAGTTTTTAAATAATAAATGTTTATTCTAAACAATAAATGCATGAAATTTATTAATAAGTAAAATTTATTTTACTAAATTTTAATTTAATAATAAATAAATGCAATTTTATTTAAATGATAAATGAAATACTAAATTAGAAAGCAAATGAAAATATAACAATGACATGCAATATGTTTCATTTTCTAATTAACTTGGAATGAATACATTTTTCAATATTCTCTTTTATAGTCAACCATTTCAGAGTTGAATGTTCAAATGGTGCATTTGAATTTCCAGAAACATGGAGCGTATTTATCCTGGCCTATTTTTTTTGTGAGAACATACATTGGCAGGAGTAGAATTTTAGACTTTTATTTGGTCCAAATTCATACAGCCAGAAAGGTTTCTTACAAGTATCTTCTTTGGTGTAGGAAACCAATGACCTTTTCTAGTAAAGACTAAAATACTTAGCAAATCTTCTTTCCCAAATTTTATATTTTTAACTTGTACAGAGATTTCCTATGATTGCAACGAAGCCAAGCCTCTCCTTTGAGTGTATCATTTATTTATATCTTAATGTGGTCACTAAATAATAATTTGAGTCCTTACCATAAGTTGTGGAGCAGATTCTATGCTAAATGCTGTGGAAATAGTTAAGCAGCATCTTAATCCTAAAATAGCTCAGAGTAGAATAAAGAGACTGGCACATAAACAGATGATTGTAACTCATGTAAAAGTTAAAAAAAACAAGACCTGAAAATAATTAAGTATCTGTGAAAGGAACTTCACAAATTCCTAATCTTTGAGTAACTTTTTAGCACATTATTTCTTTCACAAAATGATACAACAAATTAAAGATCAATTGGATAGCAACTTTAGTGTCTACACCAAATTTATAATAACGATAAATTTTACATAGGATCCTGTCTTTCTCCTGAATATTTCCACTAAGAGCTTCTATTGCCTATACAAAATCCATTTTTTTTTCATAATTTTTGCACTGGATTGAACATTCACTAAAACAGTTTCACAATTTGGTCATCCTTATGGCCTCATTCATGTAAAACTTATAAGCCATTATAAAATCTAAATTCCCTTTTAAAATTGTTTAATTATTTAACTTCAATTTCATGACTACAGTTATCTTTTTATGTACATCAACTACAAGAATTTGGCATACTGGGTTCCATTTATTTTTACCTAATAACTTTATTAGTGTTACTGCTAATGGGATAATAAGCAAAAAATCAAAGTCATAGCACTTCCCTAAGCTCAGATAGTGGTCAAATAACTGGTTCTCACCAGCAGCCACTCAGGAAAATTGAAACTGGAGGTTTACTTATAAATCTTCAAAATCTCAAAAGCTAAAGCCAGGAATGAGACTAGTTAAATGTTCTTTTTTCAACACAGATCCTAGAATCAGAGCACTCTAGAATTAAATCCTAAATTCGCAATTATTAGCTGTGAAAATTAGAGTGCATGACTTTGTTTCTTTGATTTTCAATTTGTCATTGGTAAAATAGAAAAAAATAATATACAGTGAATAGATTTGCTTCAAGGATTTAATCGAGATATTTTGTGAAGTGTCTAGCATGAAGCATGGTGACTAACATAAAGTGAGCCCTCCATAAATGACAATGATTCTGGCACTACTGCTGCAGTTTCACAGTTCCTTGTAAAGCACTTGGGTATTTAACCAAGACCAATAAAAACATATTTGCACAAAAGTATGTACAGAAATGCTGTCAAAGGAAAACATAGCCAGACAATAACTAAAGTATTAAAAATAGACTTTATTCAGTACTATTGAAATAGGAGAAAGGAGATCCCAATATAAAACTAGGCTCTATACCAAATAAAGCCTGGGCAAGTGAAAATTTATAGCTAAGGCAAAAGGTGGGGATTTACTGAGTGGAAAATTACTAAGGGAAAGCATTGGAGACAAGGGGGAATTCTGATGAAACAGTTGATAGGATTCTTGCAGAAGGCAGGCCATGGTGATCAGCTACCAATAGTGACGAATAAGGAATTTGGTCAGCTACTGAGGATGATCAGGTATTGAGGGTGAGGATTGTCTTTAAGTTGACACAGCAGGATTCCTGCTAAAACTGGGCTCTTGACATGCCTACTAGGGACTGGGCCTAGTAGATAAAGGAGACTCAGAGAAGCCAGACTAAAGTTTAATTAAGGAGTGTCTCATCAGTGTTTATAGCAGCTTTATTTGTAATATTTCTCATCCAAATGTGCATCAAACAGTCAATGTTTAAACCAATTGTGTTATAGCCATAGAATGAAATACTCCACCCTAATCAAAGAGAACAAACTACTGATGCACACAAAAACATGATTGAATCCATAAATCATTATATATCATTCACTGCTTACTTAAACCATATCATATTTCAAGTCTAAAATATGAAGAATTTATAACCCAATCTAACCATTTTTTTAATACTCAGGACTAACAATGTATGCATATGGTTCTCATTTTGTGATTCAACTTCTCCAAATTTAATAATTTCCATTTGTTAAAAGTGTAATTACTGTTCCTCACTCTGTGTTCTGAATCTCATGATTTCCTTTCTTCCAGGAATATGACTCTTTTGATTATCCTCTATGTTTTCTTTATCTTATACCACTCTCCTTCTAATTCCTCTACCATCAACTGATAAACATGCTTATATGTTTCCCACCTTGAGTAAAATTAAGCAAATAACATAATTTATCTCTGTTTAATTTTTTTACTGTATTACAATCTTCTGAAACAGCATGCATTTTACTGAACACACCTTAATACACTGGAATTTGATGTTGTGGCCCATAATTCTCCAAGATCACAAGTGTTTTCTATGTGAATAAGTCCAATGAATATTTTTCATATATTATCTTCCCTTATGGCAGCATTTGAAGTTCTCAAACACTCTGTATTGGGGATAAATCACTTTGGTCCCTTGACTTCTAAGACATCACACTCTTGTGTCCTTTTACTTATTTGGGCCTTCTGACTCTTTTGTTGGTTTCTCCTCTTCTAGCATCTCTAAAATGCTTGGTTTCTTGAAGAATCTGACCTAGGCGTCTTATCATTATGTGAAACAACCGGGAAAGATACAATCAATTCTAATGACTTAAATAAGACTATGATTTGCAAGTGCACATTTGTAGCCCAAAGTTATCTGCTGAGCTGCAGGCATATTTTGTTTTATGAAGCAAATGATTTCAGTTCACTGCTTATACCACTTCAGCTACTACCATCTCTCTGTATCCTGGCTCAACTAGCTACAGCTAGGACCAGTAGCATTTTGACTTAAAGCTCTTTCGGTGACTAAAAATGTCTCTGCTCACATATAACATATGCCGATAATATCAGAAAATTAACATTCCAAAGGAGCAACCCACACCAATGACTAAGATGAGAATTTGTCAATAAATTACAAAGAAATCAGGTATTCTCACCTGTATATGGATGTGGACTCTCATAATTACAGGCTCTGACAAGCCCCAAGATCTGCTATCAGCAAGCTAGAGAACAAGGAAAGAAGATGGTGTAGTTTCAGTAAAAATCAATCAGAAGACCTAAGAAACAGGAAATCTGATCATGGAAATTCTCGTCCATAGTCTGACAGGCTCAAGATTGAAGAAATCTGATTTTTCAGTCAGTCTGAAGGCAGGAAAAGTCTGGCGTCCTAGCCCAAGCAGTCAGGCAAGAGGACTTTCCTTTTATTCAGCTTTTTTGTTATATACACGTCTTTAATTTATTGGATGAGGCTTGATATGGTTTCCTCTGTGTCTCTACCCAAATCACATGTAAAATTGTAATCTATATGTGTCGGGGAGGGACCTGGTGGGAGATGATTGGACCATGGGGGCAGTTCCTGTATGCTATTCTCATAATAGTGAGTTACTTCTAATGAGATCTGATGCTTTAAAATTGTGACACTTTCCCCTTCACTCACTCCCTCCTGCCTTCACATAAAACATGACTTGCTTCTTCTTTAGCATCTTGTTACTTATGCAGCAATAAAACATAATAACACACTGGCCTTTCTATTGTTTCTTGGTTCAGTCTTTGTAGGTTGTGTGTTTCTGGAAATTTATTCATTTTATAAGTTACACAATCTGCTGCTATATAATTGTTCATAGTAGTCCTTTATAATTTTTTTTTATTTTTGTTATCAGTAGTAATGTCTCCATTTTAATTTTTGATTTTATTTATTTAAGGATATGAGACATAAAATCAAAGGAGATAAGTTTGGAACTTTAAGATTTAATGCTTGTCCTGCTGGTTTTTAGACTTGCATAGGGCCTGTAGTCCTTTTGTTTTGGCAATTTTTCCCATGTGAAATGGGAGCATTTACTAAATGCCTATATCCCCATTGTATTTTGGAAGTAACTAACTTGTTTTTGATGTTGCTCCTAGGTGGAAGGGACTTGCCTTGTCTCAGATGAGACTTTGGAATACAACTTTTGAGTTAATGATGGAATGCTGGAATGAATTAAGACTTTGAGGGACTGTTGAGAAGGAATAATTGTATTTTGCAATGTGAGAAGAACATGAGAATTAGGAGGGGCTGGGGGCAGAATTATATGGCTTGATTCTGTGTCCCCATCGAAATTTCATGCAGAATTGTAATCCTCATGTGTTAGGGGAGAAACTTGGTGGGAGGTGATTGGATCATCAGGGTAGTTTCCCCTATGCTATTCTCATGATAGTGACTTCTCATGAAATCTGATGGTTCAATATGTGGCACTTCTTCCCTTCACTTATTGTCTCTCTCCTGCCACCATGTAAGACGTGCCTAGCTTCCCCTTCTCCTTCTGCTATGATTATAAGCTTCCTGAGGCTTCTGTAGCCATGCAGAACTGTGAGTTAATGAAACCGCTTTTCTTTATAAATTATCCAGTCTCAGGCAGTTCTTTATAGCAGTGTTAGAATGAACTATTACAAGGCCCAACACATTACGCAGGGCAACCTGCATTACTTAGTCTAGTGATTCAAATAGTGATCTCATCCAGAAGCACCTTCACAGACAAACCCTGAATAATATGTGACCACATGACAGGGTTCCCTGTGGCTCAGTCAAGTTGACACATAAAATTAAATATCATAAGTTCACAGCTTACAAACTTTAATACTCATACATATCTCCTTAAACTATACTTACTCTCCAAATACAAATAATAACAAGGTCATCCTTCAATGTAACATAATACAACTATCCTGCATAAAACCATAAATGTATAACCTTTTTACCAAAAGAGTAGGTAACATCTGTGAGTGAGGTTTCCTCTTTTCCTTGATATCCCATATCTTAAATATTATGAAATAAAATAAACACTGCTTAATGATATGATAAAAAGCCAATGCAATTTATGTTACATGATATAGGACTAAGAATGGGAATAAAAAGAAAACAAAGATATATACTAGACACACACACATACACAAACTCCCATACATATACACACAAATATTCATAACAAAGTAGTGATGATTACAGTACTCATTTCTGGTAATAGACATGTGGTCATGGTTGGTAATTATAACTATTTTATATCAGTGTCCACACTGTTTTTCCTTTGCCTTCAATAAGCAAATCATCTGGTTGTGGTTCTTTACCTAGTAGGGTGACCCAAACCTTCATTCCTAAAGGGTCTGGACATTATGTTGTCCTGCCTGGATTAGGTTGCTGTAGTTTCCCACTGACCTTAACCACAGGCATGGTAATATTTAGACACCCTAAGGTATCTTCTCTGTTCTAGACATACTCTTCCTTAGCTTTCTTTGTGAAATACAAGTCCAATTTTCCCCTGATAGTCAGGATTAATACCTCAGAAAACACTGTACCTCACTTCTTGGCCTGTTGATTCAGAGGCCAGTCTTAATTTCTGGTTCAATAGAAATACTGTGGTGTCCCTTAAATGCAAAGCAAAACCACAATAAGATATCATCTCATGCCAGTCGGAATGGTGATTATTAAAAAGTCAAGAAACAACAGATGCTGATGAGACTGTGGAGGAATAAGAGTGCTTTTGCACTGTTGGTGGGAATGTAAATTAAAATGTAAATTGTGGAAGACAGTGTGCCTAGTCCTCAAAGGCCTTGAACTAAAAAGACCATTTAACCCAGCAGTGCCATCACTGGGTATATACCCAAAGGAATATAAATCATTCTGTTATACAAATACATGCACGCATATATTGATTGCAGCACTGTTCACAATAGCAAAGACATGAAATCAACCCTAATGCCCATCAGTGTTAGAATGAATAAAGAAAATGTGGTGCATATACACCATGAATTACTATGCAGCCATAAAAAGGAATGATATCATGTCCTTTGCAGAGATGTGGATGGATCTGGAAGCCATTATCATCAGCAAACTGACACAGGAACAGAAAACCAAATACTGCATGCTCTCACTTATAATTGAGAGGTGAACAATGAGAACACATGGACACAGGGAGAGGAACAACACACACTGGAGCCTGACAAGGGAGCCAGGAGAGGGAGGACATCAGGACAAATAGCTAATGCATGTGGGGCTTAATACCTAGGTGATGGGTTGATAGGTGCAGCAAACCACCATGGAACACATTTACCTATGTAACAAACCTGCACATCCTGCACATATATCCTAGAACTTAAAATAAAATAAAATTAAGTTTTTAAAAAAAGAAATATTGTTGTGTTTATTGATGAAAGCATTTTAACATTTGGACCTGAAACTTCTAGGCCAGCAAAGCATAGGTTTCAAAAACGTGAAGCAACATTTTTTTTTAGTAGGTCACTAGGGGTAATAGTGTGTGATGGCATTTGTATTTCCATTCCTTTACTCCTGAACCTATAAATCCTGGCTATAGAAGAAAGAGAACTATGTATTGGATGCTGATTCAGAACACTGATAGCCTCTGAAGAAACTTACTATAGTCCTGAAAGGGAGTCCCACCTATCTGGTGCTGTAACAGTCCTGCATCCATTGTTCTGTCAAACCAGATGGTGGGGAACATGGTGCGACAAGTGAATTTGATGAGCATGAGCCCATTGCCACTCTTCATTTGCTGTAAAGTGGTTTCCTTGATCAAAATCAGTCTTTTGTGTAATACCATGATGGTGGATAAGGCATTCTGTAAGTTTGCAATGGTAATTTTGTCCAAAGCACTGTGTTCTGAAAAAGCAAATCCATATGTAGAGTTTATACCAGTGAAATCAAAACACTGCAACTTCTATGATAGAAATGGCCCAGTGTAATAACCCACCACCCACTAGCTGGCTGATCACCTAAGGGAATGTCATATTCAAGATTCAGTATTGGTCTCTGTTGCTGGCCACTGGATACTCAGAAGTAGTAATAGCCAGGTCTGTTTTGGTAAGTAGAAGTTCAAGTTTCTGAACTTATGGATTACTTCCATCCCTGCCACTGTAGCCATTTTGTTCATGAGCTTATTGGTGATGACACGGGTAACTGGAGAAAGAGCCTGACTGGTATGCACAGAATGAGACACTATATCCACATGATTATTAAAATCCTCCTCTACTAAGGTCATACTTTGGTAAAAATTCACATAGGACACAAATATCTTCATGTGTTTTGCCCATCCAGAGAGGTCTAACCACATATGTCTTCTTCAAATTTCCTTATCACCAATTTTCGAGTCATATTCCTTCTATGTCCCTGACCATACATACAGATCATTGGCCACAGCTCACAAATATATAGGAGAAACTCTCAAATTTTTCATCACAGAAGAAATTTCTTTCACAACTGTCTTTCAGGGATATCACAGAATGGAGCTAACATTGCTGCAAGTGTCAATTTTTAGATGGAGTCTGTATATCACACAGAAGCATCTGTGAACTGGCCTCAAGTCTTCTCTTCCTCTGTCAACCAATTGTAAGGAGCTCCCCAAGAGGCCATAGGTGCAGACTGGGAGAGAGAAAGTAGTGTAACATGAGTAGGGACCATGAGAATTTGGGTCACTTTTTCATGTAACTTTCTGTCTTCAAGACTTCTCAGACCCAATCACATACATAGGACATCCATTTGACGATGAAGTGCTGCAATGCAGTGCACATCAGATTTGTGGGTCAGATAAAAACCAGCTCATGATGGTCCACTCAAGTCACATGATAACTTGGTGCCACATGGTTAAACATTTAGTTGTTATGAAGGTCCAGTAGCAGGCCAACAGCTGTTTCTCAAAAAGAGAGTAGCTAACCACAGAGAATGGCAGGGCTTTGATCCAAAATACTAAAAGCAGGAGCTGTGATTCACCTATGGGGCCTCTCTAATACACCTAGGAGAAACTCATTCTTCAAGCACCATTGGATCTTCTAGATTATATGACTCAAGTGCCAAAGAAGTCTTCACAGCAGGCTGGATCTATTATAGAGGCTTGTTTTGTTCTAGGCTCTACTCAAAACTAGCAGCTTTTCAGATTACTCAGAAAATGATACAGAGTAACACATCTAAATTAAGAATATTTGCCTTCAAAATTCAAAGAGGTTTACTAGGTGTTACACCCATTTTTTGATTATAGGAGAGGCCAGATGATATAACTCATTCTTCACCTTAGAAGATCTATCACAACATGCCCTGCATGACAATACCCCTATAAATTTTTCTGAGGTAGAAAGGCCCTAAACTTTTATCGGATTTATTTTCTATCTTCTGACATGCATCTGTTTTACTGGTAAGTCAAGAATAGTTGGTATTTGTTGCTCACTATATGCAGTTGCTATTATTTCATCAGTGTAATGGACCAACGTGATATCTTGTGAAAAGGAAAGGCAATCAAGGTCCGTGTGAACTAAATTATGATATAGGGTTGAGGATACACTCTAAAAGTAGGAAAGTGATAGTGTATTGCTAGCTTTGCTGGCTGAAGACAGATTGCCTGTGCTGGCCGTTATTGACATGTATGAAGAAAAAATTACTTGCCAGATCAATAGTTGTATACCAGGCACCAAGAGATGTGTTAGCTTTTTCAAGCAACAAAACTGCATCTGGTGTAGCAGCTGTAATTGGAGTCACCACTTGGTCAAGTTTACAATAATTTACTGTCATTCTCTAAGATCCATCTGTCCTCTGCATAGGCCAGATAGATAAGCTGAATGGGGATGTGGTGGAAATCACCCAGTGTTCATTTTTCAAGCCCTAGATGGTGGCACTGTCTGCAATCCCTACAGAGATGAAATATTGCATTTACTTTACCATTTGCCTAAATAGAAATGTTTCTACTGGCTTTCATTTGGCATTATCCACCATAATACACCTCACTCTACAGGTCAGGGAACCATTATGTCAGCATGAGTATATCTATTCAAAATATTCATTCCAAATTGAGTAAATAACTACAGGGTACATCCAGGGAGACCATGGATGTGCTGTGAGTTGGACCTGAGTTAAAACTCCATGGATCACCTGATTCCCGTAAGCACTCTCTTTGTGGACCACCATGGTATGTTAGGTGTCCTGAAATTTGCATCAGTTCATAGCCAGGGTCCAGTAGTCCCTGCTTTGATTATTTTTTATTACTCAAATGAATAGTTACACTGGTAAAAGGACATAAGTTCCTTTGGGAAGATTAGGAGAAAGATTAAATGTATAGATTTTGGGCATTGTACTAGGACCCTTCCTCAAGGGTACCAAACTTGTTCTTTATTTAAGGGGTTCTGGATTTGTAAACTGGCTGAAGTCTGGAAATTGATTTAGGAGCTATAACTCTATTTTTGTGATTCAGGTTATATTTTTGTTCACTGATCTAGAAATGTTCTGCTTATATATATTAAGTAAGAATTCTGTAGGCTACCTATCTATTCCACTTCTAGGTATACCATGATCAACTAGACAATGTCATGTATCTGTACAAGTTAGACTACTGTGATCACTGATTTGACTCTACTGCCATTCATTATAGCCATGCCCATCTTACCTTTGGTGGTTGAGTGTTACCACTTGGCCCCTGCCACCCTGGGATCATACCCCAATTCAATGACCACAGTTTCCATTCTAAGTTTTGACCTGTAGATAGAGAAACCACAAGCTCTTCAAGAATGCTTAAGCTCCCCTTAAATTTATTTCTCACAGTTGTGGTGAAAAATATGTCCTTTAAACTCTTTCAGTGTGGATGAGTAGGTCTTAGATAACAAGAGTCCTCTATCACATTTCAAGCATCCCAAGTCTTTAAATCAATTCTTCTACATTAAACAAAAGCAGGTCTAGCTTTCTAATTTTTAACTGTTGTCCATCTCTCAGTTCATATTTTGATCAACCATGTAAACAGAATGCTAGAGCCCTTTCTAACTCCCCAAGCTGTAATGTAAAATGTAGAATCTCTGTTTAGTGAGCCCATAATAACGTCATCATGATCTGTCTTTATGTTTCTTCACCATTACTACACACCCTTAGTTTTTACTCCCATGCATGTATTTATGATTTCTACCTATATATATGATTAAACACAGGTAGTTCTTTTGCAGTGTAGCGCATCTTAAGGATCACACTTTGTATCTCACTTTTAGGGGCTGGATGGGATTTCAGGTTAGTTACAGGTCTAAAAGCAAAGAGAGGTAGTAGCAATGGATTCTGAGGAGACTCAGTATTGTCTTTTATAGACATTGCCTCTGGGAGGGCAGGGGTGGTATTACAAATTACTCAGAAAATACAGAATTAATCCCTTCAGATGGGGGTGGAAAGACACTCCCACTGGTGATGGAAAGACCACTCCTCCTCAGATGGAAAGGTTTCTTCCACTGACAAAGACGTTTCATCAGAATTGAGGGGCTTAATGTCTCCAGCTTTGTCAGGGACTTACCACACTTTCCCATTCTAACTTCCAGGGTCTCTTCCTAGTCAATGCACTAAGTTTAACTGTAGACACAATGTGAGGATGAGAGTTCAATTTTTATTGTATTTGTGACAATTGCAAAATGAGATTCTGTACTTGATATTCAGCAATCTCAGTCTTGCAGCTACAGGATTTAAAGGTCACCTTTAGAATACATAGAGAAGATTTTAGGTCATTTGTGTAGTGCTTGCATTGGATATCTGAATTACTGATATGATCCTTTTTTTTTTCTCTACTTTAAAGGTTCAGTGACATTAGAGGCAATGGCCAATCTCATTGCATTTCTTAGATAATAATGTTTGAAAATATCATACAAACAGTCACCCAGTTTCTTGCTTGTTATAAATGGTTGTTTAGGAGTATCCAATAGGGATATTTTGCATATCTCCATTGCTATAGCTATCAGTGCTTACTTTACTACTGGAAATAGAGTCATTAGTGTCTTTATATCTAATCACATTAGAGAGTCAGTTCCAGAAACCTCAGAGCCAATTCAGAAAAAGTCACCCTTAAAATCATTTTCTTCTCTAACCACTATCAGAACCAAAATATATATTAGGGTTTTTCAGAGAAACAGAATAATAGATTGTATATAGATCAAGATGTAAATATTGATATCTAGATAGATATTCAATTTGGGACTATGTTTTTCGCAACATTGAAAACAAGGCATCCTGAATACCCATATCAATGAAAAAAATTATAATATGTTGGCTATATATTTTAAAATTATTAAGTGGATTGACTGTTAAGAATGCACAAAAGTCTGAAATAGAATTTAAGAGAATGCTAAAATCATCATTTGCTCTTTTGATTTTAAATTTCTGTTTGAAGATGAAAGGGCATTGGAGAATAAAAAATACTTGGGCATATTCAAGTTGGAAAATATAATTGGTGTATCATACATAAGGCTTAGACTCCCCCAAAAGCTTATATTAAAGACTAGGATAAATAAACCCTCCACATAGATCATGACAGCAAAGAAAAAAAAAACCTATCTGTTTTGGTTGTACAGAGGTGAGGTAAAAATGTGTATTACCTAAAAAACCAGAACCTTATTCCAGGCCTGTAGCAGGCATTGTCTAAGACAGGTCCCATATAACCCCTTTATACTGATATCCTTGACCTGTATAACTTAATTCTCACCAATAAAATATGGCAATTTTGAGGATATGTTATTTCCAAGAACAGATTAAATGGCTTGTCACTTACATTTTACTAGCAGACTCTTTCTTTTGGTGCTTCTGATGAAGTAAGCCATTATTTTGGAGAGACACACTTAAAAAAGAACTGAAGGCAGCCTTCAACTAACAGCCAGGGAGGAACTGAGAACCTCAGTTTAGCAACAGTAGAAGAGCTGAATCTTGTCTATGTGAGTGAGTTTGGAAGGGAATCTTTCCTCAGTCAAGTCTTTAAATAAGACTTCAGCCACTGCTGATCTCTTGATCGAAGCCTTGTAAAGTACTCTGAAGCAGAGGACCTAGTTACACAATGCTTGAATTCTTAACACACAAAAATTGTGAGATAAAAAACGTAATTTTAAGCCACTAAATGTTGGGATAATTTGTTATACAGCAATAAATAACAAATAAAAAGATGCAACCTGAATTCACGTTATTTTCTTTGAGAAAATTTAAATAGATAATTTCTTTTAAATAAGTCCAAATTTTGTACTTCCCCTATGAAACTGGTAGAAACAAAATGATATTCTGTCTAGAGGAATGCAACATTAACAGAGATCAAAAAGAGATAAAGCTATAATTAACATAAGCTCACAGATAAAATTTGAAATCCTAAAAGGAAACAAGCCCTATAAATGACAGTAGTCAGAAACAAAAGAGAACAGATTAAATCTATTAATATTTCACAGAAGGTATTATTAGAAATAATATATAAAATCAGAGCATTGAATATATTTCTTTAAAAAATACAGAAGAATGAGGCCTAGAAATGTGAACAACAAACAGCTGACTGTAATATGGATGGATCAGATTTTTTAAAGTATTAAAAAAAAACTTGCAGAACCAACAACAACAAAAATATCACTGAAATAAAACATTAGCAAACTGGTCAAGTATCAGATTTGACATGTCTGAAAATATAATTAATAAACTGGAAAAGAGAACAAAAGCAATAACTCAGAGTTCAATACACAGAATCCAATAGGTTTAAAAAATAATATGAAACAAAATTTAAAAGATGCCAATGAATATATAGTCAAGCCTTGTATATATTAAAAGGAGATGAAGAAGGATAGACTAGAAAGCATTGAGTAGAAGGAATATACTAAGATCAAAATGTTGAAAAAATGCCAAAACTGCTTATCAATGAAGAAATATAGCAATAAGTGACAAAAAAGGACTATAATTTTCAAAGTTTTGAGGAAAAAACTGCAAAATGAAAACTTTATATGCAACTATACTATCAAACAATAACTAGAATCAAATGAAAACATTTTAGAGTCAAATGATGAGGTAATTATGATTAACAAAACATCACCGAAAGATCTAGTAAGGGATGTATTCCAAGTGGAAGAAAATCAAACAGAGAAATAGTATGGTGTAAGAAGTGGTGTGCAAAAAGTTTAATAAACCAGTGAGTAGATTTGAATATGCATTGCCTATACAAATGGATTATAATGAGGACTAAGTTTAGATGATTAATGAAGTGGGGTAAATAAAATTCAAGGCCATAAATTTGTATTATTTTGCACATAGCTGAACAAGTAGATAGTAATAATATTTCTATGTGGCCCATTTTAGTTTTTGGTTGAGGCTTCTTGTAGTCAGAAGGTAACTGGTTCTGTGAATCTTACTGCTTCTCTCTTCACCTAACTTTGGAAATCTATGCTGCAGAAAAATAATTAGTAAGATAAGAGTGAAGGGAGCCTGAAGTTAAACTCTATAGTTTTTTGTTGTGTAAGAGATGGTAGATACAATCAACAAATTTAGAAATAGCTAAGTATCATTACCAAAAAATTTAAAAGTGATAATCAAAACTTGAAATAGAATAGAGAATATCCAACTAGATAAAGTAACACTTAAAAAAAAAATAAAGCTTAATTACATGGTAGACAGAAGGAGACGATAAACTAAGATACTTGGGAAATAGCCAGTATTCATAGTGAGTATCAGTAGATCAAATTCAACAACTAAAAGAAAGAAAATGTCAAACTTCTACTTTAAAACGAAAATTAAACATTTATTAAAACACACCCACATAAACTATGAGTCACAGAAATGTTGAAATAAATAAATATTAAATATATATAATCAGTCAGTATAATTATAAAGATGTAAACCTGATATTAATATGCATAAAATAAAAATAAAATAAGCGGCAATAAGTATGTGGTCATTGCTTACTGTTAAGAAGTATACTTTCTAAATAAGCTATAAAAGTTGTGGTTCTATTTATACCCAATATAATAGGCTTAAAGATATAATGACAAAACTGATTTTGAAAGAAAATTGAAAAATTCACAAACACTAAGTTAAATCAACACCATCTTTCTAATAGTTGATTCATTAAGCAGTCAAAAATAGCAAGGTTTATAGAAAATATGATAACACAATAACTATATTTTATCTAATAAATGTGTGTAGAAACTGCCACCACCAATTAAATAATTTACATTATTTAAATTTCACAGAACATTTACTCACGTGACAGTAAAACTGGCAACAAAACAAATCAAATCAAAATAATTATTACCAGGTAGACAACATCAAATTCTTCTAAAACAATGCAATAAATTGTAAACTGTTAACAAAATGTAGTCAAAATTTTCCAAATTCAATAATATCATATGCTCCTCTCATATATCACGAAATGAAAAAGAATAATAACAAAAAAATTACATTATTTAAAACTGAACCCTAATGAAAATGCTACATGTAAAATCTGATTAAAAATATAATATTAAATGCATTTGTTAGTGTATTATGTCTTTCTTGTATTGCTATAAAAAATACCTGACACTGAGTAATGATAAGAAAAGAAGTTTAATTGTCTCATGGTTCTGCAGGCCATACAAGAGTCATAGCACCAGCATCTGCTTCTGAGGAGGTCTCAAGAAGCTTTCAATCATGGCAGAAGGCAAAGGGGGAGCAGGTATCCCACATGGCGGGAGCAAAAGCAATGGCGGGGGAAAGTTCCACACACTTACAAGTGACCAGATCTCGTGAGAACTCAGTGTCACAAAGACAGCACCAAGCCATGTGGGATCTGCTCCCATGATCCAACACCTTCCACCAGCACCACCTCCAAATTGGGTATGATAATTCAACTTGAGATTTGGGAGGGGATAAATATCCAACCTATAATATTCCACCGCTGGATCCCCCCAAATCTCATGTTCTTCTCACATTGCAATATACAATCATGCCTTCCTAACAGTATCTCCAAGGACTAACTCATTCCAGCATTAACTCAGAAGTCCAAAGTCCATAGTCTCATCTGAGAAAAGGCAAGTTCCCTCAACATATGAGCCTGATTTGAAAAAAAAACGTTATTTTCAAGATAAAATTGAGGTATAGGCATTGGGTAAAATTCCCATTCCAAAGGGAGGCATTGGCCAAAACAAATGGGCTGGAGGCTCTATGCAAGTTTGAAACCCAGTGGGGAAATCATTAAATCTTACAGCCCCAAAATAATCTCCTTTGATGTCATGTCCCACATCCTGGGCACAGTGGTTCAAGGGGAGGGCTCCCATGGCCTTGGACAGCTCTGCCCCTGTGGCTTTGCAGGGTATAGTCTCTGTGGCTGCTCTTACAGTTCATTGAGTGTCTGTGGGTTTTCCAGACATAGGGTTTGAGCTGCCGGTAGATCTACCATTCTGGGGTCTGGAGGGCGGTAGCCCCCTTCCAACAACTCCACTAGGCAGTGTCCAAGTGGGGAATCCATGTATTGGCTCCATCCTCACATATCCCACTCATATTGCCCTAGTAGATGTTCTCTGTGGGGGTTCTTCTCCTACACAGGCTTTGGCCCAGGCTCCAAGGCTTTTCTACTGATCTGCTGAAATATAAGTGGAGGCTGCCAAGAATCTGCTACACTTAGATTCTGTGTGCCTACAGGCTTAACACCATGTGGAAGCTGCCAAGACTTATATCTTGGCCCCTCTAAAATAGTAGCCCAAGCTATACCCGGCCCTCTTTGAGCTGAAGCTGGAACCAGAGTGACCAGGATGTGGGGAACAGTGTCCCTAGGCCACAGAGGGCGGCTAGGCTCTGAGCCTTGTCCATGAATTCATTCAGTCCTCCTAGGCCTCAAGACTTGTGAAGGGTGAGGCTGCTGCAATGGTCTCCAAAATGCCTTTGAGGCCTTTTTCCTATTGTCTTGGCTATTGGCACTTGGCTCCTTTTTTATTATGCAAATAGTACAGGAGCTAAAAAGAAATTATTTATGTAGTTAGTGAGGGTAAGAGAGTCCTCAGTAAGGCTTCCCTTTTTAACAAAAAGCAGCCCCCAAGTCATTTCTTTTCTAACAGAGTAGACTGTAAAATCAAGCTGTAGACCTAGATAAGCAAGCTAGAAGCTTGCTTGGGTCAATGCCAGCAGCTGTGCCAACAGGGAAAGGCCACCTGCGGGTCAGGCATGTTCAACATGGAGGCTCCATCTTCCCTTTTCTTTGTCAATCACCTATGCGGTAAAGAAGCAGGTAACATGGTGCCAACAAGGTAGAGAATACATTTGCATAATAAAAGATTAAAGTGGAGTGACCAGCTTCTTTACTGGCTACGTAAATAGCAGATCTCATCCCAACAATCTTTTGGCTGCTATATAAATCAGATACCGAGTTCTCAAGCTTGTCTGTAAAACCCTGTGCATTTCACCATAGAACCAGAATATCTACTTGGGAGCCTCTCTCTCTGCAGGAGAGAGAGTTTTTCTCTTCCTTTTGCTCTTTCACCTATTAAACCTCTGCTCTTAAACTCACACCTTGTGTGTGTCTCGGTCCTTGATTTCCTTGGGATGAGGCAACAAATCTCAGGTATTACCCCAGACAAATGATGCCACTTCACAATCATCTGTAGCAAGTTGTTGCTGCAAAGCCTGCTTGAATTACTCTTCTCAAAAAAGCATTTTCTTTCTTAACAACATGACTAGTCTGCAAATGTTCCAAACTTTTACTCTCTGCTTCCTGTTTAAATGTAATTTCCAACTTTAAGTCATTAATTTGTTTCTGCAACTGAGCATAGGCTATTAGAAGCAGCCATGTCACCTCTTGAACATTTTAATAGTTGGAAAGTTCTTTTGCCATATACTCTAGGTCATGACTTTCAATTTCAAACTTTCACAAAACTTTAGTCTACCAACAGAATGCAGCCAAGAGTTCACAATTAGTTCCTCCTTTCCATCTGAGATCTTGGCATCCTGGACTTCACTGTCCATATCACTGTCAGCATTTTGGTCACAACCATTTAACTAGTCTCTAAGAAATTCCAAACTTTACCTTATCTCCTGTCTTCTGAGACCTCCAATCTCTTCTAACTTCTGGTCATTATCCAGTTCCAAAGTTGCTTCAACATTTTCACTATCTTTTTAGCAATGCCCCACTTCTCAGTACTAATTTTCTGTATTAGGCCATTATTGAATTGCTACAAACAATTATCTGACACTGGGAAATGATAAGAAAAGAGGTTTAATTGGCTCACAGTTCTGCAGGCTGTAGAGGAAGCATAGTGCCAGCATTTGCTTCTGGGGAATCCTCTGGAAGCTTACAATCATGGCAGCTGGTGAAGGAAGAGCAGACATCTAACATGCTGGGAGTAGGAGCAACAGGGAGGGGAAGGTGCCACACTTTAAAATGACTAGACCTTATGAGAACTGACTATCATGAAGAAAGTAGTAACACACCATGAGGGATCCACTCCCATGATCCAAACACCTCTCAACAGGCCCCCTCCAGCAGCACTGGGGATTTCAATTCAACTTGAGATTTGAATGGGGACAAATATCCAAACTATATCAGTTAATTTAAAAAAAGATGGAAATATCTAATTTAATAACTGAAAATAGAATGATAAAGTAAACACAAAAAGTGGAAGAGAGGATATTGTAAGATTTCAAAAAACTGAAGTTGATAATACAGAGCAGATAAAAATAAAAATTGTTTTATTAGCAAAAATTAAAGCTTTAAACTGAATTTTAAATGAATAATGTACAGCTTCCTCTAGTGTATGCTTACATTATATATAAAGAAGATGTTAATGTAAATAAGTTTTACAATTTTTAATCAATAGTGAGGATAACTATATGTCAACACATTCAATAATGATATATAATAGAAGTTATATATTCTAGGAAGTTATATATTCCTTCTGGATTATTAAATTTGTTGGTTTATTTTATTTTATTTTATTTATTTATTTATTTTTTTTGTTGGTTTATAATTGGTTGTAATGTCTCTTTTTTAGTTTCTTATTTCACTTATTTGAATCTTCTCTCCTTTTAATACTTAATCTAGCTAAAGTTTGGTCAATTATGCATATCTTTCAAAAAATTAACTAGTAGTTATGTTGCTCTTTTCTAGTCCCTGTTTCATTGATGTTTGCTCTGATCTTTGCTATTTCCTTCTGCTGACCTTGAGCTTTGTGCTTTGTTTTTCTAGTTCATTGAAGTGTAAAGTTTGATTGTTTGACGTCTTTCTTTATTCTTAATCTAGACACTTATCATAATAACTTTCTCTTTTAAAAAATTGCTTTTGCTGCATTCCATAAGTTTGTGTATGCTTTGTTTCCATTTTTCTTTCAATATTTATTTTTATTTTTTTTCTTGACCCATTTATTGTTTAGGAGTGTGTTGTTTTATTTTCATATACTTGTGAATTTTCCAGCTTTCTTCCATTTATTGATTCTAGTATACGCTACTGTGGTCAGTAAAATATACTTGATTTTCATCCTGAATTTGTTATGACTTCTTTTAAGGTCTAGATATGCTCTATCATAGATAACGTCCTGTGCGCACTTGAGAATAATAGGTATTCTGCTGCTGTTGAATGGAATGCCCTGTACATGTCTATTGGGTCCATTCAGTCTAAAAGTGTAGCTCAAGCCCCATGTTACCTTATTGATTTTCCATTTGGATGACCTGTGCATTGTTGAAAGTGGGACATTAAAGTATCCTATTATTCTTGCATTGCTCTCTATTTTTCCCTTCATCTCCATCAATATTAGCTTAATATATTTAGATAACCTAATATTGAGTGTATATATAACACATTCAATTATAACTATAGTGCCCTCTTGATTAATTGACCCCATTATTATTATATAATGACTTTCATTGTCTCTTGTGAAAGTTGTCAATTAAAGTTTATTTTGTCTCATATAAGTATAGGTATCCTGGCATTCTTTTGGTTTCCATTTGCATGGAATATCCTTTTCCATTTCTTTACTTTCAACATATATGTGTCCTTACAAGTGAAGTGAGCCTCTCATAGGTAGCATATAGTGAGGTGTTTTTTTTTTTACTTTCAAACTTTCAGTTTTGGTTGGGGGGAACATGTGCAGGTTTGTTACGTAGGTAAATTGTGTGTCTTGGTCATTTGGTATGTAGGCTATTTCCTCACCCTGTTAATGAGCATAGTACCAAACTGGCAAGTTTTTGGTCCTCACCCTCCACCCACCCTCCAACATCAAAGATGTCCCTGTGTGTAAAGTTCTTTTCTTTGTGTCAGTGTGTAATGAAAGTTTAGCACCTACTTATAAGTGAGAACATGCAGTATTTGGTTTTCTGATCCTGCATTTATTTGCTTATGATAATGGCCTCTAGCTTCTGCTGTGTTGCTGGAAAGGACATACTTTGTATTTGCATGACTACATAGTATTCCATGGTGTATATGTAGCACACTTTTTTTTTTCCATCTAGTCCACTGGTGATGGTTATCTAGGTGGATTCTACGTCTATGCTACTGTGAATACTGCTGTGATGAACACACATGAACACATACCATGAACATACATGGTAGATTGACTTATACTCTTTATAGACCCAGTAATGGAATTGCTGGCTCAAATAATACTTTAAGTTCTTTAAGAAATGTCCAACTTGCTTTCTGTAGTGGCTAAACTAATTTATATTCCAACCAGCAGACTATAGTATTACCTTTTCTCCACAACCTTACCAGCATTTATTACTTTTTGTCTTTTTAATAATAGCCATTCTGACTGGTGTGAGATGGTATCTAATTAGGATTTCAATTCACATTTCTAATCATTATTGATATTCAGCTTTTTAAAATATGCTTGCTGGCCAAATGTATGTCTTCTTTGATAAAATGTCCGTTCATTTACCTATTTTTAATAGAATTTTTAAATTTTTGCTGGTTAAATTATTTTAATTTCTTTTCATACTTCCTTATAGATTCTGGATATTAGATCTTTGTTTTGTGCATAGTTTGCTAATATTTTCTCCTATTTTGTAGGTTGTCTGTTTGACAACTATTGACAGCTTGTTTTGATATGCAGAAGATATTTCATTGCCAATTTTTGCTTTTGTTGAAATTTCTTTTGAAATTTCTATCATAAAACAATTGCTAAAACCTATGTCCAGATTAGTATTTTCTAGGTTTTCTTATAGGGCTTTTGTAGTTTTTAGGTTTTACTTTTAAGTATGGAATACATCTTGAGTTGATTTTTTTATGTAGTTAAACAAAAGGGTCCAGTTTTAATCTGCATAGGGCAAGTCAGTTATCAGAACACAAATTTTTAAATAGAGAGTCCTTCCCCATTGCTTACTATAGTTGACTTTGTTGAAGATCACATGGTTGTAGATGTGCAACGTCTCTAACCTGCTTCATCAGTCTGTTTCTGTTTTTGTACCAGAACCATGTTGTTTTGGTTACTGTACATTGTAGTATACCTTGAAGTTGAATAGTGTGATGCCTTTGGCTTTGCTCTTTTTGCTTAGGATTGCTTTGGCTATTCAGACTCTTAGTTGGTTCCATATATACTTTATAGTGTTTTCTAATTCTGTGAAAAATGTTCTTGGTTGTTTGATAGGAATAGAATTTATTCTGTAAATTGCTTTGGGCAGTATGGTCATTTTATCAATATCAATCATTCTTATCCATGAGCATGGAAAGTTATTCCATGTGTTTGTGTGGTCTCTGATTTCTTTCAGAATTGTTTTGTAATTCTCATTGTGGAGATCATACACCTTCCTGGTTAACCATATTCCTAGCTATTTCATTGTTTTTGTGGCTATTATGAATGAAATTGTGTTCTTGATTTGGCTCACAGACAGGACGTTATTTTTATAGAGAAAGTTACTGATATTTTACATTGATTTTGTAATCTGATACTTTGCTGTAGGTTTCTGATCAGTTCTAAGAGCCTTTGGGAAGAGATTATGGGGAGTTTTACATATAAAACCATATTGTCTGTGAAGAGAGATAGCTTGAGTCCTTCTCTTCCTATTTTGATGCCTTTTATTTTATTTTTTTCTCTTGACTGATTGCTCTGGCTTAGACTTTCAGTCATATGCTAAATAGGAGTGATTTTAATGGGCATTCTTTTCTTTTTCTGTTTCTCAAAGGCAATAGTGTCAGCTTTTGCCCGTTTAGTATGATGTTGCCTGTAGGTTGGTCATAGATAGTTTCTATTACTTTCAGGTATGTTCCTTCGATGCCTAGTGTGTTAAAGGTTTTTATCATGAAGGAATGTTGAATTTTTTTCAAAAGTCTTTTCTGTACCTATTGAGATGATCATGTGAGTTTTGATTTTAGTTATGTTTATGTGATGAATCTCATTTAGTGAGTTGCATATGTTGACCTAAACTTGCATTCTAGGAACAAAGTATGCCTGATTGTGATGAATGAGCTTGCTGATGTGCTGCTGGATTTGCTTTCCTAATATTTTGTTGAGGATTTTTGCATCTATGTTCATCAGGAAGATTGGCTTGATGTTTCCTTTTTTCATTGCAACTCTGCCAGGTTTTGGTATCAGAACGATGCTGGCCTCAGAGAATATGTTAGGAAGGAATCCTTCCTTCTCAATTTTTTCATAATAGTTTTAGTAAAATTATTACCAACTGTTTTTATATGTCTGGTATGATTTGGCTGTGAATTCATCTGATTCAGAGCTATTTTTGGTTAGCAGGCCTTTTATTAGTGGTTAAATCTTGGATCTCCTTATTGATTTATTCAGGGATTCAATTTCTACTTGGTTCAATCTTGGGAGGCTGTATGTTTCCAGGAACGTATTCATTTATTCTTGGTTTATTCCTGGTTTTCCTGTGTGTGTGTACAGAGGTGTTCAAAATAGTCTCTAATTTTTTGTATGTTTCTGTGGGGTAAGTGGTATACTGTCCTCTTTGTCAATTTTGATTGTGTTTATTTTGATTTTATTGCTTTTTTAATTAGTATAACTAGCAGTCTATCAATCTTGTTTATTCTTGTAAATAAATACTTTGGATTTCATTGATCTTTTTATTTATTTATTTATTTAATTGTATTTGGGCTCTGGGGTACATATGCATGTCCTGCATCCTACAGGATTGTTGCATAGGTACATACATGCCATGGTGGTTTGCTGTCTCCATCCCCCCTACCCTTGTTTACATTAGGCATTTCTCCAGGTGTTCCCTTTCCCCTCTTCCCTCCCCTCCATCCCCCCACCTAGCCCTGTGATTGTTGTTCCCTTCCCTGTGCCCATGTGTTCTTATTATCACCCACCTATGAGTAAAAACATGTGGTGTTTGATTTTCTGTTCTTGTGTCAGTTTGGTGAGAATGATGGTTTCTAGGTTCATCCATGTCTCTACAAAGGACAAACTCATAATTTTTTATGGCTGCATAGTATTCCATGATGTATATGTGCCACATTTTTTTGTATGTTTTTTCAAATCCCAGCTTCATTCAGTTTAGCTCTGATTTTGTTTATTTTCTCCTTCTACCTTTGGTATTGGATTACTCTTTTTCTGTTTCCTCTAGGTGTTATGTTAGGTTGTCAATTTAATGTCTTTCTGACTTTTTGATGTGAGTGTTTAGGACTATAAACTTCCATCTTAATGTAGCTTTAACTATGTCTTAGAGATTCTGTTACATTGTATCTTTGTTTTCATTGGTTCAAATAATTTCTTGATTTAAGTCTTGATGTCATTATTTGTGCAAAAGTCATAGAGGAGCAGGTTGTTTAATTTCAGTAAAATTATATGGTCTTGAGAGATTTTCTTGTTACTGATTTCTGTTTCTATGGAGTTGAGATCTGAAAGTGTGGCTGTTATAATTTGTCTTTTCGAAATTTGTGAGAATTGCTTTATGAACAAATGTGTTGTTGATTTTAGAGTATGTGCTTTGTGCAGATAAAAATAATGTATATTCTGTTTTTGTAGTATGGAATGTTCTGTGGATGTCTGTTAGGTCCTGTTGGTCAAATGTTGAAGTTAGGTCCTAAATATCTTGGTTAGTATGCTTCCTCAATGTTCTATCTAATTCTCTCAGTGAGATGTTTAAGTCTCTCACTATTATTATGTATTTATCTAAGAGTCTTTGTAGGTCTCTAAAAACTACTTTTATGAATCTGTGTACTACTGTGCTGTATGTGTATATAGTTAGGAGAGTTAGATCTTGTTGAATTGAATCCTTTACCATTATGTAATGCCCTTCTTGGTCTTCTTTCACTATTGTTGGCTTAAAGTCTGTTTTGTCTTAATGAGACTAGCAACCCCTGCTCATTTTTGTTTTCCATTTACATGGTATATATTTTCCCATCACTTTACTTTGAGACTATGAGTGCCATTGCATGTGTGATGGGTCTCTTGAAGACAGTATACAATTTGGTCTTGATTCTTTACTCATTTTTCCACTCTGTGCCTTTTTAATTAAAGCATTTTTTCCATTTATGTTCAAGGTTAGTATTGAGATGTGTGGCTTTTTTCTCTCATAGTGTTGTTAGCTGGTTGTTTTGTAGTCCTGAATATGTGGTTGCTTTATACTGTCAATGGTTTATCTACTTACAAGTGTTTTTGTAGTGGCCTGTGACAGTCTTGCATTTCCATCTTTCACATTCCTTTAAGGACATCTCATAAGGCAGGTTTGGTGGTAATAAATTCTCTTAGGATTTGCTTGTTTGAAGAGAATTTTATTTCTCCCTTGCTCATAAAGGTTATTTAGCTGATGTATTAGTCTGTTCTCATGCTGCTAATAAAGACATACCCAAGACTGGGTAATTTACAAAGGAAATAGGTTTAATTGACTCACATTTCCACATAGCTGAGGAGGCCTCACAATCGTGGCAGAAAAACAAGGGACGTCTTACATGGTGACAAGCTAGAGAGAGTTTCTACAGGGGAACTCCCCTTTATAAAACCATCAGCTCTCATGTGACTTATTTATTATCACAATATCAGCATGGGAAATACCCACCTCTGTGATTCAATTATCTCCCATCTGGTTCCTGCCATGACATGTGGGAACTGTAGAAGTTATAATTCAAGATGAGTTTTGGGTGGGGACACAGACAGACCATATTATTCTGCTCCTGGCCCCTCCCAAATTTTATGTCCTCACATTTCAAACTAATCATGCCTTCACACCAGTACCCCATAGCCTTAATACATTTCATCATTAACTCAGAAGTCCACAGTCCAAAGTCCCATATGAGACAAGACAATTCTCTTCTGCCTAGAAGCCTGTAAAATCAAAAGCAAGTTAGCTACTTCATAGATACAAGGGTGGCACAGGCATTGGGTAAATACAGCTGTTACAAATGGAAAAATCTTGGTCAAAACAAAGGGGCTACAGGCCCTATGCAAGTCCAAAATCCAGCAGAGTTGTGAGATTTTAAAGCTCCAAAATTATCTCGTTTGACTCCATGTCTCACATGCAGGTCCTGCTGATGCAAGAGATGGGCTCCCATAGCCTTTGACAGCTCTGTAGCTTTGCAGGCATATACCCCCTCCTGACTGCTTTCACAGGATGGCACTGAGTGTCTGCAGTGGAAACTATCACTGGGTCTAACATTCTTTGGTCTGGAGGATGGTGTCCTTCTCCTCACAGCTTCAATAAGCAGCAGTCCCCCCAGTGGTGACTCTGTGTGAGGACTTGCATCTCACATTTTTCTTCCACACTTCCTGGCAGAGATTCTCCATGAGAGCTCTGCCCCCATAGCACACCTCTGCCTGGACACCCAAGCATTTTCATACATCCTCTGAAATCCAGGCCAATGTTTCCAAATCTCAGTTCTTGACTTCTGTGCACCTGCAGGCTCAACATCACATGGAAGCTGCCAAGGCTTGGGATTGTATCTCTGAAGCTACAACCCAAACTGTACTTTGGCTCCTTTTAGTCATGCCTGGAGCAGCTAGGACACGGGAAACCAAGTACCTAGGTTGGATAGAGCAGTAGTGCCCTGGCCTGGCCCATAAAACCATTTTTACCTCCTAGCACTCCGGGCCTGTGATAGGAGGGCCTGCTGCAGCAGTCTCTGACATGCCCTGGAGAGATTTTCCCCATTGTCTTGGCAATTAACATTTGATTCTTCATTACTTATGCAAACTTCTGCAAGCCACTTGAATTTCTTCTAAGAAAATAGGTTTTTCTTTTCTATCACATTGCCAGCAGCACATTTTCTAAACTTTTATGCTCTGCTTTCCTTTTAAATGTAAATTCCAGTTCTAAACCATATCTCTGTGACTACATAAAGCTGAATGATTTTAATAGCACCCAAAACACCTCATGAATGACTTACTGCTTAGAAATTTCTTCTTCTAGATACCTTAAATCATTTCTCCTCAGTTCAAAGTTTCAGAGATCTCTAGGGTAGGAGCAAAATGTCACCAGTCTCTTTGCCAAAGTCAAGCAAGAGTCACCTTTATTCCAGTTTCCAATAAGTTCCTCATCTCCATCTGAGATGAGCAGCATTTGGTGTAAGCCATTCAACAAGTTTCCAGGAAGTTCCAAACTTTTCCACATGTTCCTGTTTTCTTCTGAGCCTTCAAACTGCTCCACCCTCTGCCTATTACCCAATTTCAAAGTCATTTCCACTTTTTCAGCTATCTTTACAGCAGCATTTCATTCTACTCTTACCAATTTATTATATTAATCTGTTCTTATGCTGCTAATGAAGACATACAGGAGACAAGCTAATTTATAAAGGAAAGAGGTTTAATTGACTCACAGCTCCACATGGCTGGGGAGGCCTCACAATCATGGCAGAAGAGCAAGGGACATCTTACATGGTGGCAAGCAAGAGAGAGTTTATTCAGAAGAACTCTTCTTTATAAAACCATCTGATTTTGTAAGACTTATTCACTATCATAAGAACAGTATTGGAAATACCCACTCCCATGATTTAATTGCCTCCCACCAGATCCCTCTCATGACATAGGAATTGTGGGAGCTATAATTCAAGATGAGATTTGGGTAGGGACACAGCAAAACCATGTCACCTAGACATGAAATTCTTTGTTGGAATTAATTTTCTTTATGAATATTGAATTAGTGCCCCAATCTCTTATGGCTTTCAGGGTTTCTACTGAAAGTTCTACTGTTAGCCTGATGTAGTTCCCTTTCTTGATAACCTGTCTCTTCTCTCTAGCTGCCCTTAGTTTTTTGGAGAAATGATACCTGAGATTAACTGGTAAATAGTTTTCTTTTGAATTTCAATGAGTCTGAAAGTCAAACATTATCTTATAATAGATCTGTTCAGGTGTGTTTACACTCTTGGATTTTTTTCTTTTGACATTTATTATAAGTTCAGAAGTACATATGCAGGTTTGTTACACAGCTAAACTCGTGTAATGGGGTTTTGTTTTACAGATAATTTCATCACCCAAGTATTAAACCTAGTACAGATTTGTTGTGTTTCCTGATCCTCTCCTTTCTCCCACACTCTACCCTTTGAAAGTTCCCCATGTGTGTTGTTGCTCCCTTCTATGTGTCCACGATTTCTCATCATTTAGCTCCCACTTACACGTGAGAACATGCAGTATTTGGTTTTCTGTTCCCATGTTCACTGGCTAAAGATAATGGCCTCCAGGTCTATCAATGTCCCTGCAAAAGACATGATCTTATCTTTCTTTGTGACTGCATAGTATTCTATGATGTATATGTACCACATTTTCTTTATCCAGTCTATCATTGATAAGCGCTTAGGTTAATTCCCTGTCTCTGCTATTGTGAATAGTGCTGCTGCAATGAACATACTTGTGCATGTGTCTTTATAATAGAAAGATATATAAACTTTGGGTTATATATTCAGTAATGTAATTGCTGGGTCAAATGGTATTTCTACCTATAGGTCCTTGACAAATCCCCACATTGCCTTCCATAATGGGTGAACTAATTTACACTCTCACTAACAGTGTATAAGCATTGTTTTTGCCACAACCTTGCCAGCATTTGTTACTTTTTGCCTTTTATTAATAGCCATTCTGACTTACGTTAGAAGCAATCTCATTGTAGTTTTGATTTACATGTCTCTAATGATTAGTGATGATGACTCTTTTATATGATTGTTGGCTGCACATATGTCTTCTTTTGAAAAGTGTCTGTTCATGTCCTTTACCCACTTTATTATGGGATTGTTGGTATTTTATTCTTGTAAGTTTGTGTAAGTTACTTACAGATGCTGTATATTAGACCTTTATTGGATGCATGATTTACAAAAATTTTCTCCCATTTTGTAGGTTTACTATTTACTCTGTTAGTCATTTCTTCCTCAACAACATATTAGCAAACTGAATCCAGCAGCACATCAAAAACCTTATTCACCATGATCAAGTAGGTGTCATCCTTGGGATACAAAGTTTTTTTTAATATATGCCAATCAATAAATGTGATTAATCACATAAATAGAATTAAATACAAAAAACACATAATTATCTCAATAGATGCTGAAAAGGCCTTTGATAAAATATGACACCCATTCATATTAAAACTCTCAATAAACTAGGTATTGAAGGAAAATAGCTCAAAATACTAAGAGCCAGCTATGAAAACCCACAGCCAACATCATACTGAATGCGCAAAAGCTGGAAGAATTCCCCTTGAAAACTGGCAAAAGACAAAGATGCCCTCCTTCATCACTTCTATTCAACATAGTATTGGAACTTTTGGCTGGGACAATCAGTCAGGATTAAAAAAAATAGAAGGTATTCAAATAGGAAGAGAGGATGTCAAAATATCCCGGTTTGCAGATGACATAATCCTGTGTCTAGAAAATTCCACAGTCTTAGCCCCAAAACTAGTTAAATTAATAACTTCAGCAAAGTCTCAGGATAAAAAATAAATGTGCAATATCACTTGCATTCCTATACACCAATAACAGTCAAGCCAAGAGCCAAATCAGCAGTGGTGATGCAGCAGCTTTGTGATGGAGTCCTTGCACATGTACTCCAGTGGGGGTAGCACATTTCACACACATGCCCTTGCACCAGTGAAAGTGGGGCAGCAGTGGTGAAATCTAACAAAATATTTTTGTTATTGTAGTTTGAGCTGTGATCCGGTAAAAGGTACTTAAGAATCATGGTAGGTAAATAGGCTCCTACTCAGCCCCGCAACTCCTCTGTATCTCCTCACATTTGCAACTGTGCTCTGTGGTGTGCATGTGGGGGTGGGGAGGGTGACTCCCTCACCAAGTGAGGAACCCCTTCCCATCACTGCCACTATTACCTCATTTCTTTTGTCAGGTTTTCAAGTCAATAGGGGCTCCCTAAACCAAGTCTGTGGCAAGGATATTGGACACACCTTTTCAGGCCAACCCTGTGGAAAGAGGCATGCCCCGCTCCCACTGCCCCCGACAAGCCCATACATCTCACCCCTCTCAGTGTTCTGACAGTATGGGCTCCTCTGTTGCTTAAAGTGCTAGTGACAGATCTTGATTTGGCACTCCTGAGTTGCACGCTAAAACCCTGGTGTGCCAGGTTTGACAAACAGCTCCTTTTTCCAGACTATTGGTGCATGAGGGGATCTGAAGTGATCCCCCGGCCACCATGAATGTAAACAGGTGAAGCTAAGTGAAGCTAAGTACTCACACTTGGCAGTGGAAGCTGGGCTACACACACACTCTTACACAGCAGCCAGATAGGGGACCTGGGAGGAGCTACAGGTCAAGAGGGCCTACAGAACAGATGTGCTCAGTGCTGTAGATAACTCGGCCCTGCTTTCTCCTGGTCCAGTAGTCAGATTAGGCTAGGACTCCTTAGAGAAAGATGGGGAGCCCGGGGATATAGATCCCTACAGCCATGTTCCACTGGAGGTGTGCAGTGTACAAAGTCCCACAGCTCTGTGCTGGCTGAAGCCTCTTCTCTGTCTACTCTCTGGAAAGATCTCCCTGTCAGATTAAATGTATGTAGGGAGCATGGGGCCCCCATAGCCAGGATCCCAGAGGTCCACAGCAACAGTGGCCAGTCCCACAGTTTCTTCACTCATTAATTCTCCAGGAGACTTTCCAGACTGGGAACTAGCCCCATTATTGGAGTATTCCATGCAGAGTTCCCAGCCTCCTCCCTCAGCCTGAGTATCTGTGTGTCACATCTCCAGCCACTTTTGGCATTTTCTCTCCTTATAACTGTTCAAATTATGTAGATTTACTCAAAACTTTGCTCTCTCCTGGTGGGAGTGGCACTGAGGAGCATTTGCTCCAAGCTGTAGTAGACTTGAACCTGGGTCTACCACCAGAGAAGAGTACCAATTTTGATCTTAAATTTGTTAAGACTTGTTTTGGGATTTAACATATGATCATATATTTGAGAAAAACGTTCATCTTTTGTTGGGTTAGAAGTTCTATATATTTCTGTTAAGTCCATTTGTTTTATAGATTTGTTCAAATCAGCTGTTTTTTATTGGTTTTCTATTTGTATGTTCTATTAATTATTGAAAGCAGAGTATTTAAGTGAAGACTGCACATCACTGATACTTGCTTATTTTTACCCATCCAGCCACTCTATGTGTTTTAATTGTTGAACTTAATTTATTCACATTTAAAGTAATTATTGATAGATGATGACTATTGCTATTTTTTATTTTTTTCTCTTTCACCCTTGTTTTGTTCCTCTCTTCCTCTCTTGCTATCTTCTTTTGTTATTTAATAATTTTATATAGTACATATAGACATTTAAAATTTATTTGTCTTGTTTACTCATATATTTAATATTTTGTGTTCTTACTTCCTTCATGTTGTTATTTATTTCTACTTGGTATTGTAAATCTTAAAAATGGTTGAATTTATTTTAGCAAGTCTTCTAGGGCAGTTCTGCTAGTAAAGAATTCTTTCTACATTTGTCTCAAGCTGTCCTTATTTCACTTTTTTTTTTTTTTGTAAACGATATTCTTGTTAAGTAAAAATTCTGCAAAATATTTTTAATTCTCTTTTGTCACTTTAATTAGTTATTTTCATTGTCTTCTGACCTCCATTGTTTCTGTTGAAAATTAAGTTTTCATTCTCAATTTTCCCCTGAGTATAATCTTTTTCTTTGGATGCTTTTAAGAGGCTATCTTTTTCTAGGCTTTTATTAGCTTCAATAAAATTTGCATAGGAGTTGTTCTCTTGTCAATTTTTGAAATTATTTGATCAGTTATTGAGGAATTTCACCAATTCTAAAAAATCTTGACATTTATTGCTTTATATATTAATTTTGCTTTATTCTATCTCTCATTACAGGACCTGAAAGATAGGCATGTTAGGCAGTTTGAAATAGTCCCACACAACTCAGATGCTTAATTTTTTCCCCTATTTTGTACTTCCATAGGAATAATTTTTGTTGATCTCTCTTCAAATTCTGTCTCAAGTTTCCCGATACTTTCTTCTTTTCCTGTCTGCTTTTAAACACATTGAACGAATACTTCATTTATAATGTTGTAGCATTACATCTAACATTTTTCATTTTATTCTTGTTAATTTTTCTATTTTTTTAAAAAAATTATTTACAAAATCATAGTACAATTATCAAAACCAGGAAATCAACATTGGGACGATACTGTTAGCTGAACTACAGACTTTATCAAATTTCAGTTTTTCCATATATGAATATATGGAATATACATATTCCATATATTCATATATGGAATATTCATATATGGAATATACATATTCCATAATCCAGGTAGGATTGTATATTGCATTTAGTTGTTATGTCTCCTTAGTCTTTCCTCATCTGTGACAATTTTCTGGTCTTTCCTTATCTTTCACTATCATTACACTTTTCATGAGAACTGGTCAGTTATTTTTTTTTCTTTTATTTAAATGTTTATTTATTACATTTAAGTTCTGGGATACATGTGCAGAACTTGCAGGTTTGTTACATAGGCATGTTCAATGGTGGTTTGCTGCATCCATCAACCAGTCATCTATTTAGGTATTTCTCCTAAGGTTATCCCTCCCCTTGTCCCACATTTCTTACCAGGCCCTGGTGTGTGATGTTCCCCTTCCTGTGTCCATGTGCTCACATTGTTCAACTCCAAATTATGAGGGAGAACATGCAGTGTTTGGTTTTCTGTTCCTGTGTTAGTTTGCTGAAAATGATGGTTTCTAGCTTCATTCATGTCCCTGCAAAGGACATGAAGTCATTCTTTTTATGGCTGCATAGTATTCCATGGAGTATATTATCCAGTTTATCATTGGTGGGCATTTGGGTTGGTTCCAATATTTCTTTATCCAGTTTATCATTGATGGGCATTTGGGTTGGTTCCAAGTCTTTGCTATTGTAAATAGTGCTGCAGTAAACATATATGTGCATGAGTCTTTATAACAGAATGATTTATAATCCTTCAGGTATATACCCAGTAATGGGATTACTGGATCAAATGGTATTTATAGTTCTACATCCTTGAGGAATTGCCACACTGTAATCCATAATGGTTGAACTAATTTAAACTCCCGCCATCAGAGTAAAGGAGTTCCTATTCCTCCACATCCTCTCCAGCATCTGTTGTCTCCTGACTTTTTAATGATCACCATTCAAACTGGTGTGAGATGTTATCTCACTGTGGTTTTGATTTGCATTTCTCTAATGACCAGTGATGATGAGCTTTTTTTCATGTTTTTGGCCACATAAATGTCTTCTTTTGAGAAGTGTCTGTTAATATTCTTTGCTCACATTTTAATGGGGTTGTTAGTTTTTTTTTGTTGTAAATTAATTTAATTTCCTCATAGATTCTGTATATTAGACCTTTGTCAGCTGGGTAGGTTGCAAAAATTTTCTCCCATTCTGTAGGTTGCCTGTTCACTCTGATGATAGTTTCTTTTGCTGTGCAGAAGCTCTTTAGTTTAATTAGATATCATTTGTCAATTTTGGCTTTTGTTGCCATTGCTGTTGGTATTGTAATTATGAAGTCTTTGTCCATGCCTATGTCCTAAATGGTATTGCCTAGGTTTTCTTCTAGAGTTTTTATACTTTTAGGTTTTACATTTAAATCTTTTGTCCATCTCGAGTTAATTTTTGTTTAAGGTGTAAGGAAGGGATCCAGTTTCAGCTTTCTGCATATGGCTAGCCAGTTTTTCCAACACCATTTATTAAATAGGAAATTCTTTCCGCATTGCTTGTTTCAGTCAAGCTTATCAAAGATCAAATGGTTGTAGATGTGTGTAGTTATTTCTGAGGCCTCTGTTCTGTTTAATTAATTTATACATCTGTTTTTATACCAGGGCCATGCTGTTTTGATTACTGTATCCTTGTAGCCTAGTTTGAAGTCAGCTAGTGTGACTCCTCCAGCTTTGTACTTTTTGCTTAGGATTGTCTTGGTTGTGAGGGCTCTTTTTTGGTTCCATCTGATATTTAAAGTAGGTTTTTCTAATTCTACGAAGAAAGACAATGGTAGCTTGATGGGGATAACATTGAATCTTTAATTTACTTTGGGCAGTATGACCATTTTCTGATTCTGATTCTTCCTATCCATGAGTATGGAATGTTTTTCCATTTGCTTATGTCCTCTCATATTTCTTTGAGTAGTGGCTTGTAATTCTCCTTGGAGAGGACCTTCGCATCCTTTGTAAGTTGTGTATCTAGGTATTTTATTCTCTTTGTTGCAATTGTGAATGGGAGTTTGCTCATGATTTGGTTCTCTGTTTGTCTATTATTGGTGTATGGGAATGCTTGTGATTTTTGCACATTGATTTTGTATCCTGAGACTTTGCTGAAGTTGTTTATGAGGTTAAGGAAATTATGGGCTGAGATGATGGAGTTTTCTACATATACAATCATATCATTTGCAAAAAGAGATAGTTCTCTTAAGTGAGTTTCTTAATCCTGAATTCTAATTTGTTCACACTGTGGTCTGAGAGACTGTTTTTTATGATTTCCATTCTTTTGCATTTGCTGAGGAATGTTTTACTTCCCTTTATGTGGTGAATTTTAGAATAAGTGTGATGTGGTGCTGAGAAGAATGTATATGCTGTTGATTTGGGGTGGAGAGTTGTGTAGATGTCTATTAGGTCCACTTGGTCCAGAACTGAGTTCAAGTCCTGAATATCTATGTTAATTTTCTGTCTTGTTTATCCATCTAATATTGACAGTGAGGTGTTAAAATCTTCCTCTATTATTGTATGGGAGTCTAAGTCTTGAGATGTTTACCACCACCTGCAGAGATCTGACGTGCTGACCCTGAATCAATATGAATAAATGCACTCTTACACCATTACAGTGATTTAAATGGTCTAGGGATGGTCTTTGGCTCCAACCAATCAACCAAGACCCCCTGGACATCCACACATTTATTAATAACAGAGGTTCCAGGTAAACATACTTGTGAATAATTAACATGGTTAAAAGAGAGGTATGACGAATAATAAAGGCTTTAGGCTCCCTCTGGGTCCAGAGGGTAATTCCCCTTTGATCTCCCCCTGAAGGAGGCATCCAGCACAGTGTTTACATGAGTAAACAGGTGAGTAGAGAAACAGGGATATGGGGTAAACAGACTTAAACTGAGGAAGCATCTTATCATCTCTGTCTCTTTCCTATGCTAATGTAAATGAGATGTCTGCCTTCAGCCTGCCCTAATAAAACCTTTTGGCCTTCCAAAAGGTTTGAAATTACAATCTAAAACTTTCCTTAATACTTTTCATAACATTTTGCCAGCCACCCCAACTGAATTCCAACAAAGTCTCTTTGGAGGTCTCTAAGAACTTGCTTTATGAAACTGGGTGCTCCTGTATTGGGTTCCTATGTATTTCAGATAGTTAGCTCTTCTTGCTGCATTGATCCCTTTACCTTTATGTAATGCTCTTCTCTGTCTTTTTTGAGGTTTGTTGGTTTAAAGTTTGTTTTATCAGATGCTAAGATTGCAATCTCTGATTTTTTTGCTTTCCATTTGCTCTGTAAATCTTCGTCTATCTTTTTATTTAGAGCTTATGTATCTATGCATGTAAGATGGGTCTCCTGAATACAGCACACTGATGGGTCTAGACTCTTTATCCAGTTGTCCAGTCTGTATCTTTTAATTGGGGCATTTAGCCCATTTACACTTAAGGTTAATATTGTTATGTTTGAATTTCATCCTGTCATTATGATTCTAGCTGATAATTTTGCCCATTAGTTGACACAGTTTCTTCATAGTGTCAATGGTCTTTACATTTGGGTTTGTTTTTGCAGTGGCTGGTATTGCTTTTTCCTTTTTATATTTAGTACTTCCTTCAGGAGCTCTTGTAAGGCAAGCCTGGTGTGACAAAAATCCCTCAGCATTAGCTTGTCTGTAAAATGGTTTTTTTCTCCTTGACTTATGAAGCCTCGTTTGGCTGGGTATGAAATTCTGAGTTGAAAATTCTTTTCGTTAAGAATGTTGAATATTAACCCAACTCTCTTTCAGCTTGGATTTCTATAGAGAGATCTGCTGTTAGTCTGATGGGCTTTCCTTTGTGAGTAACTCGAACTTTTTCTCTGGCTGCCCTGCACATTTCTTCCTTCATTTCAACCTTGGTGAATCTCATGATTATGTATCTTGGTGTTTTTCTTCTCAAGGAGTATTTTTGTGGTGTTCTCTGTATTTCCTGAATTTGAATGTTGGCTGTCTTGCTGGGTTGGGGAAGTTCTTCTGGATAATATCCTGAAGTATGTTTTCCAAGTTGGTTCCATTCTCCCCATCACTATTAGGTACATCAGTCAAACGTAGGTTTGGTCTTTGCACATAGTCCCATATTTCTTGGAGGTTTTGTTTATTACTTTTTATTCTTTTTTTCTAATCGTGTCTTCATGCTTTATTTCATTAAGTTGATCTTCAATATCTGATATCCTTTCCTCTGTTTGATTAATTCAGCTATTGATACTTGTGTATGCTTCATGAAGTTATCTTGCTATGTTTTTCAGTTACAGTAGGTTATTTATGTTCTTCTCTAAACTGGTTATTATAGTTAGCAATTCCTCTAACATTTTATCAAGGTTCTTAACTTCCTTAAATTGGGTTAGAACATACTCCTTCATCTTGGTGAAGTTTTTTATTACCTAACTTCTGAAGCCTACTTCTGTCAATTTGTCAAACTCATTCTTCATCCAGTTTTGTTCCCTTGCTGGCAAGGAGTTGTGATCTTTTGAGGAGAAGAGGCATTTTGGTTTTTGGAATTTTCAGCATTTTTGCACTGGTTTTCTCTGGTCTTCATGGATTAATCTACGTTTGGTCTTTGCTGTTGGTCACCTTCTGGTGGAGTTTTTGTGTGGTCATCCTTTTTGCTGATGTTGATGTTACTGCTTTATGTTTGTTAGTTTTTCTTCTTACAGTCAGAGCCCTCTTCTGCAGGTCTACTGGAGTTACTCAGGGTCCACTCCAGACCCTGTTTTCCTGGGTATCAACAGCAGAGGCTGCAGAACAGCAAAGATTGCTGCCTGTTCCTTCCTGTGGAACTTCATCCCAGAGGGGACCCACCAGATACCAGTGCAGCTCTCCTATATGAAGTGTATGTCAACCCCTGCTGGGAGGTGTCTCCCTGTCAGGAGGCATGGGAGTCAGGGACCCACATGAAGAGGCAATCTTTCTCATAGCAGAGCTCAAAAGCTGTGCTGGGGGATCTACTGCTTTCTTCAGAACAGGCAGGCAGGTATGTTTAAGTATGCTGAAGCTGCGCCTACAGCCGCTCCTTCCCCCAGATGTTCTGTCCCAGGGAGATGGGAGTTTTTTCTATAAGCCCCTGACTGGGGATGCTGTGTTTTTTTCAGAAATGCCCTGCCCAGAGAGGAGGAATCTAGAGAAGCAGTTCTGGCTACAATGGCTTTGCAGTGGTGCAGTGGGCTCTGCCTATTCTGCACTTCCTAATGGCCTTTTATACACTGTGTTTACTTTTTCATTTCTTATGTGAAATGCTCCATCTGTGCATTCATGTGTCCACTTTACTTGAAAAACCATTTAACGTTTATCATGGGTATTTTAATGTTTGGGGTGCTAATTAAATTTCTATAATCTTAGTTTAATTAACTTTTTGGTCTTCATTTTGAGCTCCATTTGTCTGATTGTTTGTATGGTTTATAATTGTTTATTTTACAGCAGTCACATTTTGTTTACATTTTGTGTAACACAGCATTAGAGGTAGAGCATATGATATTTACTTTGAGTAAATGCCATGCTTCTTCTTTTGATGTTATGATAGAATAGAAGACTACAGGAATCCGCTCTGTGGTTGAGCTGTCTCTGGCCTTTTGTCATAGCTTTTGGTAGATTCAACTGGCCAGTGGCTTCAAATATGTGAAGGTGATTAACATTGTTCCTTGTTAGGAGAACACAAGTAAAAATAAAATGTGATATTGCTATATTTATACAAATATAGGTAAGATTTATAAAGCTGATGATTCCAGGCTTGATAAAGATGAACAACAACTAGAACTCTCACATGTTCTTTTGCTTGGGGAAAATGATACAACCACTTTGGAGGTATTTTAAAATCTTGTCTGGTAATATCTAATAAAGCATACCTAATAATAATAATAATATTCCTATCTATGTTGCAATCTAACAATCACATTGCTAGAGATATGAATAAATATGTGCATATATCCTCTGAAGTACAAGTACTGTATATCCTCAGGCTTGTTTTAAGCCTGAGTTTTAAGCTTGAGGATATTCATTACTTGTACTTCAGTGTCTATGATATCCTCAGGCTTAAAACAAGTCCATCATGTGTAGAATGAGTGAGAAAAATGTGATGTATGTAGACAGTGTGATATGATATAGCAATAAACAAAACAAAATATTTGCTACATATAATGCTGTTAATGAATTTTACAGGCATTATTTGACAGAAACCACATATAAGCTATTTACAAATTTGTTCATGCAGTGTGATTAGTTTATGGTGACATAAATAAAAAATATAGAAATAAAAACTTTAATTTATGGTGGTTGTCCCTGTGGTGGGGAGATTGATTTAAAATAGTCATGAATGAACTCTATGGAATATTTAAAATGTTATTTATCTTAAACTCTGTGGTGGTTATGGAGTATATGCATATGTAAAAATATATTAATCTGCACAATTAAGATTAGAGCACTTTACTGTATGGACTTATATCTCAAAGATTTTTTAAAATATTATCTGATTTGTTTGATTTACTTTATGTTGTTTTTTCAACTTTAAAATGGCTTTTAAGTCAAATAAATCTGAATCTTGTATTTAAACTTACGTGGACATACAAAATAAAGCAGAAAAACAGGTTAAGAACTATATTTTTTCATCTTTACAGGATAAAGCAAAAAGTTATTAGAACAGAATCTTAAGAGATAAACATAGTTTTATTTTCCTACAGTATTATTTTTCTTCTCCTTGTTAAAGTTAAGATTTGAAGATAATAAAAAATATAAGGAGAATTGTAGATGGTCCCACAATCCTGAGGCCTAGAGAGGTGAAGATGTATATAAAGGAGTTGAGTCTAATAATATTAGGGGGCAAGGTAATAACAGATAAGGGCCTTTCTTTAAGTTTATTTAACACAGATTAAAGTCAGTGGTAACTAGAAATGAAAGCAAGTGATTAAAATAACAATGGGCACAAAACATATGTTCTGTTTGTTTTGAGAAACTTCCATATTGTTTTTTATAGTGGCTACAATTTATATTTTGACCAACACTGTTAAAGGATCCCAATTTCTCCATATCTTCACCAAAACTGATATATTTTTGTTAATGTGAGTTTTTTTTTTAATTGGTCATCCTTGCAGGTGTAAGTGATATCTCATTGCAGTTTTGATTTCCATTTTGCTGCTAAGTGATGTTTAGCATCTTTTTATATGCATGTAGGCCATTTATATGCCTTTGGAGGAAAGTCAATTTTCCAAGAGGTTGTTTTCTTTGGAGGAAAGTCTATTGAAATGCTTTACCCATTTTTAATTGAGTTATTTGTTTTTGTTATAGACTTGCAATCCTGCTTCTAGGTACATATCCAAAAGAATTGAAATCTGGATCTTGAAAAGATATCTATAAGCCCATATTCACTATAGCATTATTCTTAAAGACAGGACATGAAAATAGGCTAAATATCTATTGTTTGATGAATGAATAAAACTAAGCAGTATATGCATACAATGGAATATCATTCAGTCTTAAAAAGGCAGAAAATCCTGTCATACGCAATATCACAAATTAGGCTGTAGTACATTGCCCCAAGTGAAATAAGCCAGTCACAGCAAAGATAACTGTATGATTCCACTTACAAGAGGCTTCTAAAATATTCAGACTTATATTAATGGAAACAGAGTAAGATGCTGGGTTCCAGTGGCTGATAGAAGGAGAAACAGTGAGTTGCTGTTCCATAGGTATAAAGTTTCAGTTATATAAAATGAATAAGCTTCAGAGATCTGATGTACAAAATTGTGCCAATCATTAACAATACTGTATTGTGCACTCGAAATTTTGTTAGTAGGGTAAATTGCATGTGAAGTGTTTTTGTCAAAATAAAAATGTAAAGTAAGACCCACGTAATGTAGAAGTTTATGGGTTTTAGAATATTGGCCTTAACCTAGAAGTTTAAAGTAATTGTTGACAATATCTTAAATTTAACTATTTATCAATAATTCCTTTCTTTAAATGAAAGCATTAAACCTATGCCTATAATTTTAGATCTGTTTGAATAGGGAAGATTATATTAATTTCTGCATGTACCTTGTAATTTTAGCTCAGATATCATGATATCTACTCAGTAACAAAGACTAGAGATTAATTTGGTGTTAATCTCTAATTAATTTGGTGTTAATTATTAGAGATTAATCTGCTGTTTAACACAAAACATCTTTACAATGTTTTGAAATATTTCCATACCTCTCTTATTTCTTGATAGTACATACAGGGTGGTAACTTGTATAAAATAATATTACAATTACTTAGTATTGGAGATACACCTGTGTAAGCAATGGTACAGTGCTTATAAAAAGTATTGGTAAATATGCGGTTCTGCATGGAAAGTAATGAAAGATAAAAGGAGACCATTTTACAAACAATAATAACAAACTGTTAAAAATTAAACTAGTGGAAAATGTGTGTGAAGTATCCAGTGTAGTATGTCACTGGAACTTTTGAACTATCATCATCTACTCTTTTAGGGTACTCATTTGGGCCATGTTTCAATAACAGAGGTAATATCCTTTTACTAAAAAAAAAGTCATGGGGCTTGTTTTGTACATAATCTCCAATTTTTATCAGTTTTCTTTTTCTGCTGTGTTTACAAGCTAAACCCACTGTGAAAGGTGCAAGCATTATAGTTTATATTCAAAAAAGAGCTGTCATTTTTTGCTTACCACAAAGCAAATGGTTCTACCAGTTGTAGCTATAATTTATCAAGCTGGCAGACTGACAGTTTTCCTTGTTGTAGAAAATGTTATCATGGATATCTAATCTGAACAGTTATTATGGAAGGAATTTTTGAGCAGGTGACTTCAACTTTGTCTTATCAATATTGTAATAATCACTGATACAGACTCAAGAGAAGGAGACCATTTGGACCCCTGGAACCTTAAGCACATGTTTTTGACAGATTTATCTGCCTCAACAGCCACTAAGAGTCCCTGGGTTTTAGTAATATATGTAATATAACAAAACGGCATCTCCCCATAGAACAATGAAAATCCTTTTTATCATAGGTGCTTCAGAATGAGCACAGGGCAAATAAAATAGGATGTCAAAACATTAATTCTCAAAATTACAATAATGGATTAAACTTTTAGCTAATCTACTTCTTAAGCTGGAATTGAAGACAGTGACCTGTTTTACAGCAGGTGATATATCCATAAGTGGCTTCCAAACTACAATTCTTCAATATGCAATTTTTGTTGATGCAATACGCACATGCAGACAATCATTCTACCAGTAATAGGATCCAATAGACTTACTTACAGTGGTTCTGAGCTACTGATTCACAGGTTCAGTGTGTCAACATTGGGGAAATTAGACAAATATTAGAAAAAATATTTTTACAAAAAAGTAATTGGTGAACAAAATATAGATAAGGAAAACTCAAAATATCATTCTCAAGTACTACAGTGTCAAATATCTGGATCTAATTTGCAAACAAATAATTTAAGTTTCAAATATTTGATCAGTCTTTAATTTTGTTACTACAAATATGAATAATATGTTGAGTTTATTTGCCATAGGGGAGGATCAGGTAGAATGGGAGACCAGGTGGAGTCGATTCAACTTTATTAACCCCAAAATTTATGTTTGAATCTAAATGACTCGATATTTGGCAGGAACTTAATATTTTATCAAAGAAAAGTCAAAGATGGTTCAAATAATAAATTTGGCCTTCCATCCTATTCACTCCCAAGTAAAAAGTGCAAATGGTATTTACAGAATGTGTGAATGTGCACACACACAACTACTGCCTCAGAAATAATTTTAACAATAGACTTGGTAACCTACAAAATTATCTGTATGTTTTATTATCCTTATCCATTTTCATGATGTTTTAGAAAAACGGCTACCCTGTCACTGTTGTGAAGCCAATGGTGTGATAGTAAAAATATTAATAATAATGGCTTACCATGAACCAGGAACTGTATTATGGTATTTTTTCTTCTAATTTCTCATTTTATTCAGAAAATATCCCTGTTATGTGGTTACAATTTTGCTCCAATTTTACAGATAATGAAAGTAAAATTAGAAAAGTTTACAGAATGGAGAGCCAGTATATAAAACAGGTCTTCCAGTTTCTAGACGAAGGAATCTTAAATATTAAATCATGTGTTATCAGTTTCTTTAGTTTGATTTTATTTTCTTCAACTTTTATTTTACATTCAGGGGTATATGTGCAGGATGTACAGGTTTGTTACACAGGCAAACATGTGCTATGATAGTTTGCTGCACAGCTCATCCCATCACCAAGTATTAAGCCCAGCATCCATTAGCTATTCTTCCTGATGCTCTCACTACCCCAACCCCTCTGACAGGTAACAGTGTATGTTGTTTCTCCCTGTGTGTCCATGTGTTCTCATCATTCAGTTCCAACTTATAAGTTAGAACATGCAGTGCTTGGTTTTCTGTTCCTGCATTAATTTGCTAAGGATAATGGCTTATAACTCCATTCTTGTCTCTGCAAAAGAAATGATCTCATTCTTTTTTTTTTTTTGGCTACATAGTATTTCATTGTATATATGTGCCATGTTTCATTTATCCAGTCTATTACTGATGGGCATTAAGGTTGATCCCATGTCTCTGCTATTTTGAACAGTGCTGCAATGAACATATGTGTGCATGTATCTTTATAATAGAATTATTTATATTCCTTTGGAGTATATGCTGAATAATTGGATTGCTGAGTCAAATGGTATTTTTGCCTCTAGGTATTTGAGGCATTTCCACACTGTCTTCTGCAATGGTTGAACTAATTTACACTCCCACCAACAGTGTAAAAGCATTCCTTTTTCTCTGCAGTCTCACCAGCATCTGTTGTTTTTTTTTTTTTTGACTTTTAATAATCATCATTTTGATTATTAGGCATGAGATGCTGTCTCATTGTGGTTTTGATTTTCATTTCTCTAACGACCAATGATATTGAGCTTTTTTTTATATGTTTGTTGGAAGCATATATGTCTTCTTTTGAGAAGTGTCTGCTAATGTACTTTGCCCAGTTGTTAATGAGGTTTTTGTCTTTTCCTTGTAAATTTGCTTATGTTCATTGTAGGCTCTAGATATTAGACTTTGGTCAGATGAATAGATTGAAAAAATTTTCTTCCATTCTGTAGGTTGTCTCTTTACTCTGATGATAGTGTCTTTTGCTGTGCAGAAGCTCTTTAGTTTAATTAGATCCCATTGGTCAATTTTTGCTTTTGTTGCAATTGCTTTTGGCATTTTTTATATGAAATCTTTGCTCATGCCAATGCCATGAATTATATTACTTAAATTTTCTTCTAGAGTTTTTATAGTTATGGGTTGTACGTTGAAGTCTTTAATCCATCTTGAATTGATTTTTGTATATCCTGTAAGGAAGGGGTCCACTTTCAATCTTCTTCGTATGGCAATCCAGCTCTCTCATTGTCATTTACTAAATAAGGAATCCTTTCCCCATTGCTTTTTTTTTTGTCAGGTTTGTCAAAGATCAAATAGTTGTAGGTGTGTGGTCTTATTTCTCAGTTCCCTATTCTGTTCCTTTGGTCTATGTGTCTGTTCTTGCACCAGTACCATGCTGATTTGGTTACTGTAGTCTTGTAGTATAGTTTGAACTTAGATATTGTGATGTCTCCAGCTTTGTTCTTTTTGGCTAGGATTGTCCTATTGGGGCTTTTTTTTTGGTACTATATGAATTTTAAAATAGTTTTTTTCTAATTCTGTGAAGAATGTCAATGGTAGTTTAATGGGAATAACATTGAATTTATAAATTACTTTGGGCAGTATGGCCATTTTCGTGATATTGATACTTTTTAGCCATAAGCATGAAATGTTTCTCCATTTATTTATATCCTCTGTGATTTCTTTGAGCAGTGGTTTCTTTGACCTCAAAGTAAGAGGTCCTTCACTTTCCTTGTTAGCTGTAGTCCTAGGTATTTTACTATTTCTGAAGCAATTGTAAATGGAAGTTTATTCATGATTTGGCTCTCTGCATGGTTTTGTTGGTGTTTAGGAATGCTAGTGATTTTTTGCACATTAATTTTGCATATCGAGACTTTGCTGGAGTTACTTATCAGCTTAAGAAGCTTTTGGGCTAGACAATGGGGTTTTCTATATATAGGATCTTGTCATCTGCAAACAAAGATAATTTGACTTCCTCTTTTCCTGTTTTGATAACCCTTATTTCTTTCTCTTGCCTGATTGTGCTGGCCAGAGATTCTAATACTATGTTGAATAGGAGTCATGAGAGAGGATATCCTTGTCTTTTGCCAGTTTTCAAGGGGAATGCTTCCAGCTTTTGCCCATTCAGTACAATATTGGCTGTGGGTTTTATTATTTTGAGGTATGTTAATCAATTTTAACCTTTTGGTCTGTGACCTTAAACCATCAATTATGTGTTTTCCCCACCACTGTCTCTATCTGTAATGCCTCCTTCCTTTGTACCTTCACTACAATTATGTTTAAATTTTCCCTTTAAATAAAAAAATAAAAAGAAAATGAATGAGCATGTCCAAGATGAGAGAAGCAGAAAAAGGAAAAGAATGTATTTCTTTTATATGTCTTTCTCTTTAACTTACTGATATATTTATTTTCTTACACAAACTTTTTAAGGAAGTAGACTTTTTTCATTGTCTCCACTTCTTTACCTATTATTTATTCTTCATCCCGTTCCAAATGTGTTTTAGTTCTAAGGTTTTTAAACTACTCAGCAGAAAGACAGTTAATGACTTCCTACTTGTGAAATCCAGCAAGCATTTACCAAACTTCGTTTTACTTATCAGTCAGATTTGACATTGTTGGCATTTTCTTGACAATTTCTTCCATTTTGGCTTCCAACACAACAATTTCATTCTCTCTCTAACCCTGCCTCTGTGGGCACTATGGCTTGGTATTCTTCGCCTCCTTGGATAAATTTCCCTCACTCTCCCTCCTTCTTAAATATTGGTGCATTATTTAAAATCCTTTGTTTGTCTTCTCTTTTTAATTCTAGAGAGGTTTTCATTAATTTAACTATTTCAATTTTCATTACTTAATTTTTCACCTATATATTACTTAGACCTCACTTTTATTTTAAAATCTAGTACCACATGTCTTCCTATATCACTATTTAATCTGTTTCCTTTACCACTATCTTAATTTTGTCTCATGATCTTTTACCTAGACTACTGTAAACATTTTTTAACCAGGATCTCTACCTGATTGCAATCTCATCTCATCTTCATCAATCTACTTTTGCACCGCAGTCTGCTATAGCCTTCTAAAACACAAGTAAATTAATATCGCTCACATGCAAAAAATTATCCAGCATATTCTGCCACATACATGCTAAAATCTAAATCCTCTGTTACGGCACTTTATAGTAATGGCAGCTTGGACTCATTTGTCTTTCTGGCCTAACTTATCAGAACTACCATACATAAAGCCATATTGCTGACACACTTCACCATTTACCAATCTCGAAATGCACTGCATTCTTGCATAGTTTTTAAACATTTCCCATTTTGAATTATTGTATTGCTATCCTCGATCATTCCATATACATGTTACACACTTCTCTTGCTTCAAAAACTACCTAAAATGTCACTTCTGTAAACCTTAATTAATTTTCTCCAGGTAAAAATAAAATTGAATCTTTCTCTGAGTGTCCATAACATATTATACTCACACCTGGTGTCATGTACACCATTTGTATCATACTTTTTTGGCATGCAAATCTCATTCATTATTTTTGAGCCCATTGAAGAAAAGGATTGTGTCATATTCATCTCTACCATCCTAAACCTCTATAAATATTATGCATTTACTATGAACTGAATGCGTTTTCTCATATGCTGAAATCTTAATCCCCAATGTGATGGTATTAGGAAATGGGGCCTTTGTGAGGCAATTAGAACATGAAGGTGAAACCTTCATGATGAGATTAGTGCCCTTATAAAAAGAGACTAAGAAGTTGCTTCTTCTCTTTCTCCACCATGTGAGGATATGGCAAAAATTTATCTATCTGCAAATCAGGTAGAGAGCCTTCACCAGGAACCATATTGCTGCCACTTTGATTTTAGACATCTCAGCATCCAGAACTGTGAGAAATAAATTTCTGTTTTTTGAGCCACACATTCTATGGCATTTTTGTTGTAGCAGCCCAACTGCTAACTAAGACAGCATTCAAGAAGAATATTCTGAATTAAGTAAAGAATGAATGGATGCCAATTGTTTAGTCAGTACCTATAAAGCAATGAGAAAGATGCTTTTATGATGTCTTCAGACAAATCAGTCTCAACAATATTTACTTTGTTTGTTATGATCCAATCTGAATTACCTGTGATTGTGAAGGAACTCATAATAAGCAAGAAGTAGGTAACAAACACCTTCCCTAATTATAGTATTTGTTTAAATTCTTTTGAAAGGATTTAAGGGAGATTTTATAAAGGTCTCACCAAGAATATTATTACTGCTATCCATTAATCATTTTCTCATTGCTTGAAACACCCAGGAGATTTGTTTATTTACAGCCCATGGAGTGAAAAACTACAGGACTGTAGAGATGAATAAACATGATTCTTGCTTTTAAATAGCTAAATATAATAGCAAGAAGATTTGAAATTATGTCTTTAGAAATAAAACAATATAAAACAGGCATTTGTATTATCTGTATTTTGATTAAATAATCTTTTCCATGTTAAAACCATTCATTCATCCTTTTTTAAGCTTTCGTTTTAGATTCAGGGATACATGTACAAGTTTGAGGGTAAACTTGTGTCAAAACATGAATAGACATTTTTCAAAAGAAAAGATACATGCGGCCAACAAGCATGTGAAAAAAATGCTCAATACCATGAATCGTTCCTTCCCTACTACTCTGTTTAAGAAAATTATTATCTTGTCAATAGTGGAAATGAAATATTTACCAACACTCTCTTAGCTTTTCTGTATAGTAAAAACAGATGGGAGACCAGGGTGCCTGGAATATGTTCTGGGGTTATTATACTCTAAGTGCTATTAAAATTTTACTCTAATTCTAAGGTAAGTATTTTGAATTGATATGTCGATAAAAACAAAATTTTGAATTATCTGCATACAATTTACATTTTGATTTGGATGGTGTTCACACTTGATCAATTATTTTTTTTCTTACAGAATGTTCAGATATTTAAAGAAATACTAAAATGTTTTAGCATATTTTTCTATGTAGTCCTTTAAAAAGAAAAGCAAATCAATTTTACATCATATCTGTGAAATAATGAATTATGTTTTAAAATACAGATCAACTTAACTTTAAAAGTTTACCCTTGTGTCAGGCAACATATTTCCTTTATAAAATCCCATTTACTTTTAGGACTTTTGCTTTGTATTTATGTACTCTTGGAGCCTAGACAACTGCAATCACCTACTAAGTCATTTCTCTCTCTAGGCATTGACACACTTCTTTTCTTTCACACCACAGTCTGAACAGCACCTCCCTAAATAAAACTTTCCTTTGGCTCACCCGTGTGTCTAGGATGAATTCTTTAACCCTTTTCTGGTCATAATTATTACCAGTCTATCTCTCCAGAACTCAATTATAATTTTTTCCTCCATATGTGCCCCTGCTACATAAAACTACTTACTTTTCCTGACATTCAACATGTTGTTTCACACTACTCAGCCTTTACACATGTTGAATTCTGTGAATGGAATTCTTTAGTTTCTAGTATTATCTTTAACTCAGCAATATCCCCAGCTAAAATGTGGTTTATATTTGAAGTCTTTCTGAATTATCTCAGGCAAAATTAGTAAATAATCCTCTAAGCTTCCAAAGCCAGCGTGACCTTTCAGTTACAACAGTTATCACAAACTAGTGAATTATTTGCTAGTTAATAACATTCCAAGAATGTAAGTTTCTTTTGAGTCAAAACCATGACTTCTGCTAACTTTCTGTTATCATATTCCCAATGCAATATTTGGCACATAATAAATGCTCAATACATTTATATTGGTTGGGTGAATAAATTTTACTATATTCTATTATTGATTCATTTATTCCACGTATATTTATTAAATTCTTATTATATGTCCTGTACTCTGTAGATAATGGTATAAGATGATAAGCAAGATAGACACACTCTTGTCTTTATGAAAATATAGACAAATAAGTAATAACAATATAATGCTATTCTCAGAGAAAAGATGTATGTTATATTTCTCTACTTCTCTCTCTTCCCTTGTTGTCAGATGTTTTAGATTTTTATTATATGCATGGTCATCCAGTTAGTTTCACAGCTAGGGAGTTAAGAGCAACCAAATGCATAGAATAATTTTATCAAATAAAATATTACAGCCTATAATAAAATTATATCATTTTGTAATTCAAATGCTGTAAAGAATAAAACCATGTGTTTCTTTGTCTGTTTAAAAGGCTGTTTTAAAATCTTCAGTAAATTAAAATTCTTTACCCACAACTAAAAATAGAAGACATTTTAAATAAAAAAAGTGTAACAGTAAGTACAGTCTCTGCAGGTGGTCTTTATAGATATATATTTCTTGTAATTTAAACACACACACACACACATATATATATATATATATATATATATATATATATATATATACTGTCTGTCTTCTGTATTTTTTTGTTTTAATTTTTATTCAAGCAATATATAAGCATGGTTTAAATATCAAATGATATATAAGAATGTTTAATACATTGCAACTGCAACCGTTCCATTTCCCACTATTTCGTATTCCCAGTTCTACTTCCTAGAGGTAACCATTTTTACTTATTTTGTAATCAGCCTAATCACAGTATAAAATATATTCACTAAATTCCTTTTTGTTTGTACAATCTGATGAATTTTGACAAATGGAAACAGCTGTATAACCAGCAGCTCATTTGAGATATGAGACATATTAGGTTTCTTTCTTTCCCTTTGCAGTCAGTTTTCTTCCCTCAAACTATAGCACTTGAAAATCAACAACTTATCTTTTTTTTTTTTAATCACTAGAGATTTGTCTTTTCTGGAAGTAAATTTTATTGGAAACATACAGCATGTAGTGCATACTCTTTGGTGTTCAACTTTTTTACTTAATGTAATGTATGCTTTTGTGATTCACCAATGCTATTGTACAAATGAGTAGATCATTCATTCATTTTTATTACTAAGTGATATTCTGAGGTAAACATTTTTAACTATGTCCTGTTCTTAGTTTACTTTTTTCTTTTACAGATTTAATTAAAAAATGCTTATATTGCTTATATTGATTTCTTGATTTAGTACTTTGCCCATTAACTTTCTACTTTGAGAGACACGGTTTCAAGTCACTGCCATTATCACAAACACTCTGTTACTCTTATACCTTTAAATGCTACTTAAGCTTCTCTTTTTTTTCAATAATTCTGCTTAGTCTATTGACTTCCCCACTACCTGCCTACCCCCCCATTCTCCTTCTCTCTCTCCTAAAATGCTTCTTCAACTTTATGTTTCAAACTTCTATATAATTCTTAATTTAGGAATTTATACTTTATGATTATTTCTGTTTTTTACTGAGATTATTTTATTTTTCAGTGAGTGAAATTCCTTTACAAATCCCTCTGAAAATGCAAATTAGAAGCCATTGTTTCTTTGCTTTTTTGTTTTCTGAAATATATTTTTAGAATTGATTCCTGGAGTTGATACTTGTGCTTGGTCTCTTTGTTTTTTGTCTTTCATGCTGTTAATTTTTCTTCATTCTTGATTTTTGTTTACATTTGAGAATAGACAGTTGAATTTTTCTAGGTAACTTGGTTTCTTGCTGGACCATTTTCTGACTTGGGATTCTATGTATGTGGGTTGGTGTTATCCACTGATAGGTTTAATTTTAAAATAAGCAGGTAGCCTACCAACCTTTAGACAAGGATGCTCACAAATGGCAGAATGGTAAGAATTGTGCCTATGAACATGCAAGTTCACCCTGAGTTCTAATTCTCCTCTTGTTGTTTGCTTGCATATTTTAGGAAAGAGCCTTTTTGCATTCATATAGGACTGAAATACTTAGCTGTCTGAGTTCTGAGCACATAGAAAGAAGACAGAAATGTGGGAATTTATTTTAAGTGGACTAGGAATTAAGTTCTCCTAATTGGGGCATCTTTTTATTTCTACCAATTTGGAACCTAGAGTTTATCTTCTGCTGTCCCTTGTGTGTATTTAGACTGCTTGTCCTTTCTTTTTTTATTTTTTGTCAAATGGCTTTTACTTTCTTTAATCTTCCCAAAATCGCAGACTGTCTCCTTTTCCATTCTCTTCACTGCTGCAAGAATTACTCTTTACCATCACTGTTTCCCAGTTTGCAGATAAATAGATATAAAAATGTAGCTTTAGTTTGCCCATCTAGAATGCAAACCTCTCTCCCTTCTTTTAGATGCTGTTGTAATTAGAGTTCAGATAAGATAACAAAACTTTACTGTCCTGATTAATTTAACGTTATACGTAGGATAAAAAATATTAACACAAGGATTTAAAGAATGCCATTTGAAGATAACATTTTTTCAGTTAGAAGGACAATCTATGACCTATCTCCTACAGACAATACCGGAAACTAATGTCACGCATAAGGCTCCTCATCTTCAACTAGCAATTTGATGACATATTTATTCCTAGCTAAAAGGGCCAATAGTACTAAAATGTATTACTGTCTTCCATCTGCTTGCATTCTTATGGAGAATTGTCTGTGCATATAATGTCAAGATGTTAAAGGAGTAGGTCAAATGATATATAGGCAGATGATTATGAGAATTTTTTTAGGTAAAGAGAACAACTCTATTACACGTTGTCTACTAGAATTTGCCTATGTTGCTCCTACTGATAAGAGGATGCAAAATTTTTGATATCATTCTCTTATAAGAACTTTTAGTTTCACTTTCAAAACCATTTTAGTTCATAACATAGATACTTCCATTTTAGATCTATATTGGTGTACTGACAAAAATATATATCTTGTTTCCCAGAAAATATGGAAAGTATAGCCTCTTATCATGACGGCAAATTACAGTGACCCAGCTTTATGTTTGCCCACCTCTTGAGAATATTGATTATAGAAGGGCTAAACAGGCTACTGTAGAAGGAAAACTAGCCATATTTTCTCAAGCTTTCAAAGACAGTACTTGCTTAGCTGTCAATCTGTGAGGTTATATCTTTCTAAGTTGCTAAATATCCACAACACTAAAAGTATGCTTACTTGTTTTGAATCACAAATAAATAAAATAGATGACAATATCAAGCACTAATTTCAAATTAATGACATTTCATTCTTCCTCTCTCTCCTACTCTCCCTCCCTGCCTTCCCTCTTTAAGAAGTACTGAGACTAGTTAAATTTAGCAAAATTTATTTGAACATGAAAAAGATTCTAGAACCTGGCAACATTCCACACCTAAGATGCTTCAAAATGCCCCCACCTCCAATATAATAAACTGTATTTATGACTAGAAAACAGGAAATGACATACAGGGATTACATGATTGGTGCAGTTCTGAGTTTGTCTGATTTGGACATAATTTGGCAGCTTTCAGTCTGGGATTGGCTGAGAATTCAGCTGCTAAGATTGTCTGAGGGTCAATTACTTAGTTACAAGAGTATACATCTAGGTTAAGTTACACTTGCTTACACATCAAGATAGGTTACAGTTTACCACATACAGAGTCTATTTTCAATCAAACTTTATCATCCAAGTATAGAGACAGATTTAGGTCAGACTTAATTAAATTCTCCCCTCCCTCCATTCTTCCTTCCTGCCTTTCTTCCTTACTTTCATCTCCACTGTGACTGTTTTAGCTAGATAGTGGAGTAGTCTACAGTGGGGAGAGAGTACATATCTACATTAATTTAATCCCTAAAGTAACACTAACAAATCGTTTGACTGATTTTTCCAATTGAAAGAACAGATTGTTATTATGTATACATCATTATTTTGATTTTTATTTATTTTTTTAGGGTTTTATATCCTGGTTTATTTTTATGAGAATTATATTGTAAACATATTTCAATAAAATTAAATATTCCATATGATTTTTAATGACTTTATAATGCTCCATCACACTGTTGAATTATAATTTATTCAAAGATTCCTCTGTTATTGGCAAGACAGGTGGTTCTAATTTTCTTTTCTTTAAATATTAAAATAATTAATAAATAAATAAATAATTAATTTCTTTTTTACTGCAGTTAACACCATAACACATAAACCTTTGCACTTGTATTTGCTTATGGTAAAAGCAAACATTTATGCATCTGTATTTGCTTATGATAAATGAAATTATAGGGCCAAACTAAAGTTTCTCTCTGTGTACATACACACATTTATCTTATAGATACCTAAATATCTGCATGTCTCAAAACTCAATTCATAGAATTCTAAAAATCAAAATTCATGTTCTCCTATGTTTCCTGTTCTTGTGATAATAGAGGCTTCACATCAGATACCTCCAGTCTGTATATTTATTCTCTTCCCAAATGAGAATGCTTTTATTTCATATGACCGAAACATGTATCCTGGGTATGTTTTTACATGTGAACACTTCATTTTTGACTATCGTTTTTCATTAACTCTGATACCACTCTACCTCAAGTTATCAACATCTACTCTCTGCATCACTGTGATACATTAATGATAAATATTCAGAATTCCATCTTTACCCCACTACACTTCATTCTCTGAAATGTACCCAGGGTGTTATTTTTAAAGGTAAATATGAAGCATTCATCAGATTCCATTACTCAAGTGAAAACTTAAAAACAAATAAAATACCCATGGTCAGTAAGCCTATATATGACCTGGCTTCTGTTTGACTTTTCAATTTTATCTGTTTCATTCTCTCCTTATGTCTCTGAAATCAAGTTACTGGTCCTCTTTTAATTTCTGGAATATGCCAAGCTTTCTCACATCAGGATCTTTTCAATGTTGCTCCATCTAGCTGGAATCGTCTTCCTTATACTTTTCACTTTATTTCTATTCATGTTTTAAAGTTTCTCTATAAATATCTCCTTTTTTTTTTTTAAAAAAAAGACTTCCTTGACTCCTTCCCTGATCCAAAATAGGTAAACAAATGGTATTCACGGACATAAAAATGACAAATATAGACACTGGAGACTACTAGAGGTGGGAGGTAGGGCAGGGGGGAAGGGTTGAATAACTAATCATTGGGTACTATACTTACTTTATAGGTGATGGGTTCAGTCTGGGCTCTATCATATCCCAATCTTCAGCATCAAGTAATATACCCATATAACAAACCTGCACATATACCCCTTGGATTTAAAATAAATGCTGAAATTATTTAAAAAAATAAAAATAAATAAGATCCTTGTTAAACTCTATAGTAACTCCAGCACTAATATCTTCCCACATTCCCAGTACTTTCCTAAGTGTCTGTCTTAAAAATATAGTTTTGACTTGATGATTTATGTATTTTTAAATTTTTAGTTTGAATAGTTTGAGATTTAAGTAGAAGTTGCAAAAATACCATAGTTATTTCTCCTGTACTCTTTACCAAGCTTCACACAGTGAAAAGTTCTTACAAAATCATAATACAATTATCAAAACCTGCAGGAAATTTACATTGGTGAAAGACTGTTAAATAAATTACATATCTAATAAATATCTCGTAAGTTTTTGCATATACTCATTCTGCTGTTGCTGTTGTTATAGTTCTGTGAAATTTGTAGCCTGTATAGTTTTATGTAATCATTACAACAATCATGATACATAACTGTTCCATCAACCCAAATAAATAACCTCCTGCTACTATTTATATTAACATTTTCCCCAAAATCCTAAATCCTGGAAAATATTAATCTCTTTCCCATACCCAAAATGTTGTTATTTAGAGAAGGTTCTAGGAATTTTATCACATAATAGGTAAGAAATATCAAATAGTAATTTGATTTTTTTAAAGTTAAGACTACTTTTGGGTAGATCACTAATATGATTTTAACAATATTGTGTTATAACAATTACAATAGTACAAGTAAAATAAATTGAATTACAAAGACAAAATCTTCCTTTAAGATAAATTTAACACCTGTCTCTTTGGAGTACAAGTCCAATGGATCACATAGTGAAGCTTACACCCTCCCATATGATGCAAAAAGAAATGGTTATTTTTTTTAAGTAAAGCCTTTCAATTCCAACTGGCATTTTGGAGCATCTCATGGTGTCATGTCTCATATGAATACTTGTGTAAAAATATTTTTTTAATATTTAATATGTATTAACGTGGGACTTCACTCAGGATGGTGGCAAAAATATTAAAGGAAAAATATTAAAGAAAGTTATAGAATATAGTCTCAAGCTCTTTTGGAAGGTCTAAGGTTTTTTTCATAGTTTCAGTAGAAGTTTCAGCTGAAGGCAGCCTAAATCCCCATTACATTTAATTAATAAGTAAAGCAAATAGCTAGGGTATGTGGGGGAGTTTCCGTAACTAACCTGTTTGCTCATGTGGTCTTTAAACTTTGGGCTGGATAGTCCTCTTGTGGGGAGGTTGACCAGGGACATTATCCACTAATAGTGTTCACTTTGGGCATCAGAACCTGTGCTTTAATCTTCAACCTCTAGTGGTGTTGACTCAAGCCTTTGTCAATTAAACTTTACTAAATAAATACAAGTCTCACTGGCTGGGAAGGGCAGGTGATTGCAACTCCAGAGTGCCTGTAAGCCACCTGGTCACCCTCAGCTGAACTGGCAAAGGATAATATCTGTGTGTTAGTGTATATTATTCATCCATTGCTGAGTCAGGGTTTGAAGGACAGACCCCTGCAGGTGGTGATCCTGACAGTGGCACTCCCAATGTGTGGCAACCCCAACAGAGTGGCAAAATTATTAAAGGAAAAATAGTAAAGAAAGTTACAAAATATAGTCTCAACCCCTTTTAGAAGGCCTACAAGTTTTTTCACAGTTTCAGTAAAGTTTCAGCTAACAGTAGCCTATATCCCCCTTCATTTAGTTAATAAGTAAAGCAAATAGCTAAGGTATGTAGAGGAGTTTACCTAACTTGTTTACTCATGTGGTCTTAAAACTAATCTTTGAGCCAGATCATGTCTCACATGAATACTTGTGTAAAAGTATTTTTAAAATTTTGAATATGTATCAATATTTTATATAATATTGAATATGTATAAATTGATAAAAAATTAAAATGTCCCAGCTAATGACTTACTTTTTGTCTTAATGTTTTTTTCATCTACATCATTTCTTCTCTTCAATAATGCAATGTGTTGTTCTTATTTTATGTGAAAGTTCTTTTCTGATTTTTACTTTCTACATTTTCAACTGATTTCGAAGTTAACAACTGGGTCTCCACATATTGGTCTGGCTCCTTATTCCATGCTGTGTACTAAACTATAAAGAGTTATTCGTTCTCTTGTTAATCAATAAATGTTTTTTTAGAAAGTTACCTCCAATTTACCAGTTTATTTGATGGATGCTATACATGGTGGCCCATGCCTGTAATCCCAGCTAGAACCTCGGAGGCAGAGGTTGCAGTGAGCTCAGATTGTACCATTGCACTCCAGCCTGGCAACAAGAGCAAAACTCCCTCTCAAAAAGAAGAAAAAAGTGCATGTCTATCTCTAGACCAACTGATAGAAATCCAAGTTATTCATTTGAATAGGTGCTTAACACTTTGTAATTTGTGTGTAACCATAATTTATTCATCTGTACCTGTACAGATGGATAATATTTATTATTACTTTGCAGTGTTTAAAAATACATACTTTTTTTTCCTGCTTCTTCACACTCAAAACTGTAAAATCTTTACAAAAGCTGTAAAAACTGATTTTTAAGTATATTTTTTACTTTTTATTTGCTCTCACTTTGTTTTTCTTCTTTATTGCTTTTCTTTATTTTTCTTTCTTTGTTACTCTGTGTGATAGATACAGAATTCTAAGATAGTTTTCATGACTTTAGTACCCAAGGTGTTACTCTTATAATTATGTCATGTTATGTGACAAAAGAGATTTTGCAGATGTAATTAAGTATACTTAGACCTAACTATAGGGAGAGTGTTTGGTTAGGCCTAACCTTTCACATTGCCCTTTAAAAACAGAATGTTATTTACACAATAGTATAATACTAATTCAGAGTGATTGGAAAGGTAAGAGGGATTCAATATGAAGTTCTCTATTGTTTAGTAGAAACGGATCATGAGGCAAAGACCTGAGATTGCCCTCTGCTGGAGGAGAGTGGTCCCAGGCTGTCAGCCGGCAAGAGAATAGAGATTACATTACCTACAACTGCAAAGGCTTGAATATTTTACTCTTCCTCCTTCTTCCTGCTATTATTTTCTTTTCAGTAACCTCATATATCTGGGATATTTAATGATGCCGAGTTTTTAATAGCTGTAGTCACTGGGAAAGATAGAATGGTGTGTGCTTATTTCATGTAATCTGAAACTAAAACCTGCATTTGTGTTGGTGGGAATGTTTTCATAATAGATGCCCCCTTCTACTAGACTACAACTGCATGAAGGCAAAGACCATGTTACTGTTTGCTCATAAATTTACATCTAATATTTTGGACAATGTTTGGTACATGGTAGGCAGTCAAAAATGCTTTGAGACCACTTTTGCCATTTACCATAAAGTAAAATTATTTTTATCACCATTTAAAAAATTAATGGAATTAGCAATAATTTTTCATGTTATTGTCATACTTTCTTAAAATATAATATTTTAATGGTAACTGACATTTCTATTACATTTTCATATCATAATGTATGCAAACTTTTCTTTGCTGTTTTAAATTTAGTTTATTTCATTGTATTTTTACTATAAGTAACCGTCAAATAAATAGCTATATATATGTATATGTATGTATACGTATTAGACTGTTTTCACACTGCTGATAAACACATAGGAAAAGAGGTTTAATGGACTCACTAATGGGCAGGTCTCACAATCATGGTGGAAGGAAAAAGGCACATCTTACATGGCACCAGGCAAGAGAGAATGATAGCCAAGCAAAAGGGGAGACATCTTATAAAATCATCAGATCTCATGAGACTTATTCACTACCACAAGAACAGTATAGGGGAAACTACCACCATGACTCAGTTGTCTCCCACTGGGCCCCTCTCACAACACATAAGAATTATGAGAGCTACAATTCAAGATGAGATTTCACTGAGAACACAGCTAAACCATATCAGAATATATTTCCAAGTTGATGTAATAACTATATATTATCATTTAAAATTATTTGTTTTATTTTGTTACAAAGGAGCATCAGCATTTATTCATATGGCTACTAGAAATGTAACCATAAGAAAGAGCAATAATTATTTGCTCTTTCCCAAATTTTTTGTTCATGTATATTGCCTATGATTTTTTTACTTCATCTTATTAACTTAAAAGTTCTTTTTATATTAAAATAATTAACCTTTTATCTGTTACATAAATGTCACATATTTTCCAGTGTGTAATTTGCTTTTAATATTGTTCATAATATTTTTGAAGTACAAATTTTAAATTTTATATAAAAACATTAATCAGCTTTTTCTTTCATATGTTATTGATTTTATGCTTAGAAGTTATTCTCTACTTCATGATCAGATAGATATTAATACAGAGTTTCTCATGGTCCTTTTGTGCTTTCCATTTTCTATATTTAATTATATACTCTTTATAAACTATATTTTAATATGTCGTATGGAGCAGATATCTGACATTATTTTGTCCAAAGTTTTCATTAATACAGAAGCATTTTTCAAAAATATGTCTTTTGTTTTCTGATTTGATATACTATTTTTATCATATTTGCAATTTTCATATCAACTAGACTCTATCGTTGAGATGGCTGTTTTATTCCTTCTATAGATCTATGTTTTTTGAACAGCCCAATTCTACTTTAATTAATGTATTTTTATCACTAAAATATATAAACATTACTGAGTTTATATCACTAAAGCAGAGTGACATAAAGAAATTCTATGTCTTTATTCTGGCTTTCAAATTTTCTTTTTAACATTCTCATAATTTTCTTTGTACTATTCTGGGTTATTCTGTCAAATGAACTTACAATTGTACTGATACGTTCAAGAACCTTAAACCTGAACATTCATTTGAGTAAAATTGACGTATTTATACAGGCAAATCTTCCTATCCAGGAGCATTGTATGGCTCTTTATTTACTCCAGACTTTTATGTCCCTAGTAAAGTTTTGTTGTTTCCTTTATCGTTTTTTAAGTTTTACACATTTCTTTGTAAGTCTTTTTGTTGCAGTTGTGAATTAGATAATTATCTCTTGTATTTTCTTACCTGTTATTGCTGGTATATAAGAGAACTAGTAATATATGTGTATTGATTTTCTCTCTGGCCATGTTATTGATTTATTTTTTCATTCTTAGTCGTTTTTCAGTTGATGCTATTTTTAGGTTATATAAACTTATAATGATAATTTCAGTAACAAATGATGTTTTACTATTTTTTTCTGATATTAATTTGAATTGTACCCTATGCCTCTCATTACTTTTTCTGTCTAGCAGCTTGCTTAGCGTACTGGATTTCAACTAATGGGTCATGTTCAAAATCACCTGCCCAGAGGGATCTGCTGGGATTTGAGTTTGGGAAAACTGTTTAATAATAGTGTTGAAAATGTATATTGTTGTTTCTGACATGCCTTTAATATAAATTTAGCTTTATGATTTCTCCTGCTGGGTTTCCTCATCTATCTATCAATTTATCAATTTCTTTTTGAATTTGCTTTCTTCATAACTTAAGCTTTAATTCCTGTATCCATAACTGAAACATCTCTCTCAAATGGGTCATCAATTTTCCCTTTCCTATAGTACCTCAACACAGAATTAAGAATATATAATGACATTTTAAAATGGTTTAAGAAACATTTTCACACAGATATTCATATTAGGTATCACTGTCTTTTCTTTAGAAAAATATGTTAATAAGTTACTAATAAGCCTTGTGTAGGTAAGATAAGATCCAAAGTTCAATAGGGATGAGTGGCTGAGGTGTCAATGAGAGTATGAAAGAAGTTTTGAGAATAAAAAACAGGGAAAGGAGAAAGAAGTTCCTAGTGACAACACAGATGTGACTAAATACTATAGAGACTAGTGACCAGTGAAATACTTGGCTGCAAAGTGGCCTAAGACTTTTAAAAGCAGATATATTATCCCAAATTTCCTGTGAATTTTACCTCATAAAAAACCTTGTGTGAGAGATTTGAAGGAGATCAATGGAAAATAACATTTCTTGTGATGAGTAAGATTGTAGAAAACATAAGATCATGAAAATAGTCATAGATATTAGAATTTAGAAACTACAGATAGAGAGTTGAGTCAAAGAAAATAAGACCTTGGGCTTTCTGTGTGCTGTGGGGAAAAACATTTGACTTCCCCTAAAATGTACCTGAGCCCTGTAACTATTGCTTCATTCACATGATCTTTCACCTAAATGTGGTTTCCAATAACTTTAAAAATATTTATTTGTTTTCTACAACTTTTAGCTCAGTGTCTTGTAATGAATAGGTTTAGATTGTGTATTATTTCAGTACTCTATAGAATCTATTAAGAGTACTAGCAGAAAAATGCATGTAATACTAAACTAAAGGTTAAACAATATACCAGGCAAAGTACCTTGGAGATTGAAAGGAGAGGTATATTTCATCTTACTTAGAAGCTCTGAAAGGTTTCACAAATGACATTGCTTATAATGAGAATTTGACATAAAGTTACATAGGTTTTGATAACTGTGAGTTGGATAGCAGTAAGTTTCTGGTGAAAAAAAAAACAATAGAAAGGAAGAGATTTTAACAGAGGTAATTAAAGAGGCAGATGTTAAAGAAATAAACACCAATCTTACTTAGCAGAAATATATGGTATGTTTAATGTTATCTTCTGAAGGCCAACAGGTAGTGTAAATGTGAGAAAATGTGGTATATGTATACAATGGAATATTACTCAAGTTTTTAAAAGTAGAAAATTCTACCATTTGCGACAACACGGATAAAACTAAAGACATTATGCTAAGTGAAATAAGCCAAACACAGAAAGGCAAATACTGAATGATCTCAGTTATATATGGAATATATATTTTTTAAAGTTAAGTTCATAGCAACAGAGAATAAAATGATGGTTACTGGGTCCTGGAGTAAGTGGCGAATAAAAGGAAGTATTGGTCAAAAGGTACAAAACAACTTCATTTCTAAAAGTAATAGATACTGATGATCTAATAGATAGCATGGTGACTATAGTTAATAATCATATATTGTATACTTGAAATTTGCTGAGTGTGGATCTTAAATCTTCTCACGACACACACACACAAAGTAACTATTTGAGGCAATTGATATGTTAATTATATTGATTTTGGTAATCATTTCACAGTGCATATATATATATCAAAATATTACATTGTACACCTTAAATATATACAATTTGTACCTATCAATCACACATCATTAAAGCTGGTAAAAATTTAAAATAAAAAGACCATATTACTTTCACTATTATGTCTTAAATATATGTAGGTGTTTTCTATAACAGAGCATCTTATTGCATAAAGCATATGATGTCTGTCTTCTCCACTACCTTTTATATTTTTTAAATGTTTTTGAGATGGAAAAACAATAGAATTTTCAAGTTGCTAATAGCTATGATATTTTTACTCTCATTCTGTGATTTTCTTATCTTATAAAGAGCTCTCAGATGAACACACATATTGTCTCCACTTCTGTCACATTTATTAGTTAGAAGGTATACATATATATTGTCTATGACCACTAAGAAGAAATGTACACTCTTATGATTGTTCACATCTTTCATTTTCAACATTAAATCTAATTGAAGTACAATAAACTGCACATATTGAAGTAAGCAATTACATAAATGTGTGAAATATATACACCTGTGAATCGGTCTCCCAAATCAAGATAACAAACATTTTGATTACCTCAAATCTTCTATTTTTCTCTTTGCAATTCATTTCTACATCCATCACTGTCTCCAGGCAACCATTATTCTCCTTTCATTCACCATAGACTAATTTTAATTTCCTAGAATTCTATATAAATTGAATCATATTGAATGCACATTTTTGATCTGGTCTTTATTTCTCTCAGTATAATAATTTTGTCATTCCTCCACATTGTTGTGTGTCTGAATAGTTCTTTCATTTCATTGATGAGTAATATCCCATTGCTTTTGTATATAACAAAATTTGTTCATCTATTAATATGATGATGGACATCTGAACTGTATTCAGGTTATTAAAAAAGTTGCTAGTAACAATTGTGTATAAGTCTTCATGTGCACCTATGTTTTTGTTTCTCCATTCCTAGGAATGGAATAATTGAGCAACATGAGAAGTTTGCTTTAAAGTTATTATGAAAGTGCCAAGTTGTTTTGCACAATAGTTGTAAAATTTAAATATCTTCACTAGCATTGTGAGAAATGACTCATGGCCTTGCCAACTCTTGATATAGTTTTTATAAATTTTTCATTCTAATAGGTATGTAGTGGTATCTCATTGTGGTTTCAAATTTGCATTTCTTGAGGGAGTCATGATGTTTAGTATCATTTCGTGTGCTTATGGGAAATCCACATATGTTCTTTATTAAAGGATGTTTTAAATCTTTTACCATTTTCTTATTACTGATATCTAAGAAAATATATACACATATATATTAGAGATGATATATAATATACCTACTACATATGTATAATTTACTTATTGTGTCATTTATAATAAATTATATAAAATACATAAACAATTAAAAATTATATGCATGTATATTCTAAATACAAGACACTTGATTACTATTATTGTCTCACAGTCTTCACCTTATTTTTTTGTTTTGTTTTGTTTTTTGTTTCTACTTTGGAATTGAAAACCTCTGATATTCATGAATGCAAAATTGTTAATTTTTTTCTCCTTTATAGTTTGTATTTTATCAAAGGAAGCATGTTCAATGTCTGTAAACATCTTTGATTATTTTGAGTGGAAGGGTGCTACTACCCTGTAGTAGTTGTAGTTGCTAGTACTTACTAGAGGCCAGCGATGATTCTAAAAATATTTCAATATACTGGACTGCCACCCTGTTTTAATCACTTCCTATAGATGTATGGTGGTATCTCACTGTTGTTTTAATTTGCATTTCCCTAGTGACTCATAATGTTGAGTATCTTTTCATGTGCTTATGGGTAATTCATATTTTAAAAATCATCTTTAAAACTTTTACCTATTTCCTTATTACTAGATTGTGAGGACATATGGAGAGCCCCACCTCCTGTTTTAATCACCTGCTATATGCCCCACTAAAGAAGGAGGAATTCCTGCTGTAGGATTATAGTAATGACAGAGCACAGCACCCTACACTGCACAGATGAGACAGACAGCAACTTACTCGTCACATATACTCAAAACTGAAGGGACAAGTATGTAACATCCCATCCAGGGCCACACAGGTTTTGTACTCAAGAACAGAATGAACAACCAGGAACTGTGGGAATCAGGCTTTGCAGGATCAAGGGGATCAAGTGTCTTCTCGTTCCCTTGGGAGAATGTGATTGGCTATCTGGCAGATAACTACAAACACTATTCATGGATAAGCAGAAACTGTGCTTGTTCTTTTTTTTTTTTGATAAGGAGGGTTGTTTCACTAGAGGACCTTATTTTCTAGAAGAGAGTGGGGAAGGGAATTTGTGGTTAGGCCTTTTAAGGCTCTCCTGATTTTACTAGATATCAAAGCAAATAACAAATATTGGGCCTTAATTTTAGGCCTTACACCTCACAACAAAGAATTATCCCTTTCAAAATATCAATAGTGTTGCACTTGAAAAACACTAATTTAGAAATTTGTCAATTTTGGGGGGTCTTTTTATAGGTTTAGTTTTTGTCATTATAAAAATTTCTCTTTTCAAAATTTTTTCATGCAACTGATAATACTCTAATCTTTATTATGTTCTTCCTTCTAATTTGGTGTATTTTGCTCTTGTATTTAACATTTCCTGATTTGAGCTATAGATTATTGGCATCAGATTATTCTTCCTTACCAATAAAACAATTTAAAACTCAAAGATTCTTCATTTAACTTTGTCAGTTTTTCCTCACATATTTTAAAATATTTAATGTATCTATCATATGAAATATCTAAAATATTTAGGATAAAAATATCTTACAGCATGTGAAGCAAAATCCTTGTTTATTAATATTGTTTTTCTGATAATTTTCTCCTTTTAGCATTATGCTGCAACCAACCTTAAAACTCTAATAATACTATCTATCTCAATGTCTATTTTATCTAATATTAAACTAGCAACCCCATCTTTGCTATTCTTACTGTTTGTGATATAATATTTTTCAACCCATTTACTTTCAGTCTATCTATATCTTCTATATAAAAGAGGTAACTTGTAGACAGAATATAATAAGGTTTTGCTTTCCTGTCTAATCTATCCATCTCAACCTCTTATGATATTTGTATATCATGAATATTTAATGCAATCATTGATAAGTTTAGATTCCACTTTGTCATTTTATGATTTGTCATTTGTATGACCTTTTATTTTAAACAATCACCTTTGGCTTATCCTTTCTTATATTCCTTTAGATTATTAAACTATTTTCTTCACATGTCCCATTTAGTCTAACAAGAAGGTAACATGCTTTTCTAGTTTATCCTTAAATACTGTTAGAGAGCCTATTTTAATACTACAAATATAGGTCAATCTCATTTTAAAAATAATGTATATGTTTTTTTCTACTACAAAAAGTTAGGTGATTTTAATTTCCCTTCTGGTAATGAGAAATTAGGTTATATAATCAAGATTTCTTAGGAAAAAAAGTGGAAAATGAGAAGAAAATAAAATTCAGTCAGCTCTTTGTATCTGTGGGTTCAATAACCATGGGTTTCACATCCCTGGATTCAATGCTACAGGTTGAAAATATTCAAAAAAGATAGTGCAATGAAAAATTATATAAATTTTCAAAATACTATAACATTTTATATATTCAAAATAAAGCATTCGAAATATTTCAAAATATAACATTTTGAAAATACTAATTTTTAAAATACTAATGTTCAAAATAGTATAACAACTATTCACACAGCATTTGCATTGTATTGTGAATTATAAGTTATCTAGAGATATGTAAAGTATACTGGGGTTATATGCAAATATGATATAATTTTATATAAGGGACTTGAGCATCTGTGAATTTTGATATCCACGAGGGTCCTGTAACTAAACCCTTATGGATAACATGTATTACTGCATATGTGTTTGAAGGTATAGAAAAGCTAACAACAAGTGAAAAATCAATAAGAACTAAGAAACAAATAAAATTCATGGAGGTCAGCTTCAAATTTGGAAATTCTTTTTTTTTTTCCCTATGACCATTTTTTGATCCCAGAAATTCAGCTGGTATGCTCAGAGGAAAATAGATTTTTTGGTAACCTGATCTGATTGATGCATCAAAAATCAGAATCTTGTGTCAACCAAGAGCTGATCAGGTAAACCAACTGTACTATTCTATGCATGTAAGATTGAAGAGCCCAGACGCAAATTTTCTTAATCTTTAAATTAAGGAGATTGCTAGTGCCGCAGGCTTCCTGCCAGAATTGAATGTTAATCATCTCTGGAGAAAGATAACATCATTCAAGGCTTCAAAATATTTTGACATTTATACATATAAAATAAATTCACTAAATCAAATTAACCAAACATATAAGCAGATAAGGAACTATGGACAATAATAAGAACAACATCAAAATGACACAAATGAAGAAGACTTACTGGGGCTATAGATAATGCAGGTATCAGATATATTTTAAAATAATTTGTTCAAAGATATAAAAACAATATAGAAACTTTTGAACAAGACTTGAAAGCTAAAAAAATAAAATGTATAGCTGAGAGTATAATAAATGATATTTAGAAATTAGTGGACTTCTAGCAGTAACTGCTTGAGTGGCCAAGGCAAAATGAGTAAAAGTCAGAGTGGTGGTCAGTGTCCTGGAGGGAGCAAGAAGGATGACAAGGACAATAAAAAGAAATATGAACCTCCTGTACCAACTTAAATGGGGAAAACAACAAGAAATCAAAGAGACCAGATCCTGCCAGCAAACTGCCACTAGTGATATCTCACACTTGGTGCTACCTAAAATTACTGAAGTTAGAGAGAATTAGACTATCTTCTCATAGAGGAAAAATTCATTAGAAATTAGGAACAAATGAAACCATTAGAAGAAAAGCAAGAGGAGAAAATATCAAAAGTGGATGATCTGAGGGGCACCCTGATGTCAATAGGAATCTTGGAAGAGATCATTGATAACAATCACACTATTGTGTGTACACCTGTGGGCTCAGAACACTATGTCAGCATTCTTTCATTTGTAGACAAAGATCTGCTGGAATCTTGCTGCTTGGTCCTGCTCAACTATAAGGTGCATTCTGTAATAAGGGCGATGATAGATGATATGGATTCCCTAGTCACAGTGATGAAGGTAAAAAATGCCTCCCATGAGACCTATGCTGATATTGAGGGGTTTGACAACCAAATTCAGAAAATTAAGACATCTGTGGAGCTTCCTTTCACCAATCCTGAATATTATGAAGAGGCATTGAATATTATGAATGATCCCCTAAAGGCATCATTTACAATGATCCACCTGACACAGGTAAAACCTTGTTAGTCAAAGCAGTAGCAAACTTAACCACTTTCTTGAAACGACTGGGTTATTAACTTGTTCAGAAGCACCTAGGTGATGGACCCAAATTCATACGGGAATTGTTCCAAGTTGCTAAAGAGCATGCACCTTCCATTCTTTTTATTGATGAAATTGACAACATTGGAACAAAACGATATGACTCAAATTATGATGGTGAGAGATAAATTCAGCCAACAATATTGGAAATGTTGAACCAGTTGTATTGACTTGATTCATGGGGAGATGTAAAAGTTATCATGGCCGCAAACCGAATAGAAACTTTGGATCCAGCAGTTATCATACAGGGCCACAATGATAGAAAGACTGATCAAGTTCTCCCTACCTGATAAAAAGACTAAGAAGTACATCTTTCAGATTCACCAAAGGAGGATGATGCTCACACTCTGGAGGACTTGATTATGGCTAAAGACAGCCTCTCTGGTGCTGACATCAAGGCAATCTAAACAGAAACTGATCTGATGCCCTTAGTGGAAAATGTAAATTTATCTATCTACAGAATGAAGCTAGAGAGAGAAAACATGGATGAAAAATTTGTAAAAAGATGGCTGGGTGTGGTGACTCATGCTTGCAATTCCAGAGCTTTGGAGTCCAAAGTGGGGAGATTGCTTGAGACCAGGAACCTGAGACCAGCCTGGGCAACAGGGTAAGACCCTCTCTCTACAAATATGTTTTTAAAAAATTTAGCTGGACATGATGGCATGCACCTATAGTCATAAATACTTAAGAGACTGAGGATCACTTCAGCACAGGAGTTCAAGGTTATCATGAGCTATGATCATAACACTGCACTCCAGCCTGGGCAACAAGGCGAGATCCTGTCTCTCTTAAGTTAAAATATATCTACATAAAAAATAACAGAAGTATAGGACATACTGAAAAGCTCTTATGTGTAAGTCCAAGACAGTTAAGTAGAACACTGGGGGCAGAATATATATTTGACATAATAGATGAAAATTCCCTAAATTTAATGAATCCCATCAACTTGTACATGAAATAATCCCTAAGATCCCTAAAAAGAATATATAAAAGGAAAATAACCCTTAGGAAAATGAGCACAAAAACACTGTAAAACCAATGAGAGAAAAGTATTCTTAAAATCCTTAGGAATCAAACAATAATTTTCAAAGGAACAGCTACTACTCAGAAGTAATGAACGTAGAATAGAATAGAATAAAGTCATATTTCAATGTGTCCAAAGAACTTAATTATATACATAGAATTATATGCCAAAGAAGGATAGCTTTCAAGAATGAAATTGAAATAAATAGTTTCATTCAAACAAAAATTGTTAATGTAGTTAATAGCAAACTTTCATTAAGGAAATATTAAAGATTTCTTTCTGCAGACATAAATGTTACCAGATAGCAACTTGGCAATTCAAGAAAAAATGTAAACAATGAAAAGGGTGAATAAGCGGGACAATATAAATGAGTATTGACTGTGCGTATCAATAAATATATAGCTACCAAGTTAAGAGAAGGCAAACTGGAATCAAAGTTTCTCAATAATTCTAAAATACTAAATAGAGTAAAATGGTCATCTAATAGGAATAAAACAAATAAAAGGCCAAAAGTGAGATGGCATATTTAAACCCAAATACATCCGTAAATACATTAAATTTAAATAGACTAAGTGCTCCAATTAAAATATAAAATAATTATGAGAGTTGATATAATATTAAAACTTCATTATGTAAGATTTGATTCAGCATCCCCACTATTGGACATCTACCCAAAGGAAAATGAATTATTATATCAAAAAATAACTGCACTCATATATTTATCACAGCACTACTCACAAGACCAAAGATATGGAATCAACCTAAATGTCTATCAATGGATGATTGGATAAAGAAAATATAGTATGTCTATGCAATGGAATACTATTCACCCATAAAAATAATGAAATCATGTCTCTTACAGCAATGTGAAAGGAACCAGAGTCTTTATCTTAAGTGAAACAACTCAAAAGAACAGTCAAATATCACATGTTCTTATTTATAAATGGGAGCTAAATAATGTATGTTCATGGACATAGAGTGTGGATTGATAGACATTGGAGACTCAGCTGGAGGGGGCTGAAGGGTGGGATGGGTGATGAGAAACTCCTTAATGTATACAACGTACATTATTTGTGTGATTGATACACTGAAAACCAAGATTGCATTTGTACTCTTAAACAAATACAAATAAAATGTAATATGTGTGCAAATTATAAAGATACAGAAAGTTCTTAGGGCAATTATAGATAAAATACATTATGAAATCAGTAACCAAAAGGAAAATGAAATAATTACATTAATGTGATGGAAAGTATATTTTTAAAATACAGTGTTCTAGAGAGAAAAAAGGACACCACACTAATAATAAGTTTCAAACCACTTTGAATATATAACAAATCTAAATTTGTAATTTCATAACAATATACTTTTAAAATAAAAATGGGATAAAAGATAATACTATGTGATTAACTCTATCAAAGCCAGCTAAGGCACCTGATGAAATTTAACATATAATAATAATAAAACATTTTTTATTAAACTGGTGATATATGGTACTTCCTTAATTAGTAGAAACTACAAACAAAACTTTACAGCAAACATCATACTTAATTGGAAATGTTTTAATTTTTTTCTTTTAGATGAGTGAAACAAAGTTGCCTCCTGCCACTACTTCTACATCCTATCTAATTTTGTGGTGAGTTCATAATCAGTGAAAAAAATAAAAAAACAAAACAAAATATATATAGGCATTATAATGAAAAAAAACTCTTATTATGCACAGACAATATACTATGAATAAATTAGTAAAATTAATAAATAAATGTATCCAGATAGGAGAATATGAGGACAATAAACAAAAATCTGTATGCCAACTACGACATTTACAACATGAAATTTTTTTTTACAACATGAAATTTTAAACTATACCACTTAAAATAGAGGTTTATTCAAATATATGGAAAAAACACTTTACAAAAATTATATATATATATGTAATTTATAATGAGGCAGAGCAAAAATTGGTTCATATATATACGTATGTATATATATATATATATATATCTCAAATGTTAAGGAATAAGTGAATAGAAGATACAGAAGATCTCAACACAGAAAGCCATAAAACATTAATGAGAGAAATGTATGTAGATCTAATAAGTGGATCATATACCATATTCATTTATTTGAATTTTTAGAGATATTAATTCTCCATAAATTTATCTATGTATTCAATACAATCACAACAAGCTTCTTTTTTAGAGTTTTAAATATTTTTTAATGTTTAATTTTTGTGGGTATATAGAAGGTGTATATACTTACTGCTGGTGGGAATGTAAATCACTACAACCACTGCAGAACTGTTTGTAGGTTCCTCAGTAACATGAATACAAATGTATCATTTGTGCAAACCAGCAAGCTTCTTTTTAAATGTTTTAGGTTATATTGACGATAAAAAATATTGAAGTTACTCTTGAAGAAAAAAATACATGATCGGGGAGGTAATTTACGGGTTATTAATGCTCACTATAAAGCTACAGTAATTAAGACTGTGGTTTCATATTGACTCAAGGATAGACAAATAAAACTATATAATAGAATTGAGTCCAGAAACAAACCCACACATCCATGGACTTTTGTTGTATTACAAGGTTGGCATAAAAGACAAGTAAGAAGATAAGAGCCTTTTTGATAAATAGGGCTGGTTCAAATGGATATTTTATTAATGAAAATGAAAACAGGCCTCCAACTCACACCATGTGCACACACAATTCACATATTTATTGATCTCAATGTAACAACTAATAAACCTCCTAGTATTAGTATAGAATATCTTCATAAATTTATTAGACTTTATTTTGTGAAGCGAAATAACTTAATCTCTTCCTTTCAGGGCCAAGATAGCAGTTATTCCTCTTCTTCACTCACATCAGCTATCTTTCATGGTTTCATGACCTTTTTTTAGCTACCTCTCCTCTGTTGAAGCCTACACTGTAATTCAAGTACACCTCAATCTTTTCATTCTCCACAATGGCATCGCTCATCCCAGGTCCCTTCCCCATACTGTGTTTCTAATGATATTTTCTGCTACAGCAAACGATAAGTCTGCTGTTTGCTGTAAATATTTGTTTTTAGTTTCTACTGATCTAGAAATTCCCGTATATCGGCAGTTTACTAAAACAAGTTTTATAATTTTTAGATGTGAAATTTCATTATATGCCCTTACAGGGTTTGATGGAATTGATCACATACTATATATATATATATATTCTTTTTTTTTGAGATGGAGTTTTGCTCTTGTTACCCAGGCTGTAGTGTAGTGTAGTGGCGCGATCTCGGCTCACTGCAACCTCTGCCTCCCGGGTTCAAGCAATTCTCCTGCCTCAGCCTCCTGAGTAGCTGGGACTACAGGTGTGTGCCGCCATGCCCAGCTAATTTTTGTATTTTCAGTAGAGATAGGGTTTCACCATGTTGACCAGGATGGCCTCGATCTCTTGACCTCGTGATCCACCTGCCTCGGCCTCCCAAAGTCCTGGGATTATAGGCTGTTATGTTTTTTTTGACAGTCTCCTGTCGAAAGTTAAATCAATATTCACATGCATATCCCACATAACACCCTGGCACCACTACTTTTTAAATTTCTCTTCTCTGAGGATAGTCACTTTTACTTCATTGCAGCCCTATTTTCCTGTGGCAACAATTACATCTTGTCCTAATCTGCAACTCAAACTGAGATTCCTCTTCCTATCCATTACAACCTCCTGGTGTCCTTGACTCTCACTGCACCAAATCCATCATGTTTCCACATTTTCCCTATTTTCTTAGCCTTTGACATCCTTCTGATTTTACATCCTCCCTTCACTGACTGGTTTCCTAACCTTGGTGAATTGAGGTATCCCTGTACTCAGCAACACGGAAGTTTGGAACACTAGGGAAATTTGGACATCAGTGAACCTTTAGACAACAAATCCACATCAACTTTCCTCACCCAAGTCCTTGATGCTGCTGTTCAATTGTTCTATTTAGATGTTCTCTGATATTTTGAAATTTTCTTCCCTTTTTGTTCATTCTTTATTTTCTTCTTCACATATGTGTCTTCATCTTTTTATGTGCTTATTACTTCCAAATCCTTATGTTCAGGACTCCTTAATAATTACTTCAGTGCCACCATTTCAATGAAATCACTACTGATGGTAATCAAATTAACTACTTCTCTTGACTTACACTTCACATACTTCATTTTGAACCTCGTATTATTTTCTTGTATTCAGAGTAGCTATTTACATGTCTATATATCTCCCCTTCACCAAAATATATATGCTTTAAAGACAAGGACCATGAATTTGCCATCTCTATGCTGATTTTGAGCACTGAATTTTTCTCGTTTCCTATGGGAGACAATTTCTGAGACATATTTCGTTTCTGATGGTGTCAAATTTTAGCTCTATACTATCATTATCATCATTATATGCAGAGAGCGTATAAGTAAGAGGCAAGTTTTGCTCTGTTTCATGGAGTTGCAGAATTACTTTAACTTCTGTACCAAAAAATACTGTGGAAAACAGATTCTCGCTTTGCATTCTGCTGCATCAATTCTATGCATACGCTTTCCTAGGCAATGACTTTCCTAAAAGGTATGTGTGCTTGTGTGTGTGTGTAAAATTATTCTATCAAGTTGCAAATGTCATTTCAAATGGTTAACTGGCAGAAGTCTCAGCGGCATTCTCTGTAACAGCTCACAGGACAAGAGGCTTCTTGGTATGGGAAATCACCGTTTCACTTATTAGAACTTTGCCCAAGCAGTTCTATTACCTCTCTGTATTTTTATATTTTAAGTTTCTATTTCTGAAAAAACTCAACTATATGTGGAATTCTGATATAAAATGAAGATTGCAATTATGGTAGATACTTTCTCAACAATTCCAGATAGTGAAATGCACTATCTCTTTTTATTAATTTTTATATCACTTTTTTTTTCACTTAAAGAATTTCAAATCGAGTCAGAGAGGGAAATATGAGTGAGTTTTTCAGTTATATGATTTCAAGGGAACTTCTGTTATCTCATTTTATCTTCATGTGATGGCCCAAAAAGGATGCACAATTTAAAATTGGATCTTATTAAACAAACACATCTGATTAGCATGCTTCTACTTTAATATGTAGCTCTTCTTGATATATTCCTTTGCATTCTTTGGACTTTAAAAAATAGCCTCAACACTAGCATATAAATACAGTTCAAAACTTACATTATGAATTTGCAGTAGTCAGTGTCTTCTCACCCATATCCTTTACTCAGCCCACACTAGTTTGTGCATATCTGGCAGGCAGGATAAAATGAAAAACTGCACTTGCTATAAGGTTTCTATTGAGTATCTCCTCAACTTCTAAAATGGCTTGTAGGATTTCCTGATTTACACGTGCCCTCAACACAGACTAATTTAAAAATAAAACATATTATATTTCAATATCACAGTTCTGCTTTCAATAAACAAAGCTAAAAAGATAATTTTTTTATTTTAGAAATAATGTTTGGAGTTATTTCCATAGTTTTTTCATATTTGGTGGTCCACAAAATCTTAGACATAACTTGCTATGTGAAATTAAACAAGATATAAATAGTAAGTATTGTCATCCATCGATTGTTACCAACCTGATCTTTAACTGGAAAATAATAAACAGGCAGTTTGTAAGATATCAGAGGCATATTAGAAGAGAACTATTCAGAGTCCAGGGCTTGTCATGTTCTTACACAGTTACCTAGACTGCCCAGGTTCCCCTAAGATGACTAACCTCTCACTGAGTACTATGAAAGCAATCTTGGGTAAAATTGACTTTTAGGAACCAAATCACTTCATTATTAAAGTTGTCTTCTGTAGAGTGTATCTAAGATAAGTATCATGTTCTGAATTAAGGTTTCCTGCCTTTTCATTTTTCCATGCTAAAGTTTTTTCCCCTTTCTTTGCTGATTTGGAAAGAATGAAAAGACTAAGACAAAAACTATCAGTAGTGTACAGAATCCCGAAAGAGAGGAAAATAAATCATTCAGGATATTTTAAATTAATCAAGTGGAGATCTAAACTAAAAAAACATTCAAATGTTTAGAAGTCTCTTTATTCACAGTCATAGCTCTATATTTAATCACTAGACACTTAAAGCTTTCTTTTCTATAACAGAAATGTGATATAGAAGTTGAGAGGTTGGTTGATAACACATATCATCATAGTTGTTAGGGAAAATGGGACATCTTTTCCTCAAAATAATCAATGACCAAGTGAGTTTTTTTCAAACCAGTTAGGTGATCTATATAAATAATCATGTTAGATAAATGAACATTCAATATCTAGTTTTCAAAATATAAGCTTTATACAAAACTCAAATAACGTATGTTTAAAATAAATGGGAACTTTAATAACAATGTTGTTTTTCTGAAACATCTGCAATCAAATAAATTATTATATAATTCATATCATATTATTTAATCATGTGATTATTACTTACTGTTTAAAATGGTAAATCCAATCATTCTAACATACCTCTTTCAAGATTTAAGGTATGGTATGCTACTATTTTTAAGACTCTGAACACTTTTGACACATACTTCTTGGTTTAATAAATCTATTTTCCATAGTTTTCATCTTTCTAACTCACAAGTCCTAAGCCCGAGTATGTATGAATGTCTCTACAAACTTTTCATCATTTTAGCATCCCTTTATCAGTCCTTTTCCAGCTGATTTTCTCTGTGCTCTGTTCTAGTGTTTTCCAAGTAGGTACTGCCAAACAGTCCACCAAAAAGCACTTATTTATTTATCAACTACTTATTTTAGCTCCTGCCAGGAATTACTGTGATTCATTATGTGTAACCATGATTACTGACTTGGCTTCTGTAGGTAAAGAGGAAGTATAAGAAACAATTTAACACGTAGATAAGTATAATGTTACTTAGTGGATTTATAAGAAAATTATATTTAAGGGTAAATGTTAGCATTAATGTTTAAAATACAAATGTCTTAGATCATTTTCTTTAGCAGAAAGCATAAAACCCAAGCAATGTTTTAAAATTTGGGTACTAACTGATCAGTCTTGTGTTGATCAAAATTGGTAAAGCTACCTATAGTTACATATTTTTAATTTAAACTATTTGAAATATTGAATTTCTATATCATTTAAAATTAGAGGCCAATAAAATGCAGACAGCATTTAGAAAATCAAATATAAGAGAAAAAGCAAGAATTTAGTTGGAACTGAGGCTCTTTTACTACTTACTTAGTTGCTAATTTGCTCCATGACCTTCAGTCAGTAACCTCATTGTGTCTCAGAGGATATAATAATCCTGACCTGCTTCACAGGGGCGTGCTGTACCTTAATTGATGTGTGTTAAGCGCCAGGAGGTACTTTAATGAAAGCCATTATTGAAATGCAATTATTAACATTTGGGATAATGAAGTTAGCTTAGATGGTTTAGCCTAGCCTGGTGTGAATATATTTTCTAAATTCAAGAGCACAAATTTTTGCTGTTTTAAAACTTAAAAAAGGGATGAAAAAGCAAAAACAGAAAATTAAACCATAACTGGCTTATCTGCTGACTTTAGCAGCATCAGTGCCTGCAGTTTATTGCTTTGTCTCTGATCAAGTACATTGCAATCAATGCGAATTACGACAGAGATGGTAGGAGATAATTTTGCAAAAATGTCAAAAATGCAAAGTTTGTGAGAGCTGGATGGACTAGAAATGACTATATTGATTTTATAAAGGTTGGTAAATTACTACAGTACCCCCTTACTTTAAGGTAGATTGCAAATCATACATTTTAAGCAAGATCAACTCTAATTTTAAACTTCAAGAAAAGTTTAGCGTATCACATGCATTACTTTAATCCATGAGAAATTCAGAAATCGTGTGCTTACCTAGTAGAATCCAGATGTGAAATTCCCAGTAGTACTAATACTGCTGTTCAACAATTCCTACCTGTCTATGCATTTTAGCAGAGCTTGTCTTTACGCTCAGAAAGCAATCAGACCAGAATAGAAATTAGTGAAATAAACTCCTATTCTCAAAAAATGGCAGATGAAAACAAACAAAACGCATTTTTTGGAAAATGCTTTGAATAATGGCCATTCAATCTTAAGTAATGTCACACTGCCATTTATCTTTTTTTATGAATTATACTTTTAATTGATGTCAATTACATTTAAATAGCCTATAGCATAGGGTCACACTCACTGAAAATTTAAGACTTAGTGGAGATTTCTCCAATGATATCTTAGTTTTCAGTCACTATGTGGAAAGTTGCAGTGCTCCTAAAACTACATAATAAAATCATTTTTAGTGTTCATTTTTGTCTTTATATTCATTAAAAATTCAGAAAAACTACGTTGAAAGCTGCAAGAAACACCTATAATATCATGTCACAGGATTAATCAAATTATTTTACATTAATGAAAGCATTTTACATTTTGTGTTTTATGTTTTATATGTATTTAACATGAATACCTTTGCATAAACCTCATTGTTTTCTAACTTCAGCCTAGTTCCCCTCCCAATATTATCCAACAATACCACTCATGAATATTTTTATACTTATGATTTGATATTTTATAATATAGTATATGTTTGTGTATATAAGTGAACAGTATATACTACTGCATTTTTGTATTTATATGTTTTAATTATACATTAATGGTATTAACCATTGTACAAGTTGCTTTTTCACTTCATATTTTGTTTTTTGTATGTATTCATCTTGGTAAATGTAAACCTATTGCACTAATTTTAACAAGTTCAATAGTATGCCATTGTAGTCGTATACCATAATATTCTTATATTTACCTCTACTAATGGGCATTTAGAGGGATTTTAATATTTTACACAGTCTCTTATAAATAAATTTTTATATATATGCCTCCAATAAATATCTATAAATATACATGTGTGTATGTGTGTTTATGTATGTACATACACACGTTAGTTGGCTCGGGCTGCCAAAAGAAAATTCCACAGACTGGGTGGCTTAAACAATAGAAATATACTTTCTCACAGTTCTGTAGGCTTGAACTCTAAAATCTAGGTGTCTGGTTTGGTTTCTTCTGAAACCTCTCTCCTTGGCTTTTAGATAGTCTCCTTTTTCCTGTTTTCTCACATGGCCTTTGTCTGTTTGGATGCATACCTGCTGTCTCTTTGTGTGTTTACATTTCCTTCTCTAATAAGGATGCTAATCAAAGTTTATTAAGTCCCACTTACATCCTTTATTTAATTAATTACCATGTTAAAGTCCTCCAAATACTGTCACATCTAGCTACTGAGGATAAGAACTGCTATGCATGAATTTTTGGGGATCACAATTCAGCCCATAATATTCTATAAACATGCAATTTGGATACATTATTTATTGAAATATTGATTTAGTAAACAGTAGACAAAGGGAATTACTATTCTTAAGCATGTATAAAAATTACTTAACTAATTAATTAATGACAGAGCCAGTGGGATACTACACAGTAAGATCAAAAAAGAACTCAAGCTTCAAACATTTATTGTCAGAAAGGAACGCTGAAATAAATTTGCAAATGGAAATTTGCTCAATATCCACAGAGCAATAATCAATTGCATTTCAGTGACACATTTTGCATTTCCGTGGTCAGGAATTATTTGTATTACTCTCCATTTTTTACAAATTTCTACAAGTTAAAGCTTTTGTCTCTACAGTTGTAAAATAGCCTATTTAAAGAATAAAAAAAATGAGAAAAATCTAATGTATCAGATTACATCAGTCAGTTATAAAGATATCATATAATCTTTTTTTGACAGGTAATTTAAATCTTTATGAAAAGACAATTGGAATTCTGACTATTATATATATATACATATATATTTGACACATAATAATTGTATATATTTATGAGGTATAGTGTGATATTTCAGTACATGAATACACTATGTAATGATCAAATCAGGGTCATTAGCATATACATCACTTCAAATATTTATTATTCCTTTGTGATGGAAGCATTCAAAGTTTTTTAGGTACTTGAAAATATACCATAAATTATTATTTACTGTAGTCACCATATAGTGTTATAAACACTGGAACTCATTACTCCCATGTAGGTGTAATTTTTAACTTTGTGTTTGTTAACCAAACTCTCCCTATTCTTTCTCCTTCTACTCTTGCCAGCCTCTAGTAATCACTATTCTATTTTGTACTTCCATGCCATAAACCCTTTTAGCTTCCACATATGAATGACAGCATGAAGTATTTATATTTCTGTACCTAACTTATTTTACCTAACATAATGCCCTCCAGGCTCTTTCATATTGCAGTGAGTGAAAGGATTCTATTCTTTTTTATGGCTAAATAGTATTTCATCCAATATATGTACCATATTTTCTTTGTACATTCATCTGTTGACAGATACTTAACGTTGATTCTATTTATTGACTATTGTGAATAGTACTACAAAAAACATGGGAATGAAAATGACTTTTCAGCATATTGATGTCTTTTCCTTCAATTCTAAATCCGGTAGTGAAATTGCTAGAACACATAGTAGTTCTATTTTCAGTTTTTGAGAAACTGCCATACTGTTTTTCTAATAATATACTAATTTATAGTTTTTACCAACCATATATAATTGTTTCCTTTTCTTGGCATTTTTGCCAAGATTTGCTATAGTTTGTTTTGATGATAGCCATTCTAACTGGGGTGAGATAGTAACTCACTGGGGTTTTGACTTTCATTTTCTTTATGATGAATGATGGTGAAGAAATTTTCATATACTTGTTGGTCATTCATATGTCTCCCTTTGAGAATTTTCTATTCAAGTTTTTCTCATGTTCAAATTGTTATTATTATTATTTGTTGTTTGAATTCCTTGCCTATTTTGGATTTAATCTCTTATCAGATGACTAGTTTACAAATATGTTCTCCCGTTTTTCAGCTTGTCTCTTCACTCTGTTGATTATTTTCTTTCCTGTGAAGAAGATTTATAGTTTAATATTAAACTATTTGTCTATATTTGCTTTTGTTGCCAGTGTTTTCGAGGACTTAATCATAAAATATTTGCCCAGACAAATATACTTAAGCATTTCCTCTAAGTTTTCTGCTAGTAGGTCTACAGATTCTGGATTTACATTTAATTTTTTAATTTGCTCTGAGTTTCTTTTTGTACATGGTGAGAAATTGGCATCTGGTTTCATTCTTCTGCATATGGAGATCCAGTTTTTCGAGCACCGCTTATTGAAGGGACTGTCCTTTTCTCACTCTAGGGTCTTGGAGTCATTGTTGAAAATTGTTTGGATATATATATCAGATGACTTATTTATTAGGTCTCTATTCTGTCCCATTGGTCTATGTATTTGCTTTTATGCCAGTACCATGCTGCTGTTTTGGTTTCTGTAAATTTATAGTATATTTTGAAGCCAGGTGCTTTGACACTTCCATCGTTTTTTCTTTTTGCTCATGATTGCTTTAGATATTCAGGCTCTTTGTATTTCATTCCAATTTTTGGAATTGTTGTCTGTTTTTGTGTATAATGTCACTGTTACTTTGATAGTGCTTGCATTCAATCTGTACATTGTTTGGATAGTATGAACATTTTAAGAATATTAATTCTTCTAATATGTGTACCTGGGATATCTTTTCATATTATGGTTCCTCTTTATCAATGTTTATAGTTTTCATGGTAGACTTTTTCACCTCATTGATTAAATTTAATTGTTCGTATTTTCTTATGTTTTATACCTACAGTATATGAAATTGCTTTAATGATTTCTTTCGGGTAGTTTATTATTTATGTATATCAGTGCTACCAATTTTGTATGTTGATTTTTTATTCTGCAAATTTGCTGAATTGATTTACCATTTCTAAGAGTTTTTCTTATGAAGCCTTTAGATCTTTCTATACGAAAATAACAACACTTGCAAACAGAAATTACTCGATTTCCTCATTCCCAGCTTGAATACCTTTTATTTATTTCTCTTGTGATTGCTCTGACTAGGACTTCTAGTACTCTGTTGAAGAGAAGTAGTGAAAGTAAGCATACATGTATCTTTCCAGTTCTGAAAGAAAAGGCTTTCAGATTTTTTCCCATTTGGTCTGATGTTAGCTGTGGATTTGTCATACATGATCTTTATTATGTTGTGGTATGTTCCTTCTATGCCTAGATTTTGAAAGATTTTATCATGAAAAAAATGTTGAATTTTATCAAATGCTTTTGATAGCTCCATTGAGATGATCACATGATTTTGTTATTCATTCTGTTGATGTCATGTATCACATTTTTTGATTTGCATATATTGAACCATCCTTATAACCCTGACATAAATCCAACCTGATCATTCTGTATTAGCTTTTTGATGTACAATTTGATTTGCTTTGCAAGTATTTTGTTGAGGATTTTACATCAATATTTTTCAGAAATATTGCCCCACAGTTTTATTTTCTTGTAGTGTCCTTGTCTGGTTTTAGAGCCAAGGCAATGTTGGTCTCATAGAATGAATTTGGAAGAATTTCTTCCTCTTTAATTTTTTTGGAATAGCTTTGAAATGATAGTGTTATTGATTTAAAATAGTGGTAGAATTCAACAATAAAGCTATCTTTTCTTGAGATTTTATTTGTTGGGAGATGTTTTATTACAGATGCAATTTTGTTACTCATCATTGGTCTGTTCAGGTAATTTATTCCTTCATGTTTCAATCATGGCAGGTTCTTTGTGTATATGAATTCATCCATTTCCTCTATGTTCTCCAATGTGTTGGTGATAGTTTTTCATAATAGTTTCTGATGGTCTTTTTCTTTAAAAAAGATGTTGTGGTATCAGTTAAAATATCTCCTTCTACATTTCTGACTGTATTTCATTGAGTCTTATCTATATTTTTTCCTAATTAGTTCAGCTGGTGGTTTGATACTTCTTTTTTTTTTTTCCTTTCTACTAATTTTGAGTTTGGTTTGCTTTTCTAATTCTCCAAGGTTAATCATATATATATATATATATTTTTTAAATTTAAATCTCTCTACTTTTATTGCTATAAACTTACCTGGTAGTACTGCTTTTGCTCTATCCCTTAGGTTTGGTTATATTTCTCTTCTTATTTATTTCAATAAATCTTTAAAATATTCCCTTCCTAATTTATTTATTGAGCAATTGGTGGTTTAGGAGAGTGATGTTTAATTCCCATGTATTTTTATAGGTTTCAAAGTTCTTCTTGTTATTAATTTCTAGTTTTTCTTTTCTCTATAGTCTAATACCAATAGTATGTGATAGGATTTTAATTTTTAATAATTTGTCAAGGTTTGTTTTGAGGCCTAGCATACAATAGTTCCTGGACAATGTTATATGTGCTTATGAGAACAGTGTGTATTCTGCGATTATTAAATGAAATGTTTCTTAAATGCCTGTTAGGTCCATTTGTCATATAGTGTAATATATTTTTTATTTTTATTTTTTTCTTTTAAATTTCTGTGGGTATTTAGTAAGTGAATATGTTTATAGGTTACATGTTATATATTGATACAGGCATGCAATGTATTATAATCACATCGGGGTAAATGGCGTATCCATCAATTCAAGTATTTATAGTTTGTGTTATACACAATCCAATTATACTTTTTTAGCTAACATATACAATGAAAACAGTTTTTGACTATAGTCACCCTGTTATGCTAAGAAATGCCAGTTCTGATTTATTCTTTTTAACCATATTTTGTACCTGTTAACCATCTACACATCCATCCTCCCACTACTATTCCATCTCTGTTAACCATCCTTCTACATTCTACCTCCATGCATGAGTAAAATTATTCTAATTTTTAGCACCCACAAGTAAGTAAGAACATGAGAACTTTTGTCTTTTTGGCCTGGTTTGTTTCACTTAACATAATGATCTCCATCCAGTTCCACCCATGTTGTTGCAAATGACAGGATCACATTCTTTTATACGGCTGAGTAGTACTCCATTGTGTATATGTGCCACATTTTATTTAACCATTCATTTGTTGATGGACACTCAGGTTGCTCCCAAATCTTGACTATTGTGGATAGTGCTGCAATAAACATGACAGCATAGATATCTCTTTGATATATAGATTTCCTTTCATTGGGGAACATCTCTAGCAGTGATATTGCTGGATTGTATGGTAGCTATTTTTTAGTTTTCTGGGAAACTTCCAAAATGTTATTTATAGTGATTGTACTAACTGACATTCCTACCAAGAGGGTATGAAGGTTCCCTTTTCTTCATATCCTCATCAGCATTTGCTATTACCTGTCTTTGCATAAAAGCCATTTTAACTAGGGGGACATGATATCTCATTGTAGATTTGAATTGCATTTGTTGAGCACTTTTTCATATACCTGTTTGCCATTTGTATGTCATCTTTTGAGAAATATCTATTCAGATATCTTGCCCATTTTTTAATCAGCATATTATGGTTTTTTTCTATAGAGTTGTTTGAGCTCCATACGTAATCTTTTATTAATCTCTTGTCAGATGGCTCATTTGCTAATATTTTCTCCCATTCTAGGATTGCCTTTTCACATTGTAGAATGTTTCTTTTGATGTGCAGAAGCTTTTTAACCTGATTTGATCTTATTTGTCCATTTTTGCTTGGTTACTTGTTCCTTGGGCTACTTTGGTACACGTTAACTAAAGCAAAAATGGACAGATGGGATCAAATTAAGTCTGATCCCATTTTTTACTCCAAGAAATCTTCTCCCAGTCCAATGTCCTTGAGAGTTTCCCCAACTATTTTTTTTATAGTACCTTCATAGTTTGAGGTCTTAGATCTATGTCCTTAATCCACTTAGTTTTAATTTTTGTATATAATGAGAGATACAGGTCTAGTTTTACTTTGTTTCCTATGGATATCCGAGTTTCAAAGCACCATTTGTTGAAGAGATTATCCTTTCCTCTATGTATATTATATGTATGTTCTTGGTACCTTTGTCAAAAATGAGATCATTGTAGACGTACAGATTTATCTCAATTCTCTATTTAGTTCTGCTGACTTATATATCTTTTTTAATGCCAGTAACCTGATGTTTGGTTTATTAATGTTCTGTACTATAATTTTAAGTCAGGTAATGTGATCCTTCAAGTTTTCTTCTATTTATTCAGTATTGCTTTGTCTATTATGGGTCTTTCTTGCTTCCATACAAATTTTAGGATAGTTTTTTTTTTTTTTTTTAATTTCTGTGAAGAATGTCGTTGGTATTTTGGTAGAGATTCCATTAAATCTGTAGGCTGCATTGAGTACTATGGATAATTTAACAAAATTGATTATTCTAATCCATAATCATGGCATATCTTGACTATTTTTGTTTTTCTTTAATTTCTTGCATCAGTGATTTATGCTTTTTATTGTACAGACCTTTCATTTACTTGCTCAGGTTAATTATTATATATTTTATTTTATTTGTAGCTATTGTAAATGGAATAATTTTCTTGACTTATTTTTCAGATTATTTGCTGTTGGCATACAGAAATTCTACCAATATTTGTATGCTGGTTTTGTATCTTGCAACTTGAGTGAATGAGTTTATCAATTCTAATGTTTTTTTTTTTTGATGGACTCTTTAGATTTTTCTAAATACAAAATTATGTTATCAGCAAACAAGGATATTTGATTTCTTTCTTTTAAATTTGGATGACCTTTAGTTCTTTCTCTTGTCTCATTGGTCTAGTTAAGACATCTAATACTGAGTTGGATAACAGTGGTGACAGTAGACATTCTTATGTGAGGAGAGACTTTCAGCTTTTCTCCCATTCAGAATGATTCTAGGTGTGGGTCTGTTGTATATGGCTTTTATTTTGTTGAAGTATGTTTCTTCTATCTCTAGTTTTTTGAGGATTGTCATGAAGGAATGATGAATTTTATCAAATGCTTTTTCAGCATCAATTGAAATTATCATATGGTTTTCTTCTTCATTCTGTTGATATAATGTATCATCTTAGTTTATTTGTATACATCGTATCATTTTTGCAGCCCTGGAATAAATCTCACTTAGTAATAACAAATGAACTTTTTAATGTGTTGTTTAATTCAGTTTGCTAGCATATTATTGAAGATTCCAGCATCAGTATTTATCAGTGCTATTGGCCTTTAGTTTCCTTTTTACATGGGTCTTTGTCTGGTATTGGTATCAGAGTAATACTGGCCTTTTAGAATGAGTTTGGAAGTATTCTCTCCTACTATATTTTGAGAATAGTTTGGGAAGGATTGATATTAGTTCTTTACATATTTGCAAGAATTCAGCAATGAAGCCATCAGGTCCTAGGTTTTTTTTGCTAGGAGGCATTTTATTACTGCTTCATTTTGTTACTCGTTACTGGTCTATTCATGTTTTGGATTTATTCATGGTTCAATCTTGGTAGGTTGTATGTATCTAAGATTTTATCTAGGTTTTTCAAATTTATTTGCATCTTGTTGTTCATAGTAGCCACTAATAATCATCTGAATTTTTGCAATGTCAGTTTTAATATCTTATTTTTCATGTCTAATTTTATTCATTTGGGACAAGTCTTTTTTTTCTTAGTCTGGGTAAAGGTTGTCAACTTTTTATCTTTACAAAAAAATTTTTTGATTGACCTTGTATTGTTTTATTTCAAATTCATTTATTTCTGCTTTGATCTTTATTATGTATTTTAGTCTAATACTTTGGGGTTTGATTTGCATTTGCTTTTCCAGTTCTTTAAGGTAAATCATTAGCTTATTTTGTGTTTTTGTTCTTTACTGATGTAGGCACTTACAGGTATAAACTTTCATCTTAGTACAATTTTTGCTGTATTTCACAGGTTTTGGTATGTTGTATTTCATTATTATTTGTTTCAGAAAACTTTTCCATTTTCTTCTTAATTTCTTTATTGACTCACTGGTCATTCAGGAGCATATTGTTTACTTTTCATGTGTGTCTATAGTCTAAAAGTCCTCTTTTCATTGTATTCTAGTTTTACTCTATTGAAAACAGAGAGGTGCTTGATATTATTAAATATTTCCAATTTTTTAATGTTTTAAGTCTTGTTTTGTGACCTAACTTGTAGTCTATCCTTGAGAGTGATACATGTGCTAAGGAAAAGAAATGTGTATTCTACAGCTCTTGAATGAAATATTGTGTAAATATCTAATAGGTCCATTTGGATTATAGTACAGACTAAGTTCAAAGTTTCTTTGTTGATTTTCTTTCTGGAAGATCTGTCCAATGTGGGTTGCTGACGTCTCTAGCTATTGTTACATTGGGGATATTCTTTTATATTTGTGTGCTCCAATATGAGCTTCATATATATTTCAATTGTCACATCCTCTTGCTGAATTGACATTTTTGTCAATACGTGGTGACCTTCTTTGTCTCTTCTAATAGATTTTGTCTTACATTTTATTTTTCCTGATATAAGGATAGCTACTCCTGCATGTTTTTGGTTTCCATTTGCATGGAATATCTTTTTTTATCCTGTTATTTTCAGTCTATGTGTGTCTTCATAGGTGAACAGTGCTTCTTGTAGGTGACAGATAACAGGATATTGTTGTTTCTTTAATCCATTCAGCGACTCTGTCTTTTGATTGCAGAGTTTAATCCATTGACGTTCAATGTTAGTTTTGATAAGGACTTACCCCTGCCAAATTGTTATTTGTTTTCTGTGTGTTTTGTCTCTTCCTTATTTCCTTCTTTCTTCCTTTTAGTGAAGGTGATTTTCTGCAGCTGCATTAATTTCTTGTTTTCTAGTTTTTGTGTATATATTGTATGTTTTTTTCCTTTGTGGTTTCCATGAGGCTTGTAAATCCTATCTTATAACTCATTATTTTAAGGCGATAACATTGTTTGCCTTAACAAACAAATATATAAACAAGAAGAAAACCTATTAAAAACTTTCCACTTTAACTTCTTCCTCTCACTGTTTTTTGTCTCTATATCTTATTATACTGGCTATGTCTTGAAAAGTTGTTTTATTTATTTTTCATTGTTTCATATTTTAGTCTTTCACTTAAGAGTAGTTTACAAACCAAAATTACAGTGTTATACTGTCTGTTTATATGTGCTTACTCTTACCATTGAGTTTTGTACCTTCAGGTGATTTATTATTGCTCATTAATATATTTTTATTTCTGACTTAAGTGCTCCCTATAGCATCTCTTGTAGGACAGGTCTGCTATTGATGAAATACCTCAGCTTTTGTTTTTCTGGAAAAATCTTCATTTCTCCTTTATGTTTGAAGGATAGTTTAACTGAAAATACTATCCTAGCATAAATGTTTTTTTTTCCCTCCAGTACTTTAATGACGTCATTGCACACTCTCCTGCCCTCTAAGATTTCTACTGAAAAGTCTGTTGCCAGATGTATTGGAGCTCCATTGTATGTTATTGATTTATTTTATCTTGCAGCCCTTGAGGTAGTTTTCCTTGGATTAAATCTGCTTGGTATTCTATAACCTTATAGTTTAATGTTAATATCTTTCTCTATGTTTGGGAATTTTTCTGTTGTTATCTTTTTTAATGAATTCTTTATCATTTTCTCTTTCTCTACATCATCTTTCAGGTGAATAACTCTTAGATTTGCCCTTTTGAAGCTATTTTCTAGATCCTGTAGATGTGCTGCATTATTTTTTATTTTTTTCCCTTTTTTGCCCGCTGAGTGTATTTTCAAATAGTCTGTCTTCAAAGTCACCCATTCTTTTTTCCACTTTATCAATTCTGCTATTAAGAGACTCTGATTCATTCTTCAGTGTGTCAATTGCATTTTTCAACTCTAGAATTTCTGTTTAAATTTAAATTTAAAATTATTTACATATCTTTTCAAATGTATTTGATAGCATTCTGATTTTCTTCTCCTGTTATCTTCTTTGAGTTTTCTCAAAACAGATATTTTAAATTATCTGTCTGAAATTCACCTATCTATATTTCTCCAGGATTGGTCCCTGATGCCTTATTCAGTTTGTTTGATGAAGGTGTGTTTCCCTGAATGGTCTTGAGCTTGTGGATATTCATATTTTTCTGATCAATGAAGATTTAGGGATTTTTTTTTCTGTAGTCTTCATAGTCTGGGCTTGTTTATACTCATTCTCCTTGGGAAGGCTTTACAGGATATCAGAAGGACTTGAGCGTTGTGATCTAAGCTGTGTATGCATTAGTGGTACACCAAGCCCAGTAACACTATGATTCTCAAAGACATGTAGAGGTACCACTTTGATGGTCTGGAAAAAATCTTAAAGAATTATCTGGATTGGGGAAGCTCCAACATGGCTGAATAGGAACAGCTCCGGAGTGCAGTGCCCAGCAAGAATAATGCAGAGGGTGAGTGCCTACCTCATTTCCAAACAAATTTTTACTACACAAAGACCAGGAGACTCCCAGGCCAAAAAGTGCCATGAGTTTTCAGCACGGTGGTTTCAGCCAGTGCTGGGTTGGCGCACAGAAACTCACACAAATCTGGGCAGTCATTTCAACTGGTGCCTGGAACACCTGGGAGACAGAACCACCCATTCAACTGAAAGGGATGGGGCAGAGACAGGGAGCCAGGCGATCTGGCTCAGCGGGTACCACCACCACAAAACAAGCAATCTGAAATGCTCTGGACTCACCATTTTGCAGCAAGTGCAGCTGGATCCAGGACGGTCCAGCTTAGTGCAGGGAAGGGCGACCACCACTACCAAGGCAGCCCACCACCACTGAGGCAGTTCACCTAGCAGCTGGACAGAGCCTTTGGCAGCTCAGCAACACCTTTGCTGGCAGACTGTGACTAGACTACTCTGTGTGGGGCAGGGCATCTACGAAAAAAGGTAGCAGCATGACAGGAACTTATAAATAAAGCTGACCTTCCTAGGACAGTGCACCTGGGAAAAGAGGTGGTTATGAGTTATGTTGCAGCAGACTTAAAAGTACCTGCCCAGCAGCTGTACATGGAACAATGGAGCTCCCAGGACAGCACTTGAGCCCCTATAAGGGACAGATTGTCTCCTCAAGCAGCTCTCTGACCACCGTATACCCAAAGAGACACCTCATAAAGGAGAGCTCAGGCTGATATCTGACAGGTACCCTTCTGGGATGAAGATAACAGAGGAAGAAACTGACATCCATCCTTACTGTTCTGCAGCCCCCATGGGTGATCCCCAGGCAAGCAGGATCTGGAGTGGACCTCCGGCAGTCCTGCAGCAGAGGGGCCTGATGATTAGAAGGAAAACTAAGAAACAGAAAGAAATAACTTCATCATCAACAAAAAGGATATCCACTTAGAGACCCCCTCCGAAAGTCACCAACTACAAAGACCACAGGTAGATAAACCCATAAAGATAGGAAGAAACCCGTGCAAAAAGGATGAAAACACCAAAAGTCAGAACACCTGTCCTCCTCCAAAGGATCACAACTCCTCACCAGCTAGGAATCAAAGATGGATGGAGAATGAGTCTGATAAATTGACAGAAACAGGCTTCAGAAGGTGGGTGATAGCAAACTTCTCAAAGCTAAAAGAACATACAAAGAAACGAAGAACCTAGAAAAAAGGTTAGATGAGATGCTAACTAGAATAAACAGTTTAGAGAAGAATAAAAACGACTTGATAGAGCTGAAAAACACAGCATGACAACTTCGTGAAGTATACACAAGTTTCAATAGCCGAATTGACCAAGCAGAAGAAAGGATATCAGAGATTGAAGATCAACTCAATGAAATAAAAGGAGAAAGGAAGAATAGAGAAAAAAGAGTGAAACATAACGAACAAAGCCTCCAAGACATGTGGGATTATGTGAAAAGACCTAATCTACGTTTGATAAGTGTACCTGAATGTGACAGAGAGAATGAATCCAGGCTGGAAAACACTCTTCAGGTTATAATCCAGGAGAACTTCTCCAACCTAGCAAGCCAGGCCACCATTCAAGCCCAGAAAATACAGAGAACACCACAAAAATATTCTTCAAGAAGAGCAACCCCAAGGCACATAATCATCAGATTCACCAGGGTTGAATTAAGGAAAAAATGCTAAGGGCAGTTAGAGAGAAAGGTCAGGTTACCCACAAAGGGAAGCCCATCAGACTTACAGTGGATCTCTCAGCAGAAACGAAACCCTACAAGCCAGAAGAGAGTGGGGGCCATTATTGAACATCCTTAAAGAAAAGAACTTTCAACCTAGAATTTCATATTCAGCCAAACTAAGCTTCAAAAGTGAAGGAGAAAGAAAATCCTTTATGGACAAGCAATTGCTGAGAGATGTTGTCACTACCAGGCCTGCCTTACAAGAGCTCCTGAAAGAAGCAATGAACATAGAAAGGAACAACCAGCACCAGCCACTCCAAAAGTGTACCAAATGGTAAAGACCATTGACACAACCAAAAAAATACGTCAACTAATGGGCAAAAACATCCAGCTAGCATCAAAATGGCAGGATCAAATTCACACATAACAATATTAACCTTAAATGTAAATGGGCTAAATGCCCCAATCAAAAGATACAGACTGGCAAATTGGATAAAAAGTCAAGGCCAATCGGTGTGCTGTATTCAGGAAACCCATATCATGTGCAAGGACACACACACAGGCTCAAAATAAAGGGATGGAGGAAAATTCATCAAGCAAATGGAGGGCAATAAAAACCAAAAAACAAAAAGCAAAAAAAATAACAGGAGTTGCAATCCTAGTCTCTGACAAAATGGACTTTAAACCACCAAAGATGAAAAGAGACAAAGAAGGACATTACATAATGGTAAAAGGATCAATGCAACAAGAAGAGCTAACGATCCTAAATATATATGCACCCAATACAGGAGCACCCAGGTACATAAAACAAGTTCTTAATGACCTACAAAGAGACTTAGACTCCTGCACAATAATAATGGGAGACTTTAACACTCCACTGTCAATATTGGACAGATCAACAAGACAGAAAATTAACAAGGACTTCCAGGACTTGAACTCAGATTTGGAACAAGGGGACCTAATAGACATCTACAGAACTCTCCACCCCAAATCCACAGAATATACATTCTTCTCAGCACCACATCACACGTACTCTAAAATTGACCGCATAATTACTCCTCAGGAAATGCAAAAGAATAGAAATCATAACAGTCTCTCTGACCATAGAGCAATCATATTAGGACTCAGAATTAAGAAACTAACTCAGAACCGCACAGCTTCATGGAAACTGAACAACTGGCTCCTGAAAGTCAACTCGGTAAACAATGATATGAAGGCAGAAATAAAGATGTTCTTTGGAGCCAACGAGAACAAAGACACAATGTATCAGAATCTCTGGGACACATTTAAAGCAGTGTCTAGAGGGAAATTTATAGCAATAAATGCCCACATAAGAAGTGAGGAAAGATATAAAATCGACATCCTATCATCAAAATTGAAAGAGCTAGAGGAGCAAGAACAAAAAAACTCAAAAGCTAGCAGAAGACAAGAAATAACTAAGATCAGAGTAGAACTGAAGGTGATAGAGACACAAAAAACCTTTCAAAAAAATCAATAAATCCAGGAGATGGATTTTTGAAAAGACCAATAAAATAGACCACTAACCAGATTAATAAAAAAGAAAAGGGAGAAGAATCAAATCGATGCAATAAAAAATGATAAAGGGGATATCACCACCAATTCCACAGAAATACAAACTACAATCAGAGATTACTGCAAACAACTCTATGCACATAAACCAGTACACCTGGAAGAAATGGACAAACTCCTGGACACTTGCACCCTCCCAAGCCTGAAATAGGAAGAAGTTGAAACCTTAAATAGACCAATAACAAGGGCTAAAGTTGAGGCAGCAATTACACTGTTGGTGGGAGTGTAAACTAGTTCAACCATTGTGGAAGGCAGCGTGGTGCTTCCTCAAGGACCTAGAAGTAGAAATTCCATTTGACCCAGCAATCCCATGACTGGGCATATACCCAAAGGACTATAAATCATTCTATTATAAAGACACATGCACACGTATGTCCATAGCGGCACTGTTTACAATAGCAAAGACCTGGAACCAACACAAATGTCCATTGACAATAGACTGTTCAAGGAAAACGTGGCACATATACACCATGGAATACTGTGCAGCCACAAAAAAATGATGAGTTTGTGTCCTTTGTAGGGATATGGATGAATCTGGAAACCATCATTCTCAGCAAACTGATACAAGAACAGAAAATTAAACACCGCATGTTCTCACTCATAGGCGGGTGTTGAACAATGAAAACACATGGACACAGGGAGGGGAGCATCACACACTGGGGTCTGTTGTGGGGGGCCAAGGGAGGGACAGCAGGGGGTTGGGGAGGTTGGGGAGGGATAACATGGGGAGAAATGCCAGATATAGGTGATGGGGGGATGTAGGCAACAAACCACATTGCCATGTGTGTACCTATGCAACAATCCTGCATGATCTGTACATGTACCCCAGAACCTAAAGTACAATTTAAAAATAATTTAAAAAAGAATTATGTGGATTTCCAGGTAGATACTCTTTTTCTCTTCCTTTAATTTTCCCAAACAAGTGGAGTCTCTTTGTTCTGATCCACCTATAGCTTGGGGTGAGGTAACACAAGTACCCCTTTGGTCACCACCACTAGGGCTGTGCTGGGTCAGACCTGAAACAAGCACAGCACTGGGTCTCATCTAAGGCCCATTTTAAACCCTACCAGGCTATTGCCTATGTTTGCTGAAGGCCCTCGGGCTATGCAATCAATCAGCAGGTAGTGAAACCATTTGGGGTTCTGTCCTACCCTTCAGAGCCACGACTTTCCCTAGGCCCTGAGTGGGTTCAGTGGTGCTGCCTGGGAGCCAGGAATGAGTCCAAAACTTTAGAAGTCTACCTAGTGTTCTATCATTCAGTGACTGAGCTGTACTATGGGAAGCAATCTGTCCTACTCTTCCCTCCTTTTTCCACAGGTAGAGTCTTACCCCATTACCACTACCAGCAAAGCCCACAGAAAGTACCGTCAGGCTTCTGCTGATATGCCCTTAAAGCCTAAATGTTCTTCAATCAGTCTGTGGTTAATGCTTCCTGACATGAGACTGATACTTTAGGGCACTGGGCTACTTTCAGGCCCATGCAGGTGCAGAAAAACCTTCCAGAAGCCAAGTCCTGGAGTCAGGAACCACAGAAGCCTGCTTTGTGGTCCAGTCCTCTGTGGCCCAGCTCGTACCTCTGGCACAAGACAAAGTCTCCTTTACTTTATCTTTATTCTTTTCAAGCAGAAGGTCCCTCACCATAGCCACCTAAGCTGGAAATGTGCCGAGTCTCATCTGAAGCCAGCTAGTCTCACAGTCTCACTCAAGTCTCATGGTGTACCTGGGTATCACTGCTAGTTATTCACAATTCGAGGGCTCTAGTTGTGTCTAGATATGCTGTCCTGGAGCTAGGGCCTGGAAAGTGAGCCTCATTACTCTGAATTGTGTTCTATCTTGCTGTGGCTGAACTAGTATCCAAGATGCAAGAAAAAATAATCTTTCCTCTCCTCTCCTTAATTGGATGAAAGGGATCTATTTTGGAGCAGTGAACTGTGCAGCCTGGGATTAGTAATGGGGTTGGCACAAGCACTCTCTTAGATTCCCCAACTATTTCTTAGTAAGTCACGTGCCCACTAGGTACACTGGCTCTGAACTGAGTTTGGCACCAAAACTTTCACAGGTGTTTCTGCCCTTGTGGTCTAGACTGCCTTTCAAATTTATTTTGGGCCCAGGAGAACTTTATCCCACATTGGCTAGGCTTGTGAGAATTCAAGTGATTCAGCCACTGGATGGGCAGTTCCCTTCTGTCTAGGGCTGGTTTAAATATTCCCTCCCTGGGCAGGAATAAGCTGAATTCAATCTTGTCTTGCTTTCTGCTGTGACAGGGCAGCACTAAGTTCAATGCAACGTCCAACAATCCCTGTGCTGTCCCTCTGACAATCACACAGGTACACAGGTTCTTTCTACATTACATGATTAATATTTACAGATTGGGTATGGGTGTTGTTGACAATTCAAAAGCATCATTTTCACCCTCTTCCAGTGCCTCTTTCAGCGATATGAAGTTAAAGCTAGGGACTGTGAGTCCTTACTTGATTTTTAGTTTCTTATGAATATGCTTTTTTTTTCTTTTTTGCATGTATATAGTTGTTAAATTGGTGTTCTTATAGGGGGCACTATCAGTGGATATTGTATTTGATCATCTTGTTCTCCTCCTTCTCTATAGTGCACTTTAGATTTGATATTTGTTGATTTTGTCTGGAGAATATGTCCAATGATAAGAGTGGGGTGTTAAAGTTTCCATCAGTTAATTGTACTGGAGCCTATCTTTTGAAGTCTAATAATATTTGTTTTATATATCTCTGATGTTGGATGCATATATATTTACAATTGTTATATCCTCTTGATGAATTGATCCTTTTATCATTATGTTGTAACCTGTTTTGTCTCTCTTTGGTTTTTGCTTTAGAGTCTATTTTATCTAATATTAGTATAGCTACTCTTGCTTGTTTTGCATTTCCATTTGCAAGAAATGTGTTATTTCACCCTTTCACTAGGTGTGACTTTACAGGTGAAGTGATTTTCCTGTAGGTAGCATATAGTTGAATTTTATTTTCTATTTATTCAGCCATACTGTATCTTGTAAATAACAACTTTATCTGTTTACATTCAAGGTTATTATTGGTAGATTATGAATTATGTCATTTTGTTGTTTTCTGATTATTTTGCCTATCCTTTGTTTTTTGGTTTTTGTATTACTTATTTGCAGTTTGGTGGTATTCTGTAGTGATAGGGTCTGATTTCTTTCTCTTTCTCATTTCTGTGTCTGCTCTATCAGTTGTATACTTTTGCATGTTTTAAAGATGGTGGTTATAATTATTTTGCTTCCAGATATAGGAATCCCTTAAGTATTTTTCAAAAGCCTGATATAGTGATGATGAATTCCCTCGTTTTTGCTTGTCTAGGAAATACTACATTTCTCCTTCATTTCTGAAGGATAGCTTTCCTTGCTGGGTATAGTATTTTGGCTATTTTACATTTTTTTCCAGCACTTCGAATATACCATCTCTTTCTCTCTTGGCTTGTAAAGAGTCTACTGAGAAATCTGTTGTTAGCCTAATGGAGATCCTCTTATATGATAATTTACGCACTTTTGTTTTTGTTTTTGTTTTTTGCTGTTTTTAAAGTTTTTTTGTGTTTGACATTTGATATGCTGACTATAATGTGTCTGTGAGAGGACATTTTTAAGTTAAATACATAGAGGCTTTTTAGGTTCCTGAATCCCTATGACCATATCTCTCCAAGACTTAGGAATTTTCAGCTTTTATTTCATTAAATAGGTTTTCTCTGCTTTTTAAAATCTCTTCTCCTTTTGGAGTACTCATAATGTGAATATGTGTTTGTGTAATGATGTCTCATACATCCTAGGTTTTTTTTTTCTTTTTTCTCTGACTGGATTATTTCATTTTAATAAACAAGGCTTCAGGTTTAGAGATTCTTTCTTATGCTGGATTTATCCTGTTATGGAATCTCTTCATTGTATTTTTCAGTTTTGTCCATTAAATTCTTCAGCTCCAAAATGTCTGCTTTTTCTTATGATATCTACTTCTTTGTTTAATATCTTATTAAGATCATGATTTTTACCCTGGTTTAATTGAATTATCTATCTAGTCTACTGTGTTTCACTGAATTTCTTAAGATAATTATTTTGAAACCCTTTTTAGACAATTTATAAATGTTGATTACTTTGGTGTTGGTTATTGAATAATTACTGTGTATCCTTTGTGGTGTCATGTTTTCTGGCATTTTCCTATTTCTTGTATCCTTGCATTGATATCTGTACACTGGTGGAAGAGATACCTCTTCTAATCATGTATTGTGACATTGATGGGGAAATACATTCATCTGCAGATGTATCCTAGAGTATTGGTTGGGTAGTGTGCATTGGCTTTGTTCTGGATAGGTGCACTAGTATATTCTTCATGGAGATTTTTTTAGCTATTGTCAATAACAGCAATACCTGCAAGTGTCTCAGTGGCTTAAGCTGCAAAGGTTTTGTATGTGGCTAGACTGCCTACTTGGGTTCTTCTCCCATGGACATAGGGTATTGGGCTGATCTCTTTCCCAGGGAACTGCAGTTCTGGTAGCCTGGACATTTGGGTGCAGCACTACACCCCTAGGGCTAGGGCATCAGGTTGATTTGTGCTTGGGAAAGATCAAGGCTGACTTGGTGGAAGCTCTGTTTGGGTGCTGCTTCCATTGTGGCAGGACACTGGGCTAGTCTGCACTCTGGGGAGGCACAAGGCTGGTTGAGCTGCAGCTCAGTTCAAGTACTGCATCCCTTAGGATAGAATGACAGGTTGTTTCACATTCAAGAAAAGTGTGAAGCTGGTCAGGCAATGACTTGGCTTAGGTCACTCTCCTGGAGGTAGTGTGCCAAATTGGTCCTTGCTCAGAGGAAGCTCCCCTTTGGGCTGGGCACTGAGCTGGTTCATGCTCTGGAGAGAAGCGGAACTGGTGGGCTGGTGGCTTGGCTTGGGAATTTTGTTTTTTATGAATTTTAAATTCTTTAATATTTAGATCAGAGAGGAAATACCAGGAATTATTTTTCTGAGAATGTGCCTGTCTCTGCCTTTTAAATATTTTATTTTTTATTTGAGAAACTCTAATTGTGTACATTTATGGGATGTTATGTTTTTATATATGTTTATATTATGGAATGATTAAATCAACTAATTAATATATTAATCACCTCAAATACTTTTCAATTTTTTGTGTTGACAACATTTATGAATCTTCTTTTGTGTTTAAACTCACCCATAATACTTATTTCCAAAGAATTCATGAATCTGTTACATTTAAAACTGAAGGGCTAGCCTGTAAGGCTGAGGCAGGAGAATGGTTTAAATCCAGGAGGTGGAGGTTGCAGTGAGCCAAAAGGATGCTACTGTACTCCAACCTGGGAGACAGAGTGAGACTAAGTCTCAGCAAACAAACAAAAACTGAAGGGCTCTTACCAGAATTTCAGAAAAATAATGCTTATGAAAAAGAAAAACAGCTTTATAAACCCGGTTGGATATCAGAATTTTAAGTCCTAGGTAAGAGGAATGATTAAATATCTCAAATGAGATAGCTGATATGAAATGCTTTGAAATGTATATAATATATGTGTTAATATGCTACTGGGCAATAAATTGAGGCACTCTACATGCAAGTGACACAAATCTAGAGGATGATACTGCTGAGTAGAAAACTTGGAGATATTTTTCAAAATGCAACTTTTGCTTGTTTTCCTGGGTATTCAAACTAATATCTGTTGAAGATCTAGGAGTCACAGAAATATTAGAAAGGCTTTTCTATATTACAGTCATGTCTCACTTTGCTATAAATTTTCTTAATTAAAAAAACTTAGTCACGGAGCTTGAGATCTTCAGAAACAAAGCCTTTGTATATTAAGCATATATTGACTGTATTTTTGTTTAGTTCTCTACCTCAGTTCCAATTTTGCTTAATGTCACTTGTGATGCTGCTTTATAATTCTGTAACACATTGTGAGTTTGTTTTCTTTTTAACTCTTTTTATATTTCCAGAAATAACAAAACCAAAATTTCAAATGTCACATGTATAAAAGTAAACATGTCACAAATTCCAGGTTTGCAATGACAGCTATGGCAAACGACCTCTCGTTTGAATTCAGAATGTCACCTGCTATGTCGCTTTTCTGAGGGAATGCACAGGATAAAGCCATTAAATAATCAATGATATTATTCCTATGGAAATACAGTTTTATGTTTGAAACATTTCTTGTTTAAAAAACAAGCAGTAGTGTAATCAACTTAATATTTCCAATGAGGGTATGATAAATATAAAACAAACTTCCTTCCCTGTTCTATGTATAAGGGGTAATAATAAAGCTAAAGTTACACTCAGTACAACAATATTCTTCACTAAGGAGAGATTTGTAGATCTGAATAACACTTTTAGAAATGAAACATATTTGACCAATAAAATGAGTTTATAAAAAGACCATTACTCAATAAATTTGAACTTCTGTGTACATAAGAGTGTCCTACATATAGTCAACATGTTTCAAACCCAATATTTTGTTGCTAAAATATTCATCTCTTATTCTAAAATATAAATACCTTTATTTACTAGTTTTATTAAATTCAATAAGAATCAGTCTTATAGTTTCTTTGGATGACAGGAATTACATTTGGTAAAATTATTTGATTAGAGAGTAATGATCGTTATTAGACTACAGTAAATTAAGTTACAATTATTAAAATTACAGATAATTATAGCTTATTTTCAAAGCTAAATTAATACTTCAAAAACCCATATTTTATCCATGTGCTTAATATATGCCTATATATCTATTAATACAATGCATAATAATAGCTTTGGTCATTTGAAAGCTAAAAGTATATAATTGAACAATTATTACAGCCACACTGCCTGAAGGCACTATTTGTCAAGAGAGTTATATGATGGCCAATTATATCCACTCAACCTTGAAGGATAATTCTATCTTCAGATTGGAACAAATTACCATATACTTCTTTCCTTCCTCCTCCAAAGTTTAACTATTGGGTTTTACAATGGAAATTTTCTGAAATGAACACTTTTTAGTGCCAGACTTGCTTTGATTTAAATAAAACTATGTACTATGCATATTTTTCAGAATATTTCAGATAAATATTCAAACAAAAGTAAAATAAAATCTCAGTCCTCAAGAACATGGACACAATTTAAGAAAGAGCGGTAATATTTGAGTTACTATTGTAGTTTTCATAAAACCCTAACCTGGAACTACACATTTTTTCAATCACAGGCATTGTGATATTACTTTAACATACAATCTGGTCATTTAATTTTCTAGCTCTGAAGTGATCATAAGTAACAAAATAGAAAGAGTTCAGAGGAAATTTTTTAAGACAGGTTTATAATGACAACAAGAGAAGTAAAAACTCAAAATGTGATGCCAACAAAGGAAACAAAATAACTAAAAAATAGTTCTGAACTCAGTTCTTACAAAGACAGTATAATAGATGAGGCTCTTCATGTTTATTCCAAGTTATAAGATAATTAATTTCTATTTGGTTTCCTTTTTGAAATATCAGGGAATAGAATACATATTAGAAAGGCTTCTATCATAAAGGACTATTTTTAATTGTTTTGTTGTTGTTGTTGTTATCTTCAAATTTAGTAGTAAGTCTTCAATGAGCCCAAGTAAAGTAAACATTATTCTATAAATTTATGTGATTTAAAATAGAATTTCATACTCTACAAAGAATCATGCCTTCTTGAGATATTATTGAGTTACAACTTCCTTGGCTAGAAATTTTATTTTTAAAATTAATGAACTTAAAGCTTCAAATATTTGAAGGAATTGTTTAATAATTTGTGATTTATAAATATTTTCTGTATGTTGGAATGTATTTGCTGGTCTGTTGGAAAATTTAGGCCAGTATTTACAAATAGATTGTATATCAAGAATTGTTTTGATTTGTGTTATTTTGGTCCTATTGATGCAAGGAGTGAACATTAGAGACATATCTTCCTCCTTTGGTCTGTGTGCCAATGGCTGGGAAACACTGAACTAGTCTTTTTAAAAATAATATGTTCAATGACCACTTAAAGCAAAAATTAAAACTAACACAAAATAAACAAAGATAAAGGAAATAAAATCCACACATCAGTGCATAGGATTTTTCATTACTATAGGTAAGTTTTTAAACCTTAAGATTTTTGTGTCTTCTTTCCTATGAGGTTACAATATTATGAAAAGATAAATAATATTAGACTGATAAAAATAAATCAGAATATATGTACACCTTTCTCAATTGGAGGTGGATATGCTTAGCCTTTCTCCATGAGTATATGCTTTTTTCAAAAACCCTCAATCCATTTTCTATCAGCCTAAATCTATTTTATTCCTCTTCAACCGTCCATTTGTGCCTGTCACCATAATTTCCATCCAGCCCCTTCTCTCTAATAATACTTTTGGTTCTATTTTTCTCAATTCTTCTTTTTAGCTGCTTCTTTTCACTCAACTCTACTTGATTCCCATGGGAAGCTGCAAATGAAGGGTGAACTCCTGTTTGAAAAACTGTTTGTCACTCCAGCATAGCAGGTGAACCAGAGATAATCTTCTGTAGGCTTGAAGACGACTGTAATTTTGATATCTTTTGTGTAGCTAAACACAAAGAAAACACTAAGTACAGATTAATGAAAAAATCCTGGACTGTAAATTTGAATGGCTAACTAGCTACATATTAGGCAAATTTCTTAATCTCTGGATATAAGCTATTTTGAATGTATATTGGGAATTGAGGTGGATGTCTCCTTTTACATTCTATAACACTGTGAATATGATGGCAAATTATGGATTTCTGTATTTCCCTAGGTTACTAATTTAATTTTCAGTAATCACTTGTTATCATTCAACACAGATAATGGCTAAATACCAAATTAGTTTTTACTGTAAAAAAAATCAGAGTAATAATCTAGCCACAGAAAACATGCCTTCAGTTTTTCAGTCAAATATTCTTCTCACTCAATAATTTATTAGTACATCTAAATGTTAACACCCATTCTTAAAAAAGTCAGTCCTACTCACCGTTTAACATTTTCTAATCCAGCTACATTGTGGAAGAGGGTCGACTTTTGGCTTAATAAATACCTGTAGTCACACTTGAGAAGAACCAGTCTGCATTCTGAGATTAATTCCTAACTCCCCCTTTTTTCAACATTATTATATTATTTATTGTAAGTTTATTGTAGGCATCCAATATCTCCTTCTAGTTTGCTTAGTTTCTTTTTAAACAGATATAGAATTTTTATCAAATGTATTTTATTTTTTTATTATTATACTTCAAGTTCTGGGATACATGTGCAGATCATGCAGGTTTGTTACACAGGTATACACGTGCCATGGTGGTTTGCTACCCATCAACCCATCATCCACATTAGGTATGTCTCCTAATGCTATGCCTACCCTAGTACCCCACTCCACAACAGGCCCTGGTGTGTGATGTTTCCCTGGTGTAGTGATGTCTACAAATGGTAGAATAGGAGGCCCCTGAGTATCTATTCATGGATAAACTGACTAAATATCTACACACAGATGGATTCTCTTCAAAAGAAAGCCACATTCTATTTGGAAGACTCTAACACACTGAGTAACTAAGAAAATATACACATCAAAACATGTAGAAAAAGCAGAAATATACTCTAGCACCAAGTTACGCTGAGTCTAGCACCTCACAATCAAAAAGATTTACCAACTTTCAGCTTCTTTCTGAGGATTGAGAGGCTTGTACCACAAATATATCACCCCAATGTTTATGGCCCCTGCCAGAAGGCTTGGTTCTTACATCATTTTGATTGAGTAGTAGCCGGGACTAGGCACCAGAGTATCTTCCCAAAACAAAATGAACAAAGTTGGGAGAAGGAGTGTTCAACATTGTGAGCATTTCCAGACGCTGTCACCCCTGGAATCAGTCCAACTTCCCAATTCACCCTGGAAACAATTTGGCTGCATACTTTTCCAGTAGGTTCCTGTAGTTCTGGTTTCTAAAAAGTTAGTATCTAGGAGCTTTTGTAACAAAGAATAAACCTTCTGCAGCCTAAATAGAGAAATTACAGATGAGAGAGATCCAAGATGATCAATTATTAGCAGCTCAGGATTGCAGCTCCCAGTGAAAGTGCAGAGTGAGTGGACGCCACATTTCCAGATGAATTTTTGTTGCCCATAGATCAGGAGATTTTTAGTGGAGGTGCCCTTCGGGTCACCAGCGCAACCCTTTTGGCTGGTGCAGCTGTTTTGTTGGCACCTCGGCACAGCAGCTCTTGGTGCAGAGTAAATGGGACTGGGTCTCCTTTTGGATGATGTTTGGAGCTCTGGGAAGGCAGAGTAGCCCATTCACCTGATTGAAAAAGGGACTGAAGACGGAAGCCAGACTGGAGACCCCCGGGCAGAAAAGCACCACTAATCTCAATGCTGCTGTTTTAGCCAGCATTGAGGGTCGCCACAGCGAAAATTTACATAGATTCCGGAGCTAGGAATCAACAAGCTGGATGTCCACTCAGAGACCTAATTTGAAAGTTGGTAATTACAAAGACGACAGGTGGATAAAGCCACAAAGATGGGAAGAAGCCAGGGTAAAAAAACTGAGAACACTCAAAATCAGAATGTCTCTCCTTCTACAGAGGATGGTAGTTCCTCATCTGCAATGGAAAAAGGCCTGATGGAAAACAAGTGTGAAGAATTAACAGAATCAGGCTTCAGAAAGTGGATAATAAGAAACTTCTGTGAGCTAAAAGAACATGTTCTAACCCAATGCGAAGAAATTAACAACTTGGAAAAAAGGTTTGATGAAATGCTAATGAGAATGGACAATTTCGAGAGGAATATAAAGGAATTAATGGAGCTGAAAAACACGATATGAGAAATCTGCAAAGTATGCACAAATTTTAACAGTTGAATTGATCAAGCAGACGAAAGGATATCAGAGGTCGAAGACCAACTCAATGAAATGAAACGACAAGATAAGAACAGAGAAAAAAGGGTAAAAAGTAATGAACAAAGTCTCTAAGAAATATGGGACTATGTGAAAAGACCTAATTTACTCTTAATAGGTATACCTGAATGCGATGAAGAGAATGAATCTAAGCTGGAAAATATTCTTCAGGATATTATCCAGGAAAATTTTCCTAATTAGTAAGACATGACAATACTCAACTCCAGGCAATACAGAGAACCCCACAAAGATATTCCTCAAGAAGACCAACCCCAAGACACATAATTGTCAGATTTACTCAGATTGAACTAAAGGAGAAAATACTAAGGGCAGCCAGAGAGAAAGGCCAGGTTACCCATAAAGTGAAGCCTATCAGACTCAGAGCAGATCTCTCAGTAGAAACTCTACAAGCCAGAAGAGAGTGGGGGTTAATATTTAACATCCTTAAAGAAAAAAACTTTCAACCCAGAATTTCATATCCAGCCAAATTAAGTTTTACAAGTGAAGGAAAAATAAATTTTTTTGCGAACAAGCAAGAACTCAGAGACTTCATCACCACCAGGCCTGTATTACAACAACTTCTGAAAGAAGTACTATACACAGAAAGGAACAACCAGCATCAGTTATCCCAAAAACTTACCAAAAAAGTAAAGAATATTAGGATAATGAAGAATCTACATCAACTAATGGGCAAACAGCCAGTTAGCATAAAATAACAGTATTAAACTCACATATATCAATATTAATCCTAAACTTAAATCGATTAAATGCCCCTATCAAAACATACAGTTAGACAAACTGAATAGTTAAAACCCATCAGTACACTGTATTCAGACCTTTCTTATAGGCAAGGACTCACAAAGACTCAACATAAAGGGTTGGAGGGAGATTCAGCAACCTAATGAAGAGCAAATAAATAAATAAAACAGGAGTCACAATTTTCATCCTTGATAAAATAGACTATCTTAGCAACAAAGACTAAAAGAAACAAAGAAAGACATTACATCATGGTAAAAGGATCAAAGTAACAATAAGAGCTAATGATTCTAAATACATATGCACCCAATACAGGAGCACCCAGATACATAAGCCAAGTTTTTAACAACTTATATAGAGACTTAGACTCCTGCACAATAATTGTGGGAGACTTTAACACTATATTGTTAGATTAACGAGACAGAAAATTAACAAGGACATCCACGATTTGAACTCAGACCTGCAACAAGCAAATTTAATAAATATTTACAGAACCCACGACCCCATATCCACAAAACATATATTTTTTTCAATATTATATCACACCTATACTAAAAGTGACCACATAATAGGAAATAAATCACTTCTTAGTAATTGCATAGCATTTCACACATTTAAATGAAATCCTGAGCAATAGAGCAAGATTCTCATTCTCTCTCCCCCTTTCTCTTTTTCTTTCTTTCTCTTATTCTTCTTTCTTTCTCTTAAAAAGACTCCCCCTTTCTCTTTCTCTTTCTTTCTCTCTTTTATTCTTCTAAAAAAAGAAAAAAAGAAAAGAAGAAATTACATGCCCCAAATCTTCTTCCCCAGCTTGAACCAACAATAAAACCAAGCCTACAAGCTCTCCCTGGAATGAGGTTAGAGGCCATTGGGAGCAAGAACATGGGGGACAGCACTCCCTGTGTCTCCTTCCCTGGCTTGTTCTACCCCATAAATCTCAACAATCTAACACTGGAAGGAGGCTTAGAGATCCCAGTGTTCCTGAAAAGGAAAGTGACCACTAGGTTAAGTACAACATTGGGAGATGTTAGTCAAGGGGTAGATACTAAGTCTCACCACACACAGAGAAATTGTAACTCTGTGAAGTCATGGATATGCTAATTTCATTAATTGTGGTGCTTATTTCATGAGATAAAATAATCAAGTTGTACACATTACATATATAAAATAAGAAAATGAGCTTTGTTACAAACAGAAAATATAAATCACAAAATAGATATAAATATACCTATTTTTCTAATAAATATTTTTTAATATCTAGTACATTTCTAATTTGTACTATATTTTCTAATAAATATTATATATTTATTATATATCTGTTTTATATATTTGCTAATAAATATTAAATCAAAATAATAAATCTAATACAAATTAGGTGTAACAATTCTAATCATACAAAGAATACATGTGAGATGGACAAGAGAATGAATCAGGGGAACCTTCAAGTTTTACTCTTCTATTGAATTTCTGCAATGAACTAAAACTTGATACTTATTTCTCTCTGTGTGTACGTGTGCATAAATCTTGAAAAGATATATTCTTTCTCCTATTTTTTATCATTACAAAGACTTTTGAACATATTTTTTATTTAAAGTAGCATTTTATACAAAATTTGAAAGACAAAAATAAAAATGTCATCCATAATTCCAGAAACCTGACACAATCATCTGTTGCTTTACTTTATATAATGTAATGGAAATAGAAGAACAATCTATAGTCCACTGCTTGCTTTTGTAAGTAAAGTTTCACTGAAACACTAACACAATCATTTGTTTATACATAGTCTATGGCTGCTATCATGTCACATTGAAGAGTTAAGTAGTAGCAACAGGAATTATGTAGCTCACAAAGTATAAACTATTTATTTTCTGTCCCTTTTAAGAAAAAAAATTGCTGATGTATTGAGTAGAACATACATTACAACAGTATATTTGACACGGTTGTAACCAGCGTCAATACAATTTTGTACCCATTCCCACTTAATATTGTAGCAAATGCATTTTTCAATTTCTGTTTTCATGAGCATAGTCTTTAAAGATTTTTTAGTGACTCATCTATCAGATAGGACTTTACTTAATAGAACATTTCCTTATTGTTGAACATTTAGATTCTAATTGTATAGTACTAAAAATAATTATCAGAAGAATAACTTTAATGAATATTTTTGGCACATTTTCGATAATTCCCTATGGTAGATATCAAGAAAATGAATAGTGGATATAAAGATATGAATACTGCAGAGTTTTTATAAAAATTATCATACAGATTTTTAAAAGATTTGTTCCAATTGATAACGGCAACAGCTATGCATGTTGTTACTTAATTAGTTTGACAATTCCAGGAAAGGTTATGGGGGAGATTATTTATAAAAATAATTATATAATTGAGAGACAAGTTTGTACTTTACTCATTAATAATTTGTATTTGTATATTACTGAGGTTGTACACTTTTCCTTTTTAAACTTTTGGGTAGTATCTTATCTTATGCTTTATTCAAATGTTTGGAATCTTCAATTTATTCATGCTGTCAATTCCATGATTTTTATGTAGAAAAAATTTATCTGACATTCTCGATTAAATATCTTGAAGTGTCTTAATCTGTTATATCTGGCTATTTAAAACAATATTATCTGTCTTTAATCCCTCTCTGTTCTACTAAAATGTAAAAATTTGTACTAATGATCTGCTTTTAAATATCATTTCTTACCCATTTGTGGCTTTTGAGCCTGATGACTCTTGTCATTTTAAAATTCTTCTTTCTTACTTTTACATTTATTTTCTCAGGGTTCTTCTCTCCTATCTTTCAGTTTTCTTTTTTATATTATCTTCTTATTCTCATTTTTCAAACATTGATGGTCTTCTGGTTCCATTGAAACCTTTTTTTCTTATGACTCACTGCACTTTCATGGGCATTCTCAAACTCTCAAAAGTCTCTGTTTTCTGCTATGCTTTCCATATCTTCATTACTTACTTTCCTCTAAGCTCCATTTATAAATTTTCAAATTCTTACTAAATGTCTCTACCTGAATGTCCGACAGGTTTAAAAAATAATTAACCTTTCGATCTCCTGGAAGTAGCTTCTCTATATATAGTACGTTGCTCATTTAATGACACTGTCATTGATCCATTTTCTCTAGCAAAAGTCTTGGAGTGCCCTCTTATATTTACCTTCTCCTCATACTCTGAATTCACTAAGTCACCAGGTATTGACAATTCTAACTTTTAAATATCTTATTTTGCTAAGCCATCCCCACTGCCAAGGATGAGGCCTTCACCACCTTTTTTGATTATTTTCTTACTGGTTTCTCACATTTGAAGTTTTCTATCTTGTTCTATGCTATCTAGTTCTGGAAATTCTCCCACTCCCACTGTATTATAATTATTCGATTACAGTTTTGAATTCTCCATTGGTTCCTAAACTCCTAACACTATCATATTATTCTCCGCATTCCCAGTGTTTAGAACAAAGCAAATGCCCACACTGATCAGTAAAGAAATATTTGAGTATCAAGCACTCCTATGTTAAGAGCAAAAGACACTATATTAGTTTACTAAGGCATCTGGCCTTCTGTTTTGTTAGGAAAAAGACAAAAGTGAAGTCTATTAAAGATGTTTTAAATGTCAGCAAGCAGGTTTAAATGAATCTTCTTGACACAAAAAGTCCAATACGCAAGCAATAATAAGTAAATAATATAAAATTTCCAAATAGATTCATGCCAGAATAGTTCCCTAAATAGCAGATTAGTTATTTTTTACATGTGTTAGAATCCTTGTGAAGCTACTTTAACAGAGATTTAATTACAGAGGCTTAAGAAAGATAAATGATATGTCTCTTTCTTAAGTAGTTAGATGACCTGGACATAAAAGGGATTTGTTCTCTAACGTCAAAAAAATATTATTTTCTTCCATGTTGTTGCTATTTTAACAATATCTAAGATTTGTCCTTGGTCAAAATTGCATTACCATCACCACGTCCAAAAGAAGGTAGGTTTGGAGGAGTGGAGAGAAAGCGACTTCCTTTTAGGGATATGACCTGAAGGTTGCAAAAATCACTTCAAGGAAGGCTAGGGGATGTAATACCCAGGGGGAAAGCTGACTTAAGCCAAGTTTCTTTGGAATTGGACTTCAAATTGGATATTTACCTGCAGGAATTAAATGGGATGGGTGTCACCAAGAGCAATATCTGTAAAGAAATATTAGAATCAGGATTCATTAAAATAGAATTAAGCTATAATTTGTTTGAAACATATCGCCACAGTGAATCCCTTAGAAATCACTGAAATAGTGATGACCCTTCAGAAATGCTGTAGAATTTTGGCAGTCCCAGACTAACAAGTTCAGAACAGAAAGTGTCTCAGAAGAGGAAGAGGCATGACTTTAGATAAGCAACTTCCCATTGTCCCAGGGTAATTCCTAAGGAGGAAGCCATCAACAGACACCACAACTAGCATCTGGGAATTTAAGTGGCTTGTTCCAGAAGGCGAAGCCTGTGAATTACAGCATTCTTAAAGGATCTTTTACAAAAAGGAGAAATGGAGGGATGACTATATTAGTCATGCATACAATATACTTTGGGGAGAAAGCAAACCATTTACTTATCAGCAAAGCTAGTAGGGACTGAAGCAGTGCTTTCTTAAAAACAAATTGAGTCAAACCTAATTAGACTCTTCCAATAGCACATTTGTAGAGTTTATGTGAGCATCAGTGCTCACTGCTTGACAATGCAAATTCACAATGAAAGGGACAACTGTAAAGCACTATTCTTTGCCTTTGACCAGAAGTTAGATTGGATAGTTTTTAGTAGCAATAAAAATATCTAATAATGTAGGTGTTTGAAGGGATTTTTATTTAAAATATTGTTTTCAATGATCACCATTCTAATTGGCCTGCGATGGTATCTCAATATGGTTTTGATTTGTATTTTTCTAATGACCAGTGATGATGAGCATTTCTTCATATATTAGTTGGCCTCATATATGTCTTCTTTTGAAAAGTGTCTGTTCATATCCTTCGCCTACTTTTGAATAGGTTTGTTTGTTTGTTTCTTGTAAATTTGTTTTAGTTCTTTGTAAATTCTGGATATTAGCCCTTTGTCAGTAGTTTGCAAAATTTTTTTCCCATTCTGTTGGTTGCGTTTTCACTGGAGTGATTGTTTCTTTTGCTGTGCAGAAGCTCTGGAGTTTAATTAGAGTCCATTTGTCTATCTTGGCTTTTGTTGCCATTCCTTTTGGTGTTTTAGTCATGAAGCCTTGCCTATGCCTATATCCTGAATGGTTTTGCCTAGGTTTTCTTCTAGGGTTTTTATGGTGTTAGGTCTTATGTTTAAGTCTTTCATCCATCTGGAGTTAATTTTTGTGTAAGGTATGAGGAAGGGGTCCAGTTTCTGCTTTCTGCACATGGCTAGCTAGTTTTCCCAACACCATTTATTAAACAGGGAATCCTTTCCCCATTACTTGTTTTTGTCAGATTTGTCAAAGAAAAGATGGTTATAGATGGGTGGTGTTGCTTTTGAGGCCTCTGTTCTGTTCCATTGGTCTATATCTCTGTTTTGGTGCCAGTACCATGCTGTTTCGATTACTGTAATGGTGATCATTAAAAAATCTGGAGACAACAGATGTTGGAGAGTATTTGGAGAACTAGGAAACCTTTTAAATTGTTGGTGGGAGTGTAAATTAGTTCAACCATTGTGGAAGACAGTTTGGCGATTCCTCAAGGATCTAGAAATAGAAATTCCATTTGATCCAGCAATCCCATTACTGGGTATATACCCAAAGGATTATAAATCATTCTATTATAAAGAAACATGGACACGTATGTTCACTGCAGCACTGTTTACAATAGCAAAGACCTGGAACCAACCCACATGCCCATCAATGATAGACTGGACAAAGAAAATGTGGCACATACACACCATGGGATATTATGCAGCCATAAAAAATGATATGTTTGTGTCCTTTGTAAGGACATGGATGAATCTGGAAACCATCTTTCTCAGCCAACTGACACAAGAACAGAAAGCCAAACACCACACGTTCTCACTCATAGGTGGGTGTTGAACAATTAGAACACATGGACACAGGGAGGGGAAAATCACACACTGGGGTATGTTTAGAGGTGGGTGGCTAGGGGAGGGACAGTGGGGAGTAGGGAGGTTGGGGAAGGATAACACTGGGATAAATGTTTGTTGTAGGTGACGGAGGGATGGAGACAGCAAACCACCATGGCATGTGTTTACCTATGCAACAATCCTCCAAGATCTGCACATGTACCCCAGAATTTAAAGTACAGTAAAAATAAAAATAAAAAATAAATAAAATATTATTTTCAGATTAATCACTATGAGAGTATATTATTTTTCCTTGTTTAGAGAACATGGCATTAATTTTCTAACTTGACAGATTATTTTAGAGAGAACATATTTAATACAAAATGGAAGATCAAATAATTGACTTTACTCATGCATTCATTGGTGAAGTTTAAATTACATGTTACTATGTGTTTGGCATAATGAAGTCACCAAGTAATTTGAAATTTCTGATCACTTGGGTGTGCTTGGTTAAAGTTGGTCTTTCCTTTTTATTTAAAAAAAACTTGCTATTTACATCAAAATCAAGTGTAAGTAAAGAAAGGGCTTCCCATATTTAAGAGTAAAGGCCAAGAACCTCCTATTTTAGAAGTAACATTTATAGACAACCTTTGTCTGTACTAATGAAAAAAAACCTCATAGTATAATAAGTGAATTTATATTTTTTATTAAGGCCTTGGAGAATATATAGGATCAAAATAATTCCACTTTTGGACAGAGAATGAAATGGGTATTTCTGGGTGATGAAACAGTATCAAGTAGGATTTAGATGGAAAAAGTCCCATATGAGAATCCCATTCTGACTATTCTATTTCCTAATAGTGCTTTAGGAAGCTACTCCCAAGTAATAAGAGTTTGCATTTGTGATAAAAACTATATTCCATACTTGGATTAGGGACAGAAATGCATATCACATATTCTTGGGAGGATAATTGCCCAGCTGAGCTACAGGAGAGGTTTCATGTAATGGATATGTATGATGAAACAGGCAAAACCACATTGAGATACTATCTCATGCCAGTTAGAATGGCGATCATTAAAAATTCTGGAGACGACAGATGCTGGAGAGAATATGGAGAAATAGGAACGCATTTATACTGTTGGTAGGTGTGTAAATTAGTTCAACCATTGTGGAAGACAGTATGATGATTCCTCAAGGATCTAGAAATAGAAGTACCATTTGACACAGCTATTCCATTACTGGGTGTATACCCAAAGAATTATAAATCATTCTAGTATAAAGATACATGCACACGTATGTTCATTGCGGCACTGTTTACAATAGCAAAGACTTGGAACCAACCCAAATGCCCATCAATGACAGACTGGATAAAGAAAATATGGCACATATACACAATGGAATACTATGCAGCCATAAAATAGGATGAGTTCATGTCCTTTGCAGGGACATGGATGAAGCTGGAAACTATCATTCTCAGCAAATTGACACAAGAACAGAAAACCAAACACAGCATGTTCTCACTCATAAGTGGGTTTTTAACAATGAGAACACATGGACACAGGGAGGGGAACATCACACACCAGGGCCTGTTGGGGGGTGGGGGAGATAGGGAAAGGATAGCAGAGGGTGGGGGAACTCGGATGGATAACATTAGGAGAAATACCTAATGTAGATGATGGGGGATGGATGCAGCAAACCACCACCATGGCACGTGTATACCTATGCAGCAGTCCTGCACCATCTGCACATGTAACCCAGAACTTAAAGTAAAAAAAAATAATAATAAAATAAAGAAAGAAAAAAATAGATAAAAACCAAATTGTGTAGAGCTTTGAAAGGCAAGTGTTGAAGAATCTGTACTCTTATCTTGTAGCAGCTCAATTCTCAACCTTTTTTCTTTGCCAGTATATCTGACGGATGGCATTCAAATAACAATGCATTCTCATGGGCATAACTGGAGATATGTGCAGCTCTCAGAGTAGGAGATCTATCCTCACCTCTTTCACTCTCAAATCAGAAAGTGTCTCTGAATATGTATGAGAATGTTTTCACAGGGATAATTATGAATCCAGTCAAATTTATTATTTAAATCTTTTGTTTATGGTACTTTACATTTAGTAAATAATTATTTATGATACATCTTATGATTGATTATAGTGTAAAAAGTGCCAGAGTTGTTTTGATATTTGTGGAGAAGAAAGTCATATGCAAATCACTGTGTATATGCATTTGCTCATCAGAGTATCTAGGCAGCAAATCAATTAAGACCAACTCTAGAATTGCAGAATTGAGGTGCTTTGGTATCATCTAGACTAAGATAATATGGTAAACATGGAAAGGATAGTACAGTTAGATATGTGTTATGAAGAAAAAAATCAATAGGTTTTATTTACATTTCTTAGCTTGCCATTGCAAATAAAGAATGAAGATGATTGTGTTGAGAGTTTGTGTAAGCAATATTTTAAAGTTTGACAATCGAATTTAAATTCAGATTCATTTTGGCATCAATCTGGTCCAAAAACATTACCTATTTAACTATGATAAACCATATGAAATTGCTCATTTTCGACTATTTTGACCTACAAAAATAGTAATTTCATATAGTTAAATCTAAAATAATCCCCATTTCTATGTCAGAGGCAGACTTATTTCTGGGGTAAAATATGGGCTTTGATCAAGTAAAGTCTGAGCAACTAGATGACACTTTTTGTGAAAGAAAAAAATGGAAAAATAGACTAAATAAAATATTTGAAAGGTAAAAAAAAATTAACTTAGATATACAAGAGGTTTGGAATTCTCAAGGAGAAAATGATTTAAAAGACATAACAAAAAGGAGTATTAAGTATCAACTATATTTATAGCTACATGAAACCAAACAATAGATAAAAATTGAACATCGAGTTATGTTGAATTTCCAAGTACCAAATAGATAAAATATTCAGATAAATAAATGCACCTTTATGTTTTATCTAGATGTCTAGATATATTCAATTTAAGATGAGATTTCAGAAAGTAAAAACCACTTCCATATAATCACTCTAAACAGAATCACATGATCCTTTTATATTTCTTTCTCACCTACAGGAGAGGAATACAAAAAAGACTAACGTAGGATTCAGCAAACAGATTTTTTTTTTAAAATTAGGGTGACTAGCCTTCCCTTATTCTTAAATGCTAAGCAGCGACAGCTGGTCTATATATAGGCTAGGTAAAGAGGACAGAGCATAAAGTACAATATTTCAAGCACTGCAACAGGAAGATAAGGCATGTACACAAAGCACAGTAATGTAGTGTAGTGTATGGTGTAAGAGATTAAAACATTTTATGGAAATTCAGAGGAGGGAGAGAGGATTTATGACTAGGAGAGAACAGAGAAGTTTAGAGAGCAGTAGAATGCCCTGCTCTTAGTTATTTTTGATGAAGCTTAAACTAGTCACAGTGTAAAGTGGTTTGGAGAGTGAAGTACTTGGATTCAGGGGATATTAGCTAGTAGGCTGTGTAACATATAATGTTTTGATATTACAATAACATGTAAGGTTATGACCATTATAACATATAATGATTTATATGGCATATGTTTAAAACCAAATATACAGTTGCAGCTGTTTCAATCAGAACTAGATTACAAGGTGGGAAAGGCATTACAAAGGTTAAAAAAGCATATTCTAGTGAAAAGAGAGATGAATCAAAGACAACATAGTGTATTTAATAAGATATGCCAATATTTACCAAAAAAAACCGGGGAAACATTGGTATGGGAAATACGATGAATTTGATGTATGCTGCAGCTAGATTTGTAAATAGTTAAACATAGACTTCTGACAAAAAGGTTCACCCCAATCCCCAGAGTTTTCTTAACATTAAATTAATGAGACTTTCTCCTCATTTTACCCCAATTTGCTGTTAAAGTGAATAGTGAGACAAATAACCCATGAAGGAAAAAAATTACAACTAAAAATATCATTCAAGTACAGAGGAGAAAAACAATCTCTCCACATCTCTATCAGACTTTTGGGTTTGTAAGGCAAGAAATTTGGATTTACAGTATTTATAGGCATATACCAGTGTTTGGTATGTAAGAATAATATGCCATTCTTGCTTATTTTCACTGTATACATAATACAAGCTGAGAGATAGGGAATATTAGGAAAGCGAGGAAACTCTTAAAGAGATTTTTCATTTTTCCAGACTCATGTGGACAGAACCTATTCTTTACAAAATTGAGAGAAATTAAGGTCATGTTCACCTACTGTTAACTTAGTATTTTCTGATTATCTATGAGGATGAAACAGTTATCACAATACAAACTAGATTTTGAAAATTAATATTTAAAAAGATAAATAGAAATAAAAAAGTTAATTGATGAATCTTTTCTATAACAAGAATCATGAACACAATGCATCTGAAACATCTAAATAAAATTAAATAGAAAACCTATGTTGTGATACTGAGCAATATCTTTGTAAAAAAGAATGGGAAAATTATCAGTGAAATTCAAGATATATTGGTTCAAAAAGTGCTAGTTAAATAATATCATTTATAATTCATATGAGAAAAGTAGACCTAATTTGGATTATTTTTTCCATTTGACTGCCAGATATAGGTGACCTTTATATTAAATTTGCTGGTGTCAGTTTTCGCATTAATATTGAATGTTCCAAATCAGCTTGCAAATAGACTTTCTCAACTTCTGATTTTGGATGCCACTTGTTTTTGATTATATGCCATTTCTTATTTAACCTTCACATGAGGAACACTTTCACATTAATACCATTACTAAATTTCAATGTAAAACTGTTTTGATTTAAACTTGAGTTTGACATATCTCTGAAAACAAGTTCTTTTTTTTTTTATTGCATTTTAGGTTTTGGGGTACATGTGAAGAACATACAATATTGTTGCATAGGTACACACGTGGCAGTGTAATTTGTTGCCTTCCTCCCCTTCACCTATATCTGGCATTTCTCCCCATGCTATCTCCCCACACCTCCCCAGCCCCCACTGTCCCTCCCCCCCCACTGTCCCTCCCCTATTTCCCCCCAACATACCCCAGCG